>SSNS01000017.1:4057738-4140029 GCA_006937985.1 Aphyosemion australe
TGTTTAGTGCACCACAGAGTTAAGTTAAATGTGACATTAAACTAATTCAAATTAAAGTGCAAAAATTCTTCTAAACAGATAAAACAGCAAGAACAAATAAACTCGCGGCACTAATTTTACTTTACATGGCGACTCTCAAGACTCTAAACTACAAATGAATGAGATTTTTACCATTTTAAATGAGAAAACCAAGACTTACCGAACAATAGAGAGATGAGTCTGCGCGCCAATAGATTTAAATGGCTGCCGGCCTTCTTCTTCTACCCATAATCCAAAGCGTGCAGGACTAAATCCCGTGCATTCTCGCGAGATTTAACAAAGAATTTTGATGTGTGAGGTTTTGTCATTTCATATAAATATAAGGCATTTTATGCAGAAAAATGGTGAAAATATGCCATCTTTTTTGCAACGAAATTTGGATAATGGATAAAGCCAGGTTTAATGTAAAATAATAATAATAATTTATGGTTTATTTTGTTGATTAGTTACAAAGATTTCTTCGGATGTGATTTTTAGTTTTAGAATAAACTAATATTTACTGAACAAATCTGTATATTTCAAGTTTCACCATGTTTTTTGGAGTTCCGACATTCAAACCTCAATTTATTTTTTTATTTTTATTTAACCTTTATTTAACCAGATGAGTCGATTGAGAACTCATTCTCATTTACAACGACGATCTGGCCAAGAGGCAGCAGCAACAGACACATAGTTAGCTTTACACAAACAGATAAGATAAAAAACAGATAAGATAAAGAAAAATAGGGAAAAAAATGCATAAATGCAAAAATGCATAAATCAGACTAGGAATTAAATATTGAAAAATCCCTCTGAACCTTCATTGTAAAGATTGGACATGTTACCAGCTGATCATCCTAGTTTAAGAGAGGAAACTGGCTCAAAACCTAATAATTGAAAATATTGAGTTTTGCCTGTATGGCTCCTCTTAAGTTTCTGTTCCCCACACATGAGCACCTTCCCAAAAATAGATGGTATTGACTGAACAATAGTTCACCCCTACGTGCGTGGGCTTATAGGTGGGTTGCATTTTGGTCCTCAAGCCTTAGTTTGCCCTCCTAAATCGGCTCTTGACAATCTTGTCACGTGAACTGGGTGACATACCAATTTCCACAACTGGCCCACATCTGGCATGAACAGATCTGGCCCATAGCAACCTAAGCCTCAACTGGCCCACATCTGGCATGCCTCATATGAGCCGTGCCATCATTGCCAGATCTGGCCCACGCCTGGTTGACATGTCATTTGCCATGCCAGACGTATGCCAGATGTGCCGGCTTGAAGCCAGATCTGGCCCATGTCAGCCTGCTACCTGGGTATTAATAGATGAGTGTGATTGTTCAAACGTTTCTCTAATATTTATTATATTATAGACTATAATGTGCTGAGTTCTTTGTTGCTGGAGTTCTCTGTTCTTTCTGACTGAACTGATGATGGATGCTCTACAAAAATAATAACATCTGTTTCTCCTGTTTAGTTTCTGTCTGATGGCTGGGGAGAGGGAAGTCTGGGCCTCTCTCCTTGCTGCTGCCCCCGCGACCCAACTCCGCATAAGCGGAAGACAATGGATGGATGGCTCAACAAAAGTCAGATCAAGGCAGCATTTCATGAAGTCAACACCAAGGAAAGCAAAGTGTGATATCAAGCAGGATGCTGGTGAGCTGGAGATGAAAAAGGTAAAAACAAAACACAACCTGAAGGTTCCCCATCTCCAGGCTTACAAAGAAGCTGCTACTGAGACCAGAGCACTTAAGGGTTTCATTTATAGTTTACATGCAGATGTTAAGAAATAGTCAATTAAAAAGGCTGAATGAAGTTTAGATGTTGCTGGTGTGTTTTAGCAGGTGGCTATTGTGTTTTCAGCATTATTCATTATTAAATTATTATATTACACATTTTAGTAGAATTTGTCTTTCTGTTCTAAAGTTGTATTTATTTTTATTTACATGTAAATGTACATCACTGAATAACATGCTGCTTAATAAATGCTCTGAAACATTATCAACTGACATTTCTTTTTTGCTTGTCTTGTATATTTCATACTTGGTCAGTTTATTGGTATTTTTTTACCTTGGTAAATGTTTGATTTTAACACTGAGCAGTGCACAAAATTAAGATTAAACAGTTAGTTAAATTCAGTGTTTAAAAGCGGATTAGGTTCAGAAATGTGCATCCACTGTTATTGGTGATAATTTATCATTCAGATAAGGTGCAAAACATCAAAATATCGGCCATGAAATCGGCCCAAAAAATCGGTAGCACTTATCGGCCATCGGCTGACCATGACCGCCTCATATCGGCATCGGTATCGGCAATAGAAAAACCAATATCGGTCGACCTCTATTTACCACCCACAAGAATCTTCACCTATGCATTACCCTCCATACACCATGTCTTCATCTCTGTCTCAGCCATTTGACGTGTCCGACCACTCTCTGTACTTCCAACAAGGTTTAGCTCAACCTCTAAATTTCAATAGTGGTCCTCAACTGTCCCAACATGTGACTCAGCCCTTCAGACAAGAAAGAAGCAAGCCTCAACATTTGGTTCAGCTTGCATCCTTGAATCAGGCCGATCTGCCATCCTACTACTCTCCAGATGATGAACAAGATTAACTTAGGCAAGGCAAGGCAGTTTTATTTATATAGCGCATTTCCTACCCGAAGGCAACTCAAAGCGCTTTACAAACAAATAAGACATTACAAAACAGAACATACAAAAAATAGACAATGGACAACTAAAGCTAGAAACTCTTAACATAATACTAACAGAGCTTCATTTAGACTAAAAGAGCTTCGCTTGGACAATAAGGACCAAGAAATTATTATTATACAACTAACAGAACTTGAGTGAGACTAAATGTAGCTGAGATCAGTGGTGGTACTGATAGGGTATCAAGGTCAACCAGAAGTCACTAAGTGCACAAATGATTGTTTAAACTAAGAGTGTAGGATGACCTGAACTAAGGCAATATAACTAGTAAACCAGCTAACATTTAAGACTGACTAAATGAATGGTTACTAAAACTAGAATCATATGACATATAACAGGCAGTGAGCTAGATTAAGAATTAATACAGTAAAATCAAAATAAAAACACTGCCAGATAACTAGAAACAAAGAGGGGGGGGGTAGGGGTAGAGAGATAGAGGGGAGGGGGGCAACATATATAGACAGACATGGGTCTCCAAGAGGTGGGCAGGGCGGGGCTGGGAACCTCCTCATCCATTTTGCGCGCTAACGCCGGGATCGCAGCTAGAACCTCTAGCTTGCGAATCACCTCGAGCAACGTCTGAGTCTGAGTGGTCTCTGCCCAGCTGAGACTTTCCTTGAGTTCAGGTGCCATTCCAATCGCCCCCGACTTTCCAAATTTCAGAAATACCAGAAATCCTCCAACTCGAATAAGAAGAGATCCAGAAATCATAATTCCAAATATCCATGTGTCTTCTACGTCCTCCACGGACAGCTGGGAGAGGCATATAATATTCCACTCCTTCCAGGAATCCAAAATATACCCCACCGGGTGCGTTCTGTCCGGACAGGATGGAGCCCCCTGCTCCATTCTCATTGTTGAAAAAAATCTTGTCAATCCTGTTGAATGTTCAGCTTGCCAAATTCATGATTTAATATAAAATTGAGTTTTCAGGAGGAATGCAGAAAAATGCCCTGATAGACAGACAGGACAAGAGCCTTGGGAAAAGATAAGGGAGAGAAGAGAAAAAGCGTCTGTGCTCTCCGAGTGCCGGAAGAAGAAACAAAGTAGTATAAGTAGTATAAGTTTTAACTTATACTAAATTATTCTTGCATCGCTCAAAGGACATCTATCCTGAGTAGTCTAGGACATTAGATAGCTATGTTCAAGAAGTTATAATTAAAAAATGGTTGATTAGTTTATTTTTTAAGAAATCATGTATTTTTCAAGATTAGATAATACAAAATAGTGGTTAATTGTTAGGTAGTAAGTAATGACTCGTTCCTTAGTAGGTACTTGGGAGGAGGCTTCACTTTACTCTAGGGGACACAAATGTAATGGTAATGGTTAGGTACTGAGTAATGATTCATTCCTCCTCTGTTCCTTGGGTAACTACCTATTAGTTCCTGAATTAGACTGGTGGGTGTTTTTACCAGTAAGTACTGGTCAACCCTTTAAGTGCCAAAGTCGCAGAATTGCGACAAGCATCATTGCTGAGTTTAATGAGCCACAGAGTCTGTGTGCTTCATGAGAGCAAGGTGCACACACATGATCCAAAGCATATTTCACCATGTTCACGGCATTGTAGATGTAGACAGGATGATAAAAACACTGCTAATAGTAACAGATATAGTGGGGATGTAAAAAAAATCCATAAATGGGGGCAGACGTGAGATAGGTAGATGTGAAACTAAAAGTAAATGTGTGTCACATAATACAGCCATCTATGGTCCACAGAAATAACTTTCCTTGGATCAAATGATAATTAAATTCAAGGGAAGGTCAACTATGAAGCTGTACAAGCCCAAAAAACCTGACAATATGGCTATTAAGCATTTCTCTTGACTGAGGTCAATATAAATATCAAAAAATACGATATATATAAAAAAAATTAAATATAAATTTCCAAAACTGAGGTCATAGTACTCAGCCCTGGTGAAAGAGCTGGAGCAGGTGTCAAGGTTGATCTTGCTTCCTTGGCACCGTATGAGAAAAGTGTGGTCACTAATATAGGGGTGAAACTCGATGCAGCCCTTAAATTTGATGCGCAAATAAACACGGTTGTTTGGGCATGCTTTTTTAATTTGAGACGGCTTTCCAAGATAAAGCCTCTCTTGTCAAGAGTCCATTTGGAAACAGTGGTACATGCATTTATCCTGTCTCGCCTGGACTACTGTAATGCATTGTATGCTGGACTGAGTCAGACTGCAACTGCTCGACTCCAACTGGTTCAAAACTCTGCTGCCAGATTTCTGACTGGGATCAGAAGGAGATATCACATTACCGAAGTGCTCGCCTCCCTGCACTGGCTCCCAGTGTACCGTCAGGCAAGATTCAAGATCCTCCTTTGTGATCAGGGTGCTGCAGGGCACTGCTCCACCTTATTTGGTTGCGTTGTTGCACAGGCGTGTTCCCTCAAGAGGCCTTCGCTTTGCTGGGCAGGAGTTACTGGAAGTCCCATGCTCTAAACTGAGATCAAGGTAATGGCACCAACCATTTGGAATGAGCTCCCTCTAGCTGTAAAGCAAGCTCCATCTCTTCAGGAGTTTAAGACTAGATTGAAAACCTTTTTTTATATGGCTTTCCCCCAACATCACTTATACTGGCTTTTATATTTTCCCTGGTTTTATTTTTTGGTTTTTAATTGTTTTTACCTGTGTTTTTCTATTTATTGCTTTTATGCTATTTTTATCTCTTTTTTACTAATGTGATGTCTTTCTATTTTTTATGTACTGTTCAGCACCTTGGGCCTCCGGTAGAAGGGGCTATATAAATAAATTTGATTTGATTTTTGATTTAAAAAAGAGCTTTATATATGTATTAGGGGTGGGAATTTAACACGTTAATTATGATTAATTAATTAGAAAAAAATATATGATTCTTTCAACTGGCTGAGTTATTATAATAAAACCAAGCAGTCATTTGACTTAGCTCTGGTAGTGCTGAGGGGGTCAGAAAATCCTGGGAGTTCTAGTGTTAAGACACCAATATAAAATAACTAGGGGTGGGAATTTAATGCATTAATTATGATTAATTAATTAGAAAAAAAATAACACGTTAAAAAAATTAACGCATTTAACCCTTTAAGCCCGAGGGTCCGCCAATTACGGGATGTTGAAGTTTAGCAGCAAAATACATGCCCTAAATATCAATATAGTCAAGCTGCACCTCTAAAGAAAGCTCAGAACCTTGGCTACAAGACCATGTAAACCATTTTTATGCGCTCCAAACACAACTAGAACTACAATCAAATGAGTGATCAGAAATCCTTCTTCATGGGTTTTTGCTTTCATTTCTGTCTCTAATGATGCTAAATCAAATCAAATTGCACACACATTCTATCAACCCATTATTATTATTATTATTATTATTATTATTTTAAAGACATACCATTATCAAAATGTACTTAAAATAGTATTGTACTTTTAGGTCTGTCCTATTTTTGCCAGTGATATACATACATACATACATACATACATACATACATACATACATACATATCTATCTATCTATCTATCTATCTATCTATCTATCTATCTATCTATCTATCTATCTATCTATCTATCTATCTATCTATCTATCTATCTATCTATCTATCTATCTATCATCATATATATATATATATATATATATATATATATATATATTCTCCTGTTTTTGAATTGAAATACAATTTAAAAGCATTTTTTTTATAAATTAAAAGAGCTTGTGTTTACAATAATAATGTCAATGACTATTGAGTCTCTGTCTCATTATTTCCAATTTAAAAAAATTGCTTTCAGGGCAAATTTTCTTGAACGATTAAAATGCGATTAATCAAGATTAATTAATTACAAAGCCTCTAATTAATTAGATTAATTTTTTTAATTGAGTCCTACCCCTAATATGTATAAAACATTTAAAAATATAAAATATATAATGAAAATTTCAAAATAACGTAAAATAAGAAGGAACATCTGTAAAAATGATGCATTCCAATATGACAGCCTGATGACGTCATCATATGCAAATTAGATGAGTAAATTTGCTCCCAACACAAACTTTGGGTCCTACTGAAGATTTTTCTCATTTAGTTTAACTTAATCTCTAACCATTTTCAAGCAACAACCTTTTGAAATAGTCATGTCAAAAGGCCCTGGTTCATTACTCATTACCTCCTAAGGTGTTCCCTAGTAACAAAGCACAATTTTGGGTCCATTATTGTAAAATGTTACCCGTCTGCAAGATATAAAGCTACAGATTAATGCTGTATTCCAGAATCATCCCTATTGTTACAAATGGTGGTTAAACTTTTGTTTTAAGCTAGCTACCAAAGCTAGCTCGGTTCTGGGCTGCCCACTGGATTCTGTTGAGAAGACGTGTGAAAGGAGGATGCTGGGGAAGATAACCTCCATCTTAAGAAACCCCTCCCATCCACTGCACTCCACTGTGGCGATCATGGACAGCTCCTCCAGAGGTAGACTGAGACATCCCAGATGTAAAACTGAGCGCTATCGTAGATCCTTCATCCCCTCTGCTGTAAGAGTGTATAACTCCTCAGTTTAAGCTGTGCTGGTATCATCCTGGTACACAATAACACCAATGCAATATTCATGTGTTCTATACTTGTGCAATACCGGATTCACATTGTTGTCTGTGTCTCTTACAGTATGCTGCATAGTGTTGGTACCAAGTTTGTTTTCATCTTTTATTTGTGGTTTTTTTAGTGATCTAAGATTACAATACTAGATTACTGCCTATGTGTATAGAATAGAATAGACTTTATTGATCCCACAGTGGGGAAATTCACTTGTCACAGCAGCACCATCACTCAAAAGGTGATTAGAAGATAAAAACAAGGATACATCTATATACACCCCACCATTGTTGCCTCAGTTTATCGCCCCCCTAAGCCTAACAGTGATTTTATAAACGATTTATCTACATTACTCACCCAGCTCTCCACTCTATCACAGAATGTTATACTTCTGGGGGATTTCAATATACATTTAGACAATAAAAATCTGCCAATGACCAGGGAATTTCTGTCCTGTTTGGAGAGTTTTGGCCTCAATCAATTTGTTGACTTTCCTACCCACATCAAAGGCCACACTCTGGACTTAATTTGCTGCTCAGGTGTTATTCCAGCTAACTGTGCAGCCGATGAACTTCCTCTAACGGA
This sequence comes from Aphyosemion australe, assembly GCA_006937985.1. Classification (NCBI taxonomy): domain Eukaryota; kingdom Metazoa; phylum Chordata; class Actinopteri; order Cyprinodontiformes; family Nothobranchiidae; genus Aphyosemion; species Aphyosemion australe. The sequence continues at coordinate 4,065,609 of SSNS01000017.1, forward strand.
CCATTTTCTCTTGTCATTTAATGTCACCGTCAGCCTATCTGCAATTAATACACCACGTCTCATTGCATTTCGGAACCTTAAATCTATTGACATGGACACACTCTGCACCAATATTGACAATATACAAATCCCAGATTACCTCTCCAGTCCTGATGAACTTGTTTTCCATTATAACAGTGTCCTGAATGACATCTTTAACTCTGTTGCTCCTCTCAAAACCCGGTTGGTTTCCTTCTCAACAAGTGCACCCTGGTATACTGCTGAATTACGTTCACTAAAATCCAAAGGTCGACAACTTGAACGTCTCTACAAAAGAACTGGCCTCAGTATCCACAAAGAAATGTATCTGACCCACTTACAGAACTACAAAACTTCAATAGCCTCTGCCAAATCTGATTATTTCTCCGGACTTGTAACTTCCAACGCTGGTAACACAAAAGCATTGTTTTCACTACTGAATAGATCTGTTCAACCACCCAACTCCCTACCATATCATATGTACTCTGCTGACACCTGCCAGTCCTTACTGCTATTTTTCAATGATAAAATTTGTAAGATCCATCAGCACTTATCCATTGATTCTCCACCTCCCCTGCAGCCACTCTTTTTTCCATATTGTTCTTCTTTCTCCACTTTCCAACTCCCTAATGACTCTGAAATTTCTGATCTTATCTGCAAATCAAAATCTTCCACCTGTCATCTAGATCCCCTTCCCACCTCTCTAGTTAAGTCTTGCCAGTCCTCTCTTACCCCATTTATAACTGCAATTATCCACTCCTCTCTCACTACCGGTACAGTTCCATCTCAACTTAAAACTGCTGCAGTCACACCCATACTTAAAAAACCTGGTGCAGATCCAAACAATTTTAATAACCTTCGCCCCATTTCTAATCTACCCTTCGTTTCAAAAATTCTGGCAAAAGTTGTTGCCGCTCAACTCCACTGTCACTTGGAACAAAACAGTCTTTATGAACGTTTTCAATCTGGTTTTCGCCCCTGTCACAGTACAGAAACTGCTCTTTTAAAAATCACAAATGATCTCCTGACTGCTGCTGACTCAGGTCTAATTTCCATCCTCATCCTCCTTGATCTGAGGGCAGCTTTTGACACCATTTCTCATTCAATTCTTCTTGACAGGCTCTCATCTATTAGCATTTCCCATCTCACACTTGACTGGTTCCACTCTTATCTCTCAGGCCGCTCACAATTCATACAACTCAAATCCTTCAGATCAGACCCCTCCCCAGTTGTTACAGGTGTGCCCCAAGGTTCTGTCTTGGGGCCCCTTCTCTTCATTATCTACCTACTTCCACTTGGGCATATCTTTCAGAAATTTAACATTCATTTTCACTGCTATGCCGATGACACCCAGGTTTACTTTTCCTTAAAACCGCAATCTCCACTTCCACCCCCCTCCCTCTCTTCCTGTCTAGCTGAAATTAAATCTTGGTTCACCACAAATTTTCTTAAACTCAACAGTGACAAAACAGAAATCCTTTTAGTTGGGACCAAATCCACCGTATCCAAAGCTCCCAGTTTTTCCCTTACTATTGATACATCCTCTGTTTCTCCTTCCCAGCAGGTTAAGAGTCTGGGTGTCATCCTTGACAGTACTCTTTCATTTCAATCCCACATCAATAACATCAGTCGGTCTGCCTACTTTCACCTGCGCAATATTAATCGCCTTCGCTCCTCTCTCACCCCCCACTCTACTTCTATACTTGTTCACAGTCTTGTCACCTCACGAATCGACTATTGCAATTCACTCCTGTTTGGTCTACCACAAAAGTCCCTCCATAAGCTCCAATTGGTCCAGAATTCTGCTGCACGTATCATTTCCAAAACCCCAATGAGTCACCATATTAGCCCGGTCCTCCAGCAGCTTCACTGGCTACCTGTACAACACCGCATTGTTTTCAAAATCCTTCTCCTCACCTTTAAAGCCATTCATAACCTTTCCCCCCCATACCTGTCTGACCTTATTCACGTTATCTCTCCCATCCGCTCCCTCAGATCATCATCCTCTATCACCCTCTCTGTCCCATCTTTTCGTCTCAGCACTATGGGGAGCAGAGCTTTCAGCTGCTCTGCTCCCCGTCTCTGGAATTCTCTCCCTCAAGCCATCCGTAATTCTGACTCTCTTTCCACCTTTAAATCTAGACTCAAAACCCACCTGTTTCAGACTGCCTACTGCTAGTGTCACCTTTTCCATTTCCCCCAGATTTTATCTACTTTGTATTTTTAATGACTTTTATGTGTGTTTTTTGCTGTTTTTAATTTAGTTTCCTTGTTGTTGATTTTATTGCTGTAAAGTGTCCTTGGGTCTCTTGAAAGGCGCTTTTTTTTAAAATAAAATGCATTATTATTATTATTATTATACACGTATATACATGTACCCTTGTTTTTATCTTTCTTCTAATTACCCTTTAAATGATGGTGCTGCTGTGACAAGTGAATTTCCCCACTGTGGGATCAATAAAGTCTATTCTATTCTATTCTATTCTATTCTATTCCAGGGTTTCCCCCAGCGCTAAATTAGCCTGGCGGGCCGCCAGGCTTTGCATGCCCCCCCGCCAGGCTAAGCGTCATTTATTTATTTTAAAGATTTTTTTAATGCATCCAACTAACATTTAAAATGTTAAATTTAGCGCTTAAACAAATACTCGATTTAAAAAAAATCCTCAAATCATTATTATTTACTGATTCGAGGCTTTGTTAAATGCGCACCGCAGTCGGACTCTAATTTACATGGACACATTTTACTGGTGCACAACGGTAGATATCAGATTAAGATTAAAGCCATCAGTTTGTCACACACTGGTGTGTGGTGAAAATTGTCCTCTGCATTTGACCCATCCCCGTGGGGAGCGGTGAGCTGCAGACATGGCCGCGCTCGGGAACTTATTTGGTGGTTTAACCCCCCAATCCAACCCCTTAGTGCTGAGTGTAAAGCAAGGAGACATTGGGTCCCATTTTTATCAAAGTCTTTGGTATGACCCGACCGGGATTCTAACCCCAATCTCCCAGTCCCAGGGTGGACACTACCACTAAGCCACCGGAGCTGGTATCACCGGTGATGGAGAGAACGATAGACAAAACCTCTTGCAAAAGGCAAAAGAGGTCTAAAGTTTGGGACCATTTTAAACTCAGAAGAAGTGAAAACACGATCGAGTGTCGCCACTGAAAAACGGCGTTGTCTTACCATAACAGCACAACGTTATCCTCTAACTTTATATTTTTGTACATATTACTGTTGATTTTACATTTATTTGATTGAATTTGATTTGATTGATTGTGTTGATTTTACATTTATTCTGCACCAAATGGAGTGGCACTCCAATTTCGCTGTACCCTGTACAACGACAATAAAGTCTATTCTGATTCTGATTGAACAGGAAACCGCTTCAGCCAGCCGAATCCACGACCAGGTAGGCTAATGCTAATACCATAGACATAGGCTAATACGTAGCATGCTAACTTTCGCGTCACGTAGGGACCGGACAAAAACACGTTAATCGTGTTCACGTTAAACTAAGACTGCATAAACTCTACAACTAAAGAAAAATCCCCATCATCTTGTTTATGTAGATGGCTGCAGCTGCAGCTGCAGCTGCAGCGGTGTGGAGCAGGGACGCAGCTAATACCTGGAGTCATTACTGCGGCTCAGTGTGACGCTGCAAATACGGCAAGCCGTTGTAGCATGTAATTTACAAACATGTCTATTTTTAAATATAATTTTAGGTTGGATTATTGTCAATCCATGTATATTTAGAAAAATCTGAAGCCATTACATTGTTACTAGTAGAAATTAGTAACATTTCTACTTGAAGTTTGATTTTGAAACAAACTCATTAAAATTTTTTTCCTCCGTTTTGAAAGGTCTTCAAATAGAATATTTGATGAATTGACAGAGGATTAGATAGAATATTAGAATACTAAAATATTAAATAGCTGTAGCCCTTGTTAATGCAGGAGATAGGTGTTGGAGACTATTTTCATTTTCAGCCTGCATGAAAAACTCAGAGTGATCGATTATAATCAGAAATAATCATAAAAAAATGTTTTTTCAGTGAAGTACACCTTTAAAATGGATAGAAGACTTAACCTGCAAGTCTGACTTTAACAGCATCTGGTGACACAACAGCACAATAGCAACATCTTACTATGGATAAGTGAACAGGGTGGGAGGTCAGGTGTATGTTCCATTATCTAAATTGTATTTTTTTGTGTCTGGTCAAACCATATTTCAAGATTGTGCCTTTTTGTAAGACAAATAAGTATTATTAATAAATGGTTAATAACACCACATACTAGTCATACTTTTAAACTTCCTGACAACTTTTTTTTTACACTAAAACACAGTGGGTCACCCGTGGGGCTTGTCTACCACCAGGCTTTGCAAATTTTCTGGGGGAAACCCTGTATTCTATTCTAAAACTTAGCCATTATTTATTGGAATCAAGTTTGTCTTTTAGCAAAATATCCCACTTAGTGAACATCCACCACTGAACAGATTTTAATGAAAACTTCAGAAAGTAATCGTTAGATAGCAACAACTGACTGACATTTAGAGTTAACCTAATTTAAGGTGGTTGCCACAGCTAATTAAATATTTCTAATACCAAAATGTCAATAATTTAGTCCATTTTATAGAAATTGAGTTTGTAATGTCTTCACAAAGCATTTTAAAATGGTAATAAAGCATCTTTAACTTCAATATTTCACATCATAAGTATATTTTAGTTTAAAAATCCAGCATGAAAATGAATATTGAAATGCTAGGTCTTACTTTTCTACGGTAACATTAGACTGTCTACGTTTTCATGCTGAGGAAAATGAATCCCTCTGTGGTTTAATTAAAAACAGCACAGAGAAATGTTTCCTTCATATTTTCGGATGTCTTCTTTTAGATGCAAAAACACCCAGCAGTGTCTTAATTTAGAAGGTTTGTTTCTCTCCTGCAAATGTTCTCACACATAGTTTGTTTAGAGTTTAATTCCACAAAACCCCCATGAAAAGATATTTCACACGGATAAATAGAACATTTTTTCATGAAAACAATTGTGTATCTGTGAGCAGACGGGATAGAAAACTGAACCACAGGATTGGAAAGCATCTAAAAGGTTAGAAAATGTACATATTGGAAGCAGAAATAAATTTTACAGTGAATAATTCCAATGCATCTAACACAAACACAAATAAATTTAGCTGATTTGGTTTAAAATGTAATGCCCGTTCCCTCAATTTAGAGAATACATTTCATTTAATCTAAAGAGCTGGATGTTTTGAAACTTTTTCCCTTCCACCTGATGGTCCACTTTTAGCTCGCTGCTGCTTAAGATTTTCTCTTTTATGCTTTGAAAGGTGATGGGGTTTGGTTTCCGCTCCCTTTAGTAGGGTCAACATATATAAGATGATTTATTTGACAGCAGAACTCTTTAATGTTGAAAATAAAAGTTAAGTGGGTGTCCTTAGAGAGGAGCTGGTACACGACCTTAATGTGTGGCATTACAGCTTTGAGCATATTTCATACTGTGTCTCTGAAAGGATAAGTCACCAGTTCAAACTGGTGTGAGTCATAATTGTAAACATGCCACACAGGGAACATTGTGTCTTTGGACGTAGATGTGATCTCTAGATTTCTCTCATGCAGATAAAAATTAAACAGGAAAGAAATGACTGATTCTAACTTATGTACATTTATTATTTTTCTGAAAGTGTCTGGGAGCAGATGAGTGAAGTTTACCGGTCAATGCACAGCACCGTGACGATCCCCACCGTGGTGAACTGGTTGCTGACATCCACCACCACCACCGCCTTGCACATAAAGTTTCCGAACACCCACTGGCGGTCTCTGACCAGCTGGTGGATGTTGAATGGCATCACAAGCAGGAACAGCATATCGGCCATCGCCAGGTTCAGCACGTAGATGTCAGAAACCATCTTTTTCTTGCACGCCGCCACCGCGTAGATCACCAGCGCGTTGGCGATGACTCCAACCGTACACAGGATGCCGTAAATGGAGGGCAGAATGTGCATGAAGGTAGTGATGTCTATGTGACTGTAGGGCTGACATGACTGATCAGTAACGTTGTAGGATTTGTTGTTTTTGCAGATTATATCGGTGTCGTTCATCTTCAGGTCCTGATAAAAGCTGCTCCGATGTGGTTTGGATAGAAGCGCGCACCGACGCGCTCTCCGGCTGGGCTGGGCTCTGCTCTCCAAACTTCTTCTCAGCCGTCTCCTCACGCTAAAGTCTGCTAGAGCTAAAACTCTGGTTACTGATGATTATCTATTAAAAGCAGTCAACGAGAGAGAGAGAGAGAGAGAGAGAGAGAGAGAGAGAGAGAGAGAGAGAGAGAGAGAGAGAGAGAGAGAGAGAGAGAGGCAGAGAGATAGGCGGTTGATTAGCAGGGAGCCAGGGGCGGTCCTAGACTTTTTGGCGCCCTAGGCAACTGCCCCCCCCCCCAACACAAAATAATAATTTAAAAAAATAATACATTTTATTTGAAGCGCCTTTCTAAAAACTCAAGGTCACTGTACTGAAAGAAAAGTAAAACCAACACAACAAAGTAAAAACGTTACAGTGAAAGACTAGTACATTAAAAACCTAGATAAAACACATAAAAAAGACCTGGTGTCCAAATTGCTGTACATTTATTTAAATATTTCTATTAAACGAGTCATCACCTGAAATTTTCACTTTTCCACTTGAAAAAATGTCTATAATGGCTTCCTAATGATTTTTCACTGGCTGAGAAGCTGATATTTAACATTGACGCTTTTGTTTAATCTTGCCTTCTTCAACCAGCTCACATGCACCCCACGGGCACGCGCACTCCAAAACCAGAACTTGAGCTCTGGCCTATATGTCGTCACAAAAGCCAGATATAACCAAATATGAGCCAGCAGCGAACAAACCAGCACAACAAAGCTCATTTCATAACATGAAACACATAAATTATGTCTTACCGTTGCTGATCCATGTTACGGGGAAACAAAGTCCACTCGGTTTGTGTATTCGATCTTCACAACAGCATGATGAGCCGATGCCAGGCTGTTTAGCTTGCTTTGTCCCATCTACGTAGACTGTTTACAGATCTCCAATGCCGCGTCCCATCATTTTCCAGTTTACGGCACTTCACTGAAAAAAAAAAGTCAACAACAAGCAAGGACGCCATTATGCACGAGGTGAGGCTCGGGCTCGTACTGTTGGATCCTGTAGGTCACTGCCAGGTCGGGTTCAGTTATAATCATTGGTGTAGGTTTGCTCTTGACATTGGTGGGGACTTATAAATCTACCCCCCCCCCCACTTATTTGTTTAATGTTATTGAAAAGCTATTGTGTGTCACCAACATTTTAATATTAATCATGTCAATTTAACCCTTTAACAACAATTGCTGCATATCTACACACATATCTAAGTTCATAAGAGCTCTTTCTTTTTAATCATTTTAGTAAGATTAGTTTTTTCCTCAATAAGCTGCTTTATAGAACCATAGACATGTTTTCTGCCCTCTGGTGGAAGCTAAAGTTGCCAAGCACAAATTATATTTAGTTTGATTGTTGTAAAAGTAAATTATTGTTGTATTAATATTAGTCAAAAATGTTTCAAAATTTAAAAAACTGTTTTCTGATTCTTATTTCTTGAGTCAGGCTTTAAAGCAGCATTCCGCAATATTGCAGTTATATGGTCTCTGTCGCCCTCTAGAGGCTTGCTGCGTAACGTCACTGTCGTAACATTAAATCTCTCTCTCGGGCAAATGTTTACATTCCTAATATCAGGCAAAACAACGAAAACAAACGTTTCCACCAACACACATTGAATAAATAGTTTTATCAGGACTGTATAACAACTTTATGCCCGACCAAACACAATAACCCTGGTGAAATCATTTATTACTTACCTAGCCTTTAGCAGCACAGCTAGGTCAGAGTCGTTCATGCTGTTCTTTCAAAAATAGCTCTCCAGCGAGGAAAAGACGGCCCAATAATAACTCTGGTCTTTGCTCTTGCTCTATCACGTTCTTCTTTTCTTTTCCTAGATTCCTCTGATACGGGATTTCTAGCTTTCTTTGGTGAATCTGCCGCTGCTACAGCGAGTCTACGTTATACAATTATGGCAAGCCAAAGGGATAAAAAAATGTGCGTTCTAAACTCGCATTATGTCCGCCAAAACGCTCGTTAAAGACGCGCATTTTGGCGGACATAACGCGCGTTTAGAACGTGTGCTTTTTTATCCCTTTGGCTTGCCATATTCTACCGTAAAACGACACCCAGTCAGTACTTCCGTCGCTACCCGATGCACAAAAACTGTATAGTGCAGTAAACAGACGTGGGTCCCCCCAACACTATCACAGGTGTGAAAATGAACATAATAGATAATACTATGACGCAAAAACTTTACAAAAAAGCATAATTTTAAGGTGTAAAACTTGCGGAATGTTGCTTTAAAGGACTAAGTGTCTCTCTAGGCTGATAATATCTGAACAAGGCTGCATATTTCTGTCAGTCTGAATGGAAGTTAGACTCAGAGAGAAAGAGAACCATGATGAACATGGCTAGTTGTCTTTCTCTGAGAGAAAGGTAAATCAGCAGGTAAATCTCTAATGAGCTACAGATGCGCTGCCAATGACGTTATTATGATGGACTCATTTCATTATCAAACTTAACTTTAAGTGACTTACACGTTTCTTTGGGTGGTGTGAGGGCCCGACGTCCACAGGTGGGGGTTGTGCTTACAGCCCAACACCGTGCAGGACGTTTGGCATTTGCCAGAGAACACCAAGATTGGCAAAGTCACCACTGGCGCCCTGTGCTCTTCACAGATAAAAGCAGGTTCACACTGAGCACATGACAGAGTCTGGAGACGATGTGGAGAACGTTCTGCTGCCTGCAACATCCTCCAGCATGACCGGTTTGGCAGTGGGTCAGTAATGGTGTGTGGGTTGGGGGGGGGGCGCACAGCCCTCCATGTGCTCACCAGGGGTAGCCTGGGTTAGGGTTAGGGATCCTCAGAGCCCTTGTGAGACCATATGCTGGTGCGGTTGGCCCTGAGTTCCTCCTAATGCAAGACAATGTGGCTAGAGTGTGTCAGCAGCTCCCGCAAGATGAAGGCATTGATGCTATGGACTGGCCCGCTCGTTCCCCAGACCTGAATCCAATTAAGCACATCTGGGACTCCATGTCTTGCTCCATCCACCAACGCCACGTTGCACCACAGACTGTCCAGGAGTTGGTGGATGCTTTAGTTCAGGTCTGGGAGGAGATCCCTCAGGAGACCATCCCCCACCTCATCATGAGCATGCCCAGGCTTTGTAGGGAGGTCATACAGACACGTGGAGGCCACACCCACTACTGAGCCTCATTCTGACTTGTTTTAAGGACATTACATCAAAGCTGGATCAGCCTGTTTTTACACTTTAGTTTTGAGTGTGACTCCAAATCCAGACCTCCATGGGTTGACAAGTTCGATTTCCATTGGTAAATTTTGTGTGATTTTGTTGTCAGCACATTCAACTATGTAAAGAACAAAGTATTTAATAAGAATATTTCATTCATTCAGACCTAGGATGCCTAATGTTTCCTTTTAATTTTTTTGAGCAGTGTATATATAAACCATTGATAAATTCTCCAGTTTGAAAAAAACCAACATGCAATCAGTGTGATTTTATCTTTAAAAGCCACTTGAGTGAATAATGGCCAGCCTGTGAAACTTCCTCAATTCAATTCAGTTTATTTCTATAGCGCCAAATCACGACAAGAGTCGTCTCAAGGCTCTTCACAAAGTAAACATTCCAATACAGTTCAGTTCATTAAGCCAATCAGTAAAAGACAAGTTTCCTATTTAAGGAACCCAGCAGATTGCATCAAGACACTGACTCCTTCAACTTTACCTGATGGCACCCCTGAGACTAAAACAGAGGAGATGAAGAGTGACGCTGAGAGTTTTCACTGTAAACCCAGATTTTGATTAAACTCAAATGATCATGTTCACATTACTTAAATATTTCTAAATTGTTAGCATTACTTGTTAATCCTGAGGTAGCTGAGCTGTTTCATGTCCTTTCTTATTGTAATTGTGTCCAATCAGTAATTTTCTACTTAAAGGTGTCCTAGAATGCAATTAATCAACAATCTAAAACAGAGCTTTGAGCCTCCAAAAAGCATAAGAACATTTTTTTTGGCTTTCATCTGTCCCAGGAGCCCTGATACAGGCCATTCTAAACCCCCTTACTCAGGCCTTCAGTGAAAAGAGCTGTTGACCCCTCCCACTCGGCCAGGACATGCTGATTGGTTGTTTTCCCCAGAAGGCCTCAGACACATGCAGGTTTGAGGAGGCGTGGCTCCCCTTATGATGTATTAAGGAAGGCTTTCTCAGAACAGGAGGTTTTCTCTCACCGTTTTCAACTTTCTAATTTACATAAAAAGTAGGTCACACATGGCTTTGACTTTTTGGCATGCTACTGTTGACCACCCAAGCTGTGTTATTCAACAACAACAAGGAAAATGTTGGTTTACGTTCTAGGCCCCCTTTAAACAAACTGAGTAAAGAATACTTAAACACGGTGTAATTTTTTAATACCACTTATAAATTTGAGTAAACAGTACTTTTTAATGGCCTAGCTTATTGTAACTATATGTTTGACCTCAAACTACTTAAAATAATCAAGTTTGCTTGGTTGCAATCTCCAAAAACCTGGTTCATACCAGTTTTGACCAGGTGCTATTGAGGAGCTCTGACTTTTTCTAGAGATAGAACAGAGACACACAGAACAAAGAGGAAAAACTCAGCTGCACTGAAGTTCTAACAAGCAAGTTTTCCACCCCATGTTTGAAGCCTTAGGTGAATGGCCAGAGCTCAGTCAACTTAAAACTGCAATTTATAAATAAAAAAAATGACCCCGCCCACTGCGAAAGCTGCAGTGGGCGAGTTGCATTTTGGGTAGTCTTCTTCTTAGTTATTTTGTTCTATTTTGGGGTGTTTATGCATTATTGTGGGGGGTTGTGTTGTTCTTAGTTACTGTTTTGTTCAGTGTAACAAAGGTGGAGTTATTTGTTGTTATCATAGCAGTAAGTGAGTGTTAGTGCAAGTGAGGAGGGCGGTCGAAGGAATGGGACCGCTGTGCCGTTCTGCTGTTCATAATACAGTGGTGGTTCACACTTAAGGTTTTAGCTGCTTGTGTTCAACACTCACTGGCTGTCTGCAGACATGCGGTGTATGAAGCACGAGTTAGCCAGTGTCTTTCAGTGTCAGTTAAAATCTACAATTTGGTTCAATAGTACATAGAGTAATGCTTAAAAAACAAGCTGAGTTATATAAATGGGTGTTTAAGAATTGTTTCAACTAAGTATCTTTAGTTACTGTAACTCACATTACATTCAATTTATGGACTCAAGAACATTGAACTTGTTTTCCAGCATGCTTCAATATTCGAAAAATTTAAGGCAATGGGTTACCTGGGAAATTTCAAGTAAACTCTACTTATCCGGGTTCTCGGTGGAGCATGGGCCACAATCACTCAGTTTGATTCAAACAAGGTTCTGCTTCACTCCCAGTCTATTTTTTTAAGACAGTTTCAAAAATATCCTCATACAATTATGCCATCAACCAACCAGGTGCGGTAGGGTAGATAATACCAAATGTGACATGAATAATGGCATAATTCAATATCTGTGTCTATCTTGCTTATCTCTATCAAGGTACTTTTTAAATGTTCTTCATCACACGGGGAGAAATTTTCAAAGATAAACAATATAATTCTCTCCTATTTAAAACCTTTTTGTAAAAAACATTATGCAGTCCATCTTGATTATTAACCAAGAGAAAAAGGAGAATGAGACAAATCTTGTTTTTTTTTTTTGTTCAAACCCCTCTAGAAATTTAACACCACATGAAAAAGTTAAGAGCTTAGTACCATCATGTGATGTCTGTCTTCCCAAGTTAGCTGACGCAGATGTGACGTCACCTGCTGATGAATGGGTGCCTTTGATGGTTCTTTGGGGGAAATGTGCTTTGCATTAATAAAACCATTCTCTGTGCCAAAGGGGGATTGGGATGAGGGTGGGGTGATGATCCTGATAGGGGTTGGTGGAGAACCACAGGGACTTTTCCAGCTGTGTTTTAAGTGATAAGATTGTCTCTTGATACTTGTTCAGATCAATTGATCTATCTGTAGGAGTGTTGTTTGGTTTTATTTTTAGATGTTCCGCTGATTGCTCTAAAGCTGTGGCTGTCATTCTCGTGTGAAATTGTGGAAGGAGCTAACCATGCTCAATAACTAACATATTTGTCTTTTGATTTTTATGGGTAATTCAAGTTATGTTGGTGAATAAAATGACCCGGGATTCACACTGTGCAGCCTTTAAAGGCACAGTCTGTAATTTTTTTTGTAATATTTTTAAAATTTGTAGTCAAACTCTGTATATCCCATTCACAAACTTGTCCTTTTTCATTAATATTCCTATTAGCTTGAAAATTTACATTTTTATATACATAAACTGTGATTGATGCTCCATAGTCATTTACCATCTTGAAGTACCGTAGAATTTAGGGACATACAAGATATAATGCTCCGCATTTTGTTTTTGCACTTGGACATGAAAGTTCTCCTCCCTCTAAAGCAGAGGTGCCCATCCTGGTCCTAGAGAGCTACTATCCAGCATGTCTTAGTTTTAACTCTGCTTAAACACACCTGATTTCAATCAGCAGCAGTGGCAGCTGGTGACTTTTTTTTTGGGTGGGGCGCTAACCACATATCACCACTAGGGGACGCCAAATTACCATTGATTCTTATGCATCAGCGTCACACAACTGACGGTCACAGGAGCACTTCGGCAACAAATTTGTTCAAAAAGCTTTTGAATATTAAGCATGTTTTTGACAAAAACATGCTTAATATTCATCCATTCACCCATATATTACACAAACTGCACACACACTTAAGGGGAGTAGGCTAATCTAATCAATAGAATCCACTTTCTACCAACACCCAATAAGCTGTAAATAAATGTGAGGCCGTAAAATAGATGCTACACGTATCCAGAAAAACACACAGTGACACAACGCAAGATATCCACAGAAGCAGGCGTTTAGATTAAAGCCCAGACTCACAGACAAGAATAGAAGTACCACTCTTAGTTCAAAGCGTATGGAGCGGTGCCCACCGCTAACGCAGCAGTAAGCTAATTTCCTGAAGCCAAAAGCTAAAATCAGGCTTACCTGCAGGTTATGGTCATAATCCGTGGTGTAGTAAAAACAATCCACTCGGTTCGTGAAATCCTATATCCCAACGTAAAAGCTGAGCTGATCAGACTGTTTTACCCGCTCGAGTGTTTGATGCATTCCATCATTTTCCTGTTTACGTGGATTCTCTCCCTGTGATTGGTCAATACCAGCTGAAAAAAACTCAACAACAAGCAATTCGATTGGCCCTCTGGGCGGGGTGAACAACCTGACCAATGAGCGATCTCCTCGACCTGGTCTGAGCAGAATTCACCTGGTGACGATCGCTACACGATGCACCCAAAGCCTCTCCTAATCTTTCTCGTTGTAGACGGTTTGGGGAACCACTGTGCATGCGTCAGTTGGCCCATATTAAGTCAATGGTAAAGATTGCTGCGCCCGCGAGAGGACATGTGACAAGTACGTTGACGATTTGGCCGTGTTAAAAGTAAAAAGAACATTAATAAACTACAATTAAACACAGATTACACACAGCACTTACTCCAAATGGTGTATAGATCATTTAGTTTACTTTTATGTTTTTTTAAATATATTTTGTGATTCCTATCTTCTTCTTCTCCTTCCTGTGAGACTGGTGGGGCGGCGCCCTAGCGCCCCCTATGGATGAGCCGCCACTGATCAGCAGGTGAATAACAGGCTTCTGCAGAGTTTGATGAGCTGCTGCACAGGTGATTCAACTACTGAATCAAGCATGTTGGAGCAGAGAAACCACTAAAATGTGATGGATAGTTAGCCTGGCAAGCCATCCTATATATGTGAATATATAGTCTGGCCACGAACCATTGACGGCTCTCAGTCGTGAGGCGGGATCTACGGTTGTCTTTCAAAATGTCAGTACGCAATTGGACAGCGCTAGGACCAATCAGAGTAACGAACAACGTGACGTAATCACAGCGACGGAAAAGAGGGAGCCAGCAATGGCGTCTAACATCAATAATTTCTGTCGTTTTTGTATGAAAAACATGCGAATATCAGGTGTACTGGGACATTGCACTACTTTGTTTGATAAAAATAAGAAGCCGCTAAGTATAGCCGACAGACTTATGCATGTTGGGGTCTAAATAATCCAATGTTGATGACAAAGCCGTTTCAAATGAACGTGGTTCCTGCACCGCCACCATATTGCTTGGGTTCACGGCCGCAGCTCTGACGTCATCGGCTACTCCCGCTCTGTGATTGGCCCACATAATAGAGCGCTGTGATTGGCCCAACCAAAACTATAGCGAGCTGTGATTGGACAGCCACAGCAGCGGAGCAGGCTGCAAGGGTTCCAATGAAGCGTGCCTAGACCAAACTCTGCAAAGCAAGAATTTGGTCTAGTTCACTAGGCTACTGGATAGTAGCTCTCCAGGCCCAGGATTGGGCACCCCTGCTCTAAAGGTTGTGTGGTGGGTGGCGCCAGTTCGCTCTGTGGCAGCCTTGCTGGTTTGGTGAAATTCTGCTCCTTCCCCTTGGGTTGCTGACCGCAACCTAACCGCATGTGATTACTGGATTGAAAGCTGGAAGTTTTTGATGACTATGGCGGTGCATGCACGGCCGTGGGGGAGAGGAAGTTGAGTGGCCAGTAGAAGCAGTACAAGAGGCAGAAGTGGTAGAAGCATCAGAGGTGGTGGAAGCGGCAGCAGGGGAGCGAGAATATGCAGCAGAAACAGTAAATAAAATGTGTAGACGGTTGAAAGCTGCTATGTGATGTTGTCTGTGTGTGAAGCCTGAAGTAGCTGTCAGTGCTAAAGTGTCTCCATCTCCCCTGCAGCCAAGCCATGTCCTCAATGACATGTTTCCTTTTTGATGGGTGTGAGTTGCCGTAGCTGAAGTAGTTTAAACGCTAAGAAGTCAAATGTTTTTTTCCAGAGGTGGGTCCCAAGTCATCATCACACACTGGTGAAAGTACATCTCTGCATTTGACCCATCCCCGTGGTGGGGAGCGGTGAGCTGCAGCTGTGGCCGTGCTCGGGAACTATTTGGTGGTTTAACTCCCCAATCCAACCTCTTAGTGCTGAGTGTCAAGCGAGGAGGCATTGGGTCCCATTTTTTCAAAGTCTTTGGTATGACCCGGATTCGAACCTCGACCTCCCAGTCCCAGGGTGGACACTCATACCACTAGGCCACTGGAGCTGGTCAAGTCATTATTTTGCAAGTCAAGTCACATCCTGTTTCAGTGTTGCACTCAGTGTAGCTGTTCTGTGTTTGTGGCTTGCTAAAATTGGTCTGATTCTCTGTACTGAGACATTTTTGAGTGATTATAGTACATAAGCACGGTAAAACACACATTTTCTGTTGTTACACCTAGCGTTTAGGGTACCCTTTGAGTTCGCACGCAGTTTTATTTGGTGTTGAAAGGTTGTTTGCCTAGTTAGCCTAGCCTTGGCACGGCTACGTCTACCCTCTCCATCTCCTATCTCTTGCTCTCTGTGTCAGATGTTTAGTTACTCCTCTGCCTCCTTTAGTGATAATGGTACGTGTAACAAATGTAGCATTTTTGTAGCTTTGGAAGCGAGGGTGTCGGAATTGGAGGCCCGGCTCCGCGCTGTTGAAAAACCTGTAGATAGCCGTAGCTACTTAGCTAGCGCGGGGCTAACTAGATCAGAACCACCCCGTAGCGGTCCTCCAGTAGAACCCGAGCAGCCGGGACCTCAGGCCGGCCGGGTGACTGTACGTAAGAAGCATAGAACCCAGCCTGTGGGACACCACCAACCCGTCCACGTTTCAAACAGATTTTCCCCACTCGGTGACGCACCCACTGAGAAGCCGACTCTGGTTATAGGTAGCGCCATAGTCAGTAACGTGGCATTAGAGACTCCAGCAACCATAGTCAAATGTTTGCCAGGGCTTTACGTTTGGCTTTAGACAATGTTGCCCCTTTAAAAAAGAAGGTAATTAAGCACAGGAAGTTGGCTCCCTGGTTTAATTCTGAACTTTAAAACAACACTCTAGAAAATTGGAGAGAACATGGCGCTCTACACACCGGGAAGAGTTCTACTTATCCTGGAAAAATAGTCTAGTGCTTTATAAAAATAAGCTTCGACAAGCCAGAACTGCATATTATTCGTCACTAATTGAGGATAATAATAATAATAATAATCCTAAATTTCTTTTCAGTACAGTTGCCAAACTTACACAGAATCATAGCTCTGAGCCAGCTATTCCCTTAGCCTTCAGCAGCAACGACTTTATGGGATTCTTCACTAATAAAATAGAAACAAAATCATCAGCATCCTCCCCAACACGATTTCTTCTTCCTCAGTAAGTGAGGCAGCATCAGAGGTAACTGTAGAACCTCATCTGTGTTTGAACTGTTTTGATGCAGTTGAGCTTTCAGAGTTATCAAAAATATTAGCTTCATCTAAACCTTCAACTTGTATCTTAGACCCAATCCCAACCAAATTATTTAAAGAAGCATTTCCTTTGGTTACTGCCCCCATTTTAGATATAATAAACCTATCCTTAGTAAATGGATACGTACCGCAGGAGTTTAAGGTTGCTGTAATTAAACCTCTACTTAAGAAACCTTCTCTGGATCCAGATGACCTCATGAATTATAGACCAATATCTAATCTCCCATTTTTATCTAAAGTCCTTGAGAAAATAGTGGCCAATCGAGTATGTGAGCATCTAAACACTAATGATCTGTTTGAGGAATTTCAGTCAGGTTTTAGAGAGTATCACAGCACTGAAACCGCATTAAGCCCTTTTTATAAGACACACCATGCCAGCAAATCAGCGCAATATTACCGCAACGTGTTTCTTATGAACGCGCCATGGCGGTATCATGTTGCGGGAATTTTGCGGCATTCGTGCCGCCACGCTTGATAGTAATATTGCGGTAATATTGCAGCTTCGCCGGTCTTATAAACGCACATTAAGCGTTGGCGCAACAGAGGGAGGTGTCATGACCAGGTGATGAATTAATGCCGAGCTCCGGCCGGGAACTATATAGAAAATGAAAGTAAACACGCTTAAGTTTCACTTTTGTAAACAGAATCAGCTGAGATGATCATTTGGAGCGTTGCGGTGCTCCGGGAGCTTTTCTCCGTTAGATCTGCAGCTCAGATTATCTGACAGCTCACAGGGATGGTGGAGGACAGACACCTGCGCAGCTTCGATCGCAATAAAAAGCAAGTTATGTCCAAGATACACACGGAAGTCTGCGACAGTGCAGAGACCGCCCCCATACCCCCTTTATGCCGCCATCGCGTAATCTTTTATAAAACGGACGCAACATTACTGCCACGGTCTGAGCTCTTATAAATGACCTTAGGCTCCCTGATGCCGCATCGGCGTTGCGGCAAATTGGCGGCATTGTTTTATAAAAGAGGCTTAGTGAAATTTACAAATGATATTCTCATGGCCTCAGATAAGAATCTTGTGTGTGTTGGACCTCAGTGCTGCTTTTGACACAGTTGATCACAATATTCTCTTAGAAAGGCTTGAACATGTTGTAGGGATCAAAGGAACAGCTCTAGGCTGGTTTAAATCTTATCTATCCAACAGATTCCAGTTTGTTCATGTACACGAGAAATCTTCCTCATACTCTAGAGTTACTTGTGGAGTACCACAGGGTTCAGTGCTTGGAACAATTCTTTTCACTATATATATGCTTCCAATTGGTGAAATCATTAAACAGCATAGAATATTTTATTTTTATTTAACCTTAATTTATCCAGGTGAACTGTTTGAGAACCACTTCTCATTTACAAACATGACCTGGCCAACAGGCTGCATAAGTAAAACAGTGAATGCATACAATATAAAACATAGCACAAACATTTACATTAAAAAAAGTAAATATAAAATCTTAAAAAATAAATAAATAAAAGAGCTTATATATGTATTATCCAGATTGTCAGCATGAACAACAGTCAACTATTGTATTTTGGATTGTCTGCTTGAATTTGGAGATTGGGATGAAGGATGTAAGTTTGAGGGTGTTCTGGAATGTATTCCAGTCGTGTGCTGCTGCAAAATGAAAGGCATTACGTCCAAAGGTGGTAGATGTTGGGGGGGTGTTAAAATTTATAATGTTACTTGATGTTGTTTGGTAAGTGTTATGAGTGGCATGAAGAAGAGATGAAAGGTAGAGAGTTGTCTTTCCCAGGATTGTCTTGTATATGAAAAGAACCCAATGATGGAGGCGTCGGGTGTGAAGTGAGGGCCAGCCCACCAGTTTATACAGATCACAATGATGGGTATGAAAGGGTGCATTAGTGGCAAAACGGATGGCTGAATGATAAAGTGTGTCAAGTTTTTTTAGGGTTGAATAAACTTCCACTGTTATGCTGATGATACTCAGTTATATTTATCCATAAACCCTGATGAACCTAATCAGTTAGGTAGACTACAGGCTTGTCTTGGAGACATAAAAATCTGGATGACTCTAAACTTTCTGCTGTTAAACCCAGACAAGACTGAAGTTATCATCTTTGGACCAGAACCTCAGAAAAGGAAACTGCTTAGTCAGTCACCTGATCTAAACAGCATTAAATTAGCCTCCGAGAACAAAGTAAAGAACCTCGGTGTAATCTTTGACCAGGACATGTCATTCAAATCCC
This sequence comes from Aphyosemion australe, assembly GCA_006937985.1. Lineage (NCBI taxonomy): Eukaryota > Metazoa > Chordata > Actinopteri > Cyprinodontiformes > Nothobranchiidae > Aphyosemion > Aphyosemion australe. The sequence continues at coordinate 4,084,405 of SSNS01000017.1, forward strand.
ATGTTAAACAGGTTTGTAGGATTTCCTTTTTCCACCTCCGGAATATTGCTAAGATTAGAAGCATCCTTTCCAGGAGTGATGCTGAAAAACTGGTTCATGCATTTATTACCTCAAGACTGGATTACTGCAGTAATTCATTACTATCAGGAGGTCCACAGAATGTAGTCAAAAGTCTTCAGCTGGTCCAAAATGCTGCAGCCAGATTTCTGATGAGAATTAAAAAGAGAGACCACATCTCTCCTGGTTTAGCTTCCCTACATTGGCTGCCTGTTAAATTCAGAATAGATTTTAAGATCCTCCTTCTCACATATACAGCTCTTAATAAACAAGCTCCATCATACATCAGTGATCTGATTGTTCCATATGTTCCTAACAGAGTACTTGGCTCTCAGACTGCAGGTTTACTGGTGGTTCCTAGAATATCTAAAAGTAGGATGGGAGGCAGATCTTTTAGCTATCAGGCTCCTCTCCTGTGGAACCAGCTCCCAGCTTTAGTCCGTGAGGCAGACACCTTGTCTACTTTTAAGACTAGGCTTAAAACTTTTCTATTTGATAGGGCTTATGGTTAAATTCTGATGTTAGCCCAGGTTTAGACGAGTGGGGAGCAGAGGGAGGTGGAGCTTACAGCGGGGACTACAGTCGTTAAAGACTTTTCTCCCTGGCCCTGCCTCCCACATGCCTCCATCTAAAAGGCTAGGTTATCCTGAGTTATCTCTGTAGTTATGCTGCTATAGGCTTAGACTGCTGGAGGACATACTGACCACTTTCCACACTCTGCTACTCTCCTCTACCACCACTCTCTAATTGCATTATTTCCTGTTATTTCAGCTGTTAACTTTATTTTCTCTCTAAGTGTTTTTCTCCCCAGAAGAAGCTACACTGGCTTTCTGCTGAGCTGTGGTGGCCTCATGGAGGGGGCCATCGGCTGGCACACTGCTGCCAACCACTCAACATTCTCCCTCTCCTGATAATAACATTTTACTTTCTTTAACATAGAATGTGCTACTATTAGTTCACCTGTTGAATTAACTATAGATTCACTCAGATAAAGACAAAAAGTTTATCTTACTAAATAGAACTTCTACTAAGAAATCACAGTGTAGCCATAGAAACACTACTTGGTATATGTGTTTGTGTGTGTGTGTGTGTGTGTGTGTGTGTGTGTGTGTGTGTGTGTGTGTGTGTGTGTGTGTGTGTCTGCTCTGTTCTTTCAAAACCCAGTGAGTCATGGCAAATGGCTGTTCATACTGAACCAGGATGTAGGATGGAGTTTTCCTCTCCACTGTCATTGCATAATTGCTTAGTATGGAGATTGCTGTACTCGATGCAATCTGCTGGGTTCCTTATATAGGAAACCTTTAATTAATTGGAATAATGAATTGAACTCAATTGGAATGTTTACTTTGTGAAATGTCTTGAGACGACTCTTATAAACTATATAAATTAACAGAATTGATCTGAATTAAAAAAAGATGTTTTATGCTTCAAATGTGGTTTTATCAAACATTGTTTTAATGAAGAACATATTTATTACAGGTTGGAAAGTTTTAACCCAAACAGACTCTATATTTGACCAACAAGTATAAAACTGTTCAAATCTATTCTTAAGAAAGAGTTTAGCTGTTCTGGGTTGTTTTTACAGGAAATGGGGATGTTGCAGCAGTTCAAGTGAGAGACAGCTGGTTTTGAAGAAACCACGTGATGAGTCATACTTCCTCTCTGACTGAGGCCTTCATCTCTTCATTTAGATTTGCGACACATGGTGATGGAGGGAATAAGGTAAGAATGTATTGAAAATCTAAATTTCTTTGTTTCAAAACTTTGATGCCTTGAAAAATCAGTTGTATTTGTTTATTCATGACTTCCATCTGCATTTCTTTTAATGAATACAACAGCTTTAAGCTAAGCGTGGAACTGCTACACACCCTTTTCCTCATAAACTAAAAACTAAAATCTTAATTTTAAAGAAAGTTGTAAGAAGTTACATTTGGCTGTTAAAGAATAATTTACACTGTCTCCTCTTCATGTAAAGATGTTTTTTAAAGACCTGATGCACGACTGAAGAAGCTGCTTCCGTTGTTTGTTTCCTGTAAGAATTGGCACTCGGTGCCTTTTGGTTCAGGGCAAGGATGAAACCATTTGATCTGCATGATTTTCATTTTGATAATCTAAAAATTAAGATATTTTGCCCCTACACAGAAAGTGTACCAGGTCAGCTGTGGGAACAATGTAGTAGTATCAGCAGTTTATGATTGAATAGTGTATTGCCTGTAAAGCTTTATATAAATCTAATCCATTATTGTTATTAATAATAAAAAGATTTTCACATGAACCCTTTATTTAAATAATTATTGTTCACATTCATTTTATATTATTTACTCCCTGTTCAATTGAATTCAAACTCAATAAACTTAATCTTTCATTCCTAAAAGTGTAGAATCTTTTACTATTGCATATTCAAGCTAAACACCATGACAAGGGGTTGAGAGGTCCTCATTTTAAAATTTACACTGTCGCGTGTGCGTGCGTGCATGTGTGTGTGTGCATGTGCGTGTGTGCATGTGCGTGTGTGTGCGTCTATGTGTGTGTGTGCATGTGCGTGTGTGTGTGCATGTGTGTGTGTGCGCGTGCATGTGTGTGCATGCGTGTGTGTGCGCGTGCATGTGTGTGCATGCATGTGTGTGCATGCATGTGTGTGCATGCATGTGTGTGTGTGCATGTGCGTGTGTGTGTGCGTGCATGTGCATGCGTGCATGTGCTTGTGTGCATGAGTGTGCGTGCATGTGTGTGCGTGCGTGCATGTGCGTGTGTGCGTGCGTGTGTGCATGTGTGTGTGTGTGCGTGAGTGCATGCGTGCATGCATGCATGTGTGCATGTGCGTGCGTGCATGTGTGTGCGTGCTTGCATGTGCGTGCGTGCAGAACCATTTTATACAGACAATACTCTGCACTTTAGGCTGTTTTAGAGGGGTAATTTAAGGCAACAATGTTAATAAAGAACATAAAAAATAGAAAAGGGTTGCAGAACATCAGGAGTCAATGACAGGAAACCAGTGAAAACCAAAGAACAGAACTGGTGTCATGAGAACAGAGGCTGTTTTATATGCAGGAAGCCACACTGCCCTGGACATTTACCGTTGGTGGTTGAATTAGATAGTTGAATAAAAACTTAAAAACACAATACTCACATATCCTGTGTCCCTTTTATGCACAATTTTAATAATAGTAGTAGAATTGTAAAACTAGTTCTATATACTGTATATAGTTTTTGTATTTAATTAATATTGTTTGCAAAATGGCCAAAAAGTAAAAAAAAAAAAAAAAAAAAATCCACCAGGGTGTGTAAACTTATTGGCAGAACTTTCCCTCTCTCTCTCTCTCTCTCTCTCTACATATATATATATATATATATATATATATATATATAGATGAATACATAAATAATTGGCAGATTTGTGCACAGGGTTACAAACCTGCAGAATGCTGTGAAGCAGATGCCTGTGGCTCAAGCTCCTAAACACAGCGCTGCAGCACAAGGAGCGGTTCAGATGAGGATAAAAAACTCTCAGAGCTCCGGAGAACGCCTCAGTCAGTCCAAATCTATGGTGCTGCAGGACTCTGACCTTCCTCCAACACCTGTATGTAGCGTGAAAAGCACCCCATATAGTCATGTTCTATTTTTAAATAGATTTTTTCCTTCAGGTGTCTCGGCATCGTAGAAATCAGTCTCAGCACAGTGTGATTGTTACTGGAGCTGCCAGCCTCGAACCCACGGTATGCACAAAACTTTGTTCAAATCTCACTTGTCACATTTGGAGACAATTCATTTAGAAGGTTTAGACCCTATTCAATCTTAGTCACCAGTTTTTTGTTGTGTTTTATTATTTTTCACATGACCCTATTAGAAAGTTTAAATAGTTTCAGTTTTTTGACTCATGGAGAATCCAGAAATAATTTCCACATTTCTGTGGACCAACATGCCAATTTTCACATCTGGGCACAAAGTAACCATGGACACAGCTTGGGGTTCAGTTAGGGTTGCCAACTTTCAGAAATGAATATAAGGGGTGCCTTACATACCAGACCATCTAGGTGGTCTGGGTAACAATAAAGGAGGCATGTTCAGATGGTAAAATCATGGCAAGATGTTTTATTTACAAAAGTAACCAAATTCAAACACAAATTAAACTGGTGGGTAACAATTAACAAAGATCTCATAATCTCAGTCTCAGAGAAATTAGCGCAATTAGCAAACCTTTCTAAATGTTTCCCATTTTTACTGGGTCGCCACCCCCAAAGTGAATGCCACATTAATCTGACTTCACATTACCTTCCTACAGGCATACAGGCTAACTCAAGGTAAACCGATAGTCTGCACTACAGACGTGTTTAACTTCAAAATACCCTAAAGGGTTACAACACGGGCTGCACAGTGGTTAGCGCAGTTGCCTTGCAGCAAGTAGGTTCTGGGTTCACATCCCGGCCTGGGGTCTTTCTGCATGGAGTTTGCATGTTCTCCCTGTGCATGCGTGGGTTCTCTCCGGGTACTCCGGCTTCCTCCCACAGTCCAAAAACATGACTGTCAGGTTGATTGGTCTCTCTAAATTGTCCTTAGGTGAGTGTGTGGTTGTTTGTCCGGTGTGTCTCTGTGTTGCCCTGCGATGGACTGGCAACCTGTCCAGGGTGTACCCCGCCTGTTTTCCCAATGTCTGCTGGAGATAGGCACCAGCCCCCCGCAACCCTGCTCGGATAAGCGGTTACAGAAAATGGATGGATGGAGGGTTACAACACAGTTTAGCTAAAAACCTTAAACTCTGAGACAAGCTGTTAAAAATCAAGAAAACACAGAAAATAACCACCGCCAGGGAGCCAACAGGACAGAGCTCCTTCCTGTCCTGCTGCTCCTACAATCTGAGGTGTGGCTGGGCTTTGTAGCAGTGTCTGGGCTGATTGGAAGTTGGGACAGCTGGTACACTCAAAGTGGAGGCCATTAGTGGGAGTGGAGCCAGGTGCTGCAGGTGCTCTCCTCTCACACTCATAGGAAGGGAGGAAAACCAGAGAAGGTTAAAAACACACAAGGGCTGTAACAGTGCCCATGCAGTTTCTTGGGGCCATGACCACCATGGCCTACGTCTCCCAATGCTCTAGTAGTCAGAGGACTCAGCAGTTTTGTTTTAGTTTATGCTGCAATATTCTTGTGAAAACATGAAATCAAGATCATGAGCAGAGGTAAGATCATTCACTGAAAATGACTTGTTGCTAAGAGCTCTAACATTTAATAAAGCCATCTTCATGGAAACAGTGGGAGGACACTGGGGTGAATGGGCCTGATAAGGAACTGTTATCAGGGTTCTAGGATTATGTGAGTGAACAGGACCTTTCCGTCTTGTAGATATTTTAACAGGAATAGGGAAAACTAACATTTCATTAGGTCCACATTTGCCCTGGAAATTTTCATGAGTGACAACTTCCCTTAAATCTGGACCCAACAAATCTCAGACAGAGGACACTGAGAGCTCATCAGAGGTGCTGGAGTGGGTAGAGAGGGGGCGAGGGGTGAATTGTGGGGGTATGGAGGTGGGTGTCTACTAGATGGATCAGAGGTCACAGTGATCCTGGAAATGAGTAGGAGAGAGAGAGAGTCCATTAAACTATCTGAAGGTTGTGAAGGCTTTTCCGTGTGATTACAGGAATGCTGAAGTGTGTTATCTTGTTGTTTAGAAACATCCTGAAAGTTGTCCTTGGCATGGCCGGCTAGATGTACTCATTCATGATAGCTGGTGTGCTGTGTTATGAGCTCCTGATCTGGCTCCTCTTGTCTTTTGGAGTTATTTGTGGGGGGAGGCAGAAGAAACATGCAGAATGTGTAGAAGGTTTGAAGTGAAGAGTTTTACTCCAGACTTGTTTAGGCGAATCCCATCTGGCAAGAAGAAGTGTCTGCGATCCCAGAAGAAGTTGAAATGGTCGAAGAAGCAAACATTCTCTCTGTTGCATGCTGAAACCAACCACTTATTAAAACCATAAGTCCTGCTGAAACGTTCAGCACCTCTTCTGAGCGGTTGTAACGGGCCACTGATAAACACCTTTGTTTTCAGAGAGCTGAGTGACTTCAACAAAGCACTGAAGTCCTGCTTCAGTATCTCTGATTGTCTTTTCCTGATGTCATTTGCACCAACATGAATTATGACTTTAGTAGCCGCTGGGTGTTTAGCGAGGATTGTTGGGATTCTCTCTCTCATATCAGCGACCGTGTCCTTGGGAAAACATACGTTCTGGTGTTTCTGCCATTTAAATTCACATTCTTCACATGAAAGTCACCCACCATCAGAGTTTGAGTTTCAGCATCAGAGCTTCTCTTCGTTTTACTACTCTCATTCCTTACCCTGTTTTGGGGGGGGGGGCTTCATCTGATTCTGGGTCATTCAGCAGCGGCATGAATCTGTTTCGGAGCTGAATGCTTGGTTGCTGAGACGTTCCTCTGATTTTCATGTTAATCCTCATTTTGCCAGCTGCTAGCTGTTGTGAGCTGCTATCATGATGAGGTTGGGATGGTAGTGCTGGCCAGCCGTTAGCATCCGTGATCTCTTGGTGTGAAGCTGCGGTTGAAGCCAGTTGTCCTTTTCTCACTCCCCAGGGACCTGATTTACTCTAACCCCTGCTGCACACTGGAAGCATCAGCGTCGTGGAACAGCAGCGCAACGGTTTACTCGCGATTTTCACTGCTTGCCCGTGCACACTGGGATAATCTCAGCTGCGGAGCGGCTTCACCGCCTCGCTCCTCACTGGACTCGCGAGATCACAAAATCCCTCGAGACTTCCGCCATCCTCCTCACTGGACTCGCGAGATCACAAAATCCCTCGAGACTTCCGCCATCCTCCTCGCTGGACTCGCGAGATCACAAAATCCCTCGAGACTTCAAAGGTCACGGTTTGTTTATGTCGTCCACCATTAAACCAAAAAGAAGGAAATCACGTGTGACATCACTGTTTGATGTCACATATAATGTTGTTCCTCTCTACTGCCAGGATTAAAGCCATGAAAAACACACCGCTGCACTTCTAGAACGATGCGGTAAGTAAATAAGCCTTGAGGTCACACTTAGACGTAATCTACTTAGATATGAAATCGCATCGCTGCAATAGACTTTTATTTTGAAAATTACCGGGCACTTTACACTGAAACCGAGTGTGATTTCCTGTCTAGCCCTATGTTAACTGTGGAATTTGACGCATTCCAGAAGCGGCACATGGCAAAAATAGAACTCGATCCTATCTTTAGCGGCGCGGTGTGCCGCTTCTGGGATGCGTCTGGAAATTGTCGCGTTGCGGCTGGTTTGTGTCACCCCCATAGACTATAATGGATTCTATTTGAAGCGGCGACGTTCCGCTGCCGTTCCGCACCGCTGATGCTTCCAGTGTGCAGTAGGCTTTAGGCTTGGCACCAACAGTATTCCAAGGAGGACTGCTCACAGACTAGAGCCCTTCTGACCTCTTTGGTGGAGCGTTGTTGCTGCTAACTGGCTGTGGGCTACCATCCGCTTGTCCAGCGATCTGAGTAGATGAGAGGATGTCATCATTTCCAAACTTTCCATGTACTTCCCAGTTGACTTCTAGTTGAAAAATGTTTGTTCCAAGAATTGTGATCTTCTGGAGAAGTATTTTTTTGAAGTCTTATGAAGAAAAGGAAGGCATCATGCTGCTGTAATGCTGCTAGGAGGTTTCAGCTGGTCACAGCCACTGTAGATCATGGTTGTAGAAAAAATGCTATTTAAAACAGTAATAAAAAAACCCAAAAGCAATTAAAAAACAAAAAGGAAAAATTTAAGCAAGCAGGAGCAAAGCAGAGAAGTGTCCACACTGTAGCAAAGCTAGATAAGAAGTCCACCACACATCAGAACTCTTCCAGGCTTGTGATATTTATGGAGATAAAACATCAATGTTGCAGGGCAAACAGATTCAGTGGTAGAGTCGCGTTGCTGTTATCCAACCCTAGGCAAGATGAGAGTCCAAAACCTGCCGTCTGAAGCTACTTTCTCCTCCAGCTGACTTGTACTTCCTGATTCAGGCAAATCTGAGCACCCCCACCTCCACTCCCCTCCGAGTACAACTTACAAGGCATTCATTCCTGCAGGAGATCACTGCAAATGTATTGAGTTAGTGATTGTTCAACTCCTCTAAAAAAACAAGTTGGAGCTGGCCATGCTCATACTGCTATAGCCTGAAAGGATCTGATGTCTGGGAGGGGCTCATAGTAGAGCTGCTGCTCCTCCAGCCTGAAGAGGTATGCAAAAATCCATATTTGTGACATCATAAACAGGGACATTTTAGGCATATTATTCCTAAAACCTGACATAAAATGGATAGATTCATTTTTTTAATGTTGAAAAGTTTTTAGAGGCTGCAGAGACCCACATGGCAGCACAAAAGGGTGCAAAAGATGAGTTTTCCACAGGTCTCCTTTAAAACCTTTAGAACCCAATTTTGATGCTGTAAGAGTAGGTTGAGCAGGTTTGGAATGTCCACAGGACAGAAAAAGAGTAATTTGAGTCACTTCCACCTATTAGGGACTGTGGTTAATCCAAAGTCAACAGAAGTTGACTGTTGTATAAAAACCTGGTACCTGGAAAAAAATGCGTGTGACTTAGAGTATGGTACTTTAACAGGCTTTGGACTATGTTTAAAATTGGAAAGTTGTTAATGCTCTGTCTGTTTCCAGGTAAACCTGAAAGGTGAACACCTTAATGTGGCAAAGATTTTGGAGAACGGCAAGAAGCATAGAAAGAACTGGGGTTTGATGTTGACTGTGCTGACATCAGAAGAGCTGCTGCTTCATAAAGACAAACAAGAAACAAGTGTGGTATGAAACACTCCATTTTTTAATAGACTCCAAAAAGCAGAAGAACCTAAAGGGAGGCATTGAGGCTAGTGTTGGACTTATCACAAACCCTAAACCAACCTGCACATTTAGTTTCAAGCTTATTTTATTAATAAAGAACATTTAAATACAACAGCAACATTGACCAAATTGCTTTACAAAACTAATCAGAAATATAAAAACTAAACAGAAATGCAAAAGTACCCTGCCACACACAAAAAATAATTCATGTCATATCAAAAGCCAGTGAATACAAAAGTTTGGGCCTACAACCCTAAATGCTCAATTATCTGAATCAGTCTAGACCCTGGCATGGCTAAAAGCAAAACATCATTTGACATAACAGATCTAAGGGGTGCATAAGGATGCAATAGATCAGACACGCACACACACACACACACACACACACACACACACACACACACACACACACACACACACACACACACACACACACACCGCCGCTCTCACGGACAGCACAGTTTCACTCAAATACACATACAAATACTTTTCCCCCATAAACAAATACAAATACAGGTACAAATTCTGGTTGCTTTGCACACCCATATATATATATATTCAATTAAATTTAATTCAGTTTATTTCTATAGCGCCAAATCACGACAAGAATTGTCTCAAGGCACTTCACAAAGTAAACATTCCAATACAGTTCAGTTCAATAAGCCATATATTTATATTAGGGCTGTCAATCTATTACATTTTTTAATCGCGATTAATCGTATGAGTGTCCATAGTTAACTCACGATTAATCGCAATTTTTTTTTTCTTATTCAAATTTTTACTTATTTCAACTATGGAGTGGACAAATATACTTTTGAAAGAAAATATGTTTATTATAACTGTACCAAACAAACATGATAAATACACTCCAGTATCGTCCTCAGAAAAAAAATATTCAAAAGTGCAATTAGTCATTACCTCCCACACAATAACACCTTTTATGGTTCCACCATAAGGACTCACAAAATGAACACATGTGGTACTAAAACAAGGACAAAGGGAGGAGTGTGATAAAGAACTAGGACTCAGAACAAAAAAATAACAAAAATATAAGGCAACACTTCTGGTTTTTTTTTTTTTTTTTTTTTTTGCTTTCTTAATCCATTGAACTCAGACAAAAATAATGCAACAGGGGCCAAACTCAAAGTGGCATTATATAGCATTAAATCACAACAAGAGTCATCTGAAGTGAAGTGCCTTGAGACGACTTCATTATGCGATTTAGTTAAACGTTTCCTATGTAAGAAAACTCAGCCAAGTGGTGTTTCTACGGCTGCATATATTACAATGTATTAGAAGAGATTCTTTTCATAACTTTCACTAATGTGCTAGTGCTATAATACGATCTAAAACCTGACTGAGATTAGATATTGGTCTATAATTCATGAGGTCATCTGGATCCAGAGAAGGTTTCTTAAGTAGAGGTTTAATTACAGCAACCTTAAAATCCTGCGGTACATATCCATTTACTAAGGATAGGTTGATTATATCTAGAATGGGGGCAGTAACCAAAGGAAATGCTTCTTTAAATCATTTGGTTGGGATTGGGTCTAAAATACAAGTTGAAGTTTTAGATGAAGCTAATATTTTTGATAACTGAAAGCTCAAAACAGTTCAAACACAGATGAGGTTCTACAGTTTCCTCTGATGCTGCCTCACTTACTGAGGAAGAAGAAATCGTGTTCAGGAAGATAGAATAGAATGTAAGACTTTATTTGTGAAGAATCCCATTACATCATTACTGCTGAAGGATAATGGTAAATGGTAAATGGCCTATATTTGTATAGCGCCTTCTTAGGGTTCTACAACCCCCCAAGGCGCTTCACAACACAATCAGTCATCCACCCATTCACACACACATTCACACGCTGGTGGTGATGAGCTACAACGTAGCTACAGCTGCCCTGGGGCGCACTGACAGAGGCGAGGCTGCCGAGCTTTGGCGCCACCAGTCCCTCCGACCACCACCAGCAGGCAAGGCGGGTTAAGTGTCTTGCCCAAGGACACACAGCAGCATTCTCTGGCCAGAGCCGGGATCGAACCTGCAACCTTCCGATTACTGGACAACCCGCTCTAGATGGCTCAGAGCTTTGATTCTCTGCGATTTTAGCTGATCAAACTGTACTGAAAAGAAATTTAGTATTATTCATATTCTCAGTTAGTGATGAAAGATAAGCTGTTGTAGCCTATAGCAACATGACTAAAGGGATGAGCTGGCATTACCTAGTGTACCCTCCAGGAGCTTGCGCCTTCAGTAGCTAAAGGAGCAAACCTGGATAACAGAAGCTAACCCTAACTGGAAGACTTATCACAAAAGAAGGTCTGACAGGGTGTTTGCCTCATTGAAGGAAACTGAAGGCTGGTTCTACCAGGAGCCTGAGAACTGAAAGCTCTACCTTCAGTTGTACCAATGGAACATCTAGGAAACTTAGGTGAACCTGCAGTGAATTGCTTTGTTGTTACATCTGGAACAAGATCTTTAATAGAAGAAGGAGCTGGATCTTTCACAACTTTAGAAGTTAGAGTTAACATTTTTCATTCAGTTGTTGCACAAACAACTGTTAATGTATACTGGATTTGCACTGTGTTGATTTGTTCAGTTTTCTGTTGTTAGCATGTTTGTTTACTGAATGCAGGACATAATTACAACCCATGGCCATCTATCCTGTTTTCAGAAAGCAGGGAGTAAAATGGACATTGTGCCGCTGTGCGGGGCTGTTATTAAGTGGACATCAGAAAAGTCAAGCAAGAAAAATGTCTTCCAGGTAACAAGTTATCAGTGACTCATCATTTAGTCTGTAGACGACCTGAGGTCTGTCATCCTATAATGCTGTTCAACTTTACATTGTGTGCAGAAACAAATCTATAATATTTAAATACCTTTCCATCTTTTCCAGATTACAACAAATACAGGAAGCGAGTACCTCCTCCAGTCTGACATTTACTCCACTGCCAGCAAATGGTTTGATGCCATCAGGAAAACTGTTGAGTCAGTGGTAAGATGTCACACAAACCATCAAAGATCTGTGCATTAATTCGTTCAGATTGACAGACCGAGGAGCATAATAAGAAATAGTTTGTGATTTATTTTTTGTTTCAGACTAAAGAAGACAGGGGTTTTGCTCTGCGGAGATCTAACAGCTCAGAGTACTTGTCCAGACACAGCTCCCTACCTGGATATGGGTCAGCCTCCCCGAACATGAAGCAACAAAACCCAGTTCACAGACGCTCCATCAGTAAGTCCAAGACAAGTCAACTAAATTAAAAACAACCTAATCACACATGAATCAGATCTAGATTGTAAAGCTGGTGTTTGTTTTGTAATTCAAGAGTAAAAAGGCAAATAGAAATGTTCTCACCTCTCATCCAAAAGCCTTCTTCAGTTCTGATCATTTCAAACTTCATTTACTTATTTTAGTTTTTTATTGAACCAGCTGCTTCATACATAAAACCCTAAAACAGCAGCCAGATGCTCCTAGTTCAGCTGAGTCTAACTAAACTAAACTAAGGGCATCAGGTCATTGAAGAAACCCCTAGATTCTAGAAGAACCAGCCCCAGTCTTTTCAAATGCACTCTAAACTTCACTTTTATTTCTGTAGAATGGTTTTAACATGAACTATGTAAACTGGGACTCAAACCAATAAACTTTCAGATGAAACACAAACACCTTAAAATCTGTCAATTTTTAGGTTAGGAATCGAAAAATGAATGTGTTAAAGTGACAACATGCTACTTTCAACTGGACTCTTTTTACAGACGTGTTCAGCAGCTCTAAGCTAAAACACAGCGTCTCAGACAGCACCGACAAGACTGGGGTGAAGAACAGACTGAAGAAATTCATCAGCAGACGTCCGTCCATGAAGACTCTCAAGGAGAAAGGACTTATTAAAGGTTTCTATCGTTTTAACCACTCTAAAACAATGTCTCAGCGTGGGTTTTATTGGGGAGACAGTGGCAGAGGAGTTAAAGCTACAATCTGGAGTATTTTATATCCAACGGCATCAGAGGCTGACAAATGTGTCTCAACATAAGACGCTGTAATCACTTTCGTATTTACGGCCGAAAGAAACGCCTCTGGTTTGTGAACACTGATATAAATACACACTGTTTTACAGTTATCATTCTCATGTTTATTCATATGTTTGAATATACTGTATTTTAAAGACTTACTGGTCCACGACAAATGTTGCAAACTCTACATCTGTCTAGGTGCGTCCTCTAACGCTTGCACATGCTCTGTGATTGACAGCTGTACGTAGGCTGATGTCTAACGCTATTGGTTAATGTTGAATGGCAGTCAGTTCAAATTGCATTGGGCTCTACGGGACGGGGGATGGGCTTAGCAAAAGAAAAAATGACATATTGCCTACATTATATCACAGTACATGGTAAGATTAACACTTACGGATTTCTAAAAACCATACATAATTCCTGAAAAGGATTGCATGTTCGCACCCTGCTCAAGCTGTCCCTGTTGTGGTTTGTGTCCTTGGTTGCTTCACCACCCTTGCCTGAGGGCGGTGGTCAGAGCGACCGGGTGGGTTATGCTATAGGTTAGGCAGAATTGTTGATTGGCTTAGACTTGGCTTATCATGCAACAATATGTGCACATTTCTTCAAAGCAAATTATATTGGTTTTCATGGCTGGTTACAATTTCCAAGTCACTCAGTCCTCTATGTGTTAAAAAAATCTTTTGCAGGAAAACGTATGCATCAAAAACAAAAAAGACTATTGTTCTTTTTTGAGCATGTCACCAAGCTTCTTATGATTATTTTTCTCTATTTACTGAGGTTCTGTGATAGTAGAAGTTTCTTCCATCATCTCAGAAAAAATTAAATCAGGCGTTACCTGATGTGGTCCTCTCCAAACCAACTCTGTTCTCTACAGATGCAGGATCAGTTGATGATGGACAGCCACTTCTTACTGCATCTACAGGAAGGACACATGAAGCACACTTTCTTATCTTAAACATGAGATGAATTACACCACATTACCAGCTCAGTGTGTCAGAAACCCCACATCAAGTGCAACCAGCAACAGCCGAGCGTGAGAGCTCCCCGCTCGCTACTGGACGAAGACCCACCCTCCCGGTCTGGACAAAAAGCTCACTCACCTCCAACTCCTTGCTTAGTCATTGTATGGTCTTCATGCATGAGCTCCTGGTCCAAGTTACCGATACCAGTCCCTGAGAAGCTCTCACTCACGAACCAGCTACCTGAATTCCCAGCCACGCTGCTTCACCGATCCTGTCTGCCTCTCAACCACGTCGCTTGTTGTTTAGCCACAACATTTTTCCAAGATCTTGGAGATGAACGGAAGTTTAGAGATGGGTCTGAAGCTGCTATGGAGAGATGGATCAAGATTGGGTTTTTTAAGAAGCGGGTGGATTACAGCGTTCTTAAAATAAGCAGGGACCTGACCAGAGACCAGGGAAGCATTAATTGAGCAAAGATGCGGGTCAGATGTCGAGGGGGCATGCAGATGTTTTCATAGAGTTAACTAGTCTGGTTAGCTAAGGCAGAGAAACAGGAGCAAAGCTATCTAGGACGATGGCCCGGGTTGGAGTCGGAGGAGGCAGTGATGAGGCTGAAGGAGAGATGCTAGATCTCACCTTATTGACTTTGTCCACAAAGAAAGACAGGAAGTTCTCACAGTCTCCATCAGAGTGAATGGAGGCTGTAGGTGAAGCAAGAGAGACAATACTGCTGATGGTGTTAAACAATACCTTGGGATTCCCTTTGCTCTGGGACACCAGGTTGGAGAAATATGCAGCCCTGGGGTCTCTGACTGCAGAGTTAAAGGAGGTCAGAAGATCCTTTAGATGCAGAAGATGGACTCGGCATTAATTCATCACGTGATCATGACACCTCCCTCTGTTGGGCCATGGCGTTTATACTTCCGGGTCAAATTTGCCATTTTTGCATCACCAACTTGTTTTACATAACTAACTGGAAAGATAAGAGTCTTCATTGTTTGATTCCAATCATGTAAATTAAAGATTCAATCAAAGCTTAAGACACAGTAACTAATTTTACTAAACCTCTTAGAAAAATATTTTCAACTCACCGTTCTTAGCTGTGCCTGCACATCACAGAGTCATGATCTCACACAAAAACAATCCTTACGTCCAATAAAGTACTTAGTCCACAAGTCTTCCTCCAAATCCTGCCCTGCCGCTAAAACCTTAGTAAATTCTTCTTTATCCACGTATTTCTCATAATGTTTATTTCACAAATACTAGTTAGCATGCTACTCTTAGCTGCGTGCTTCTTCTTGATAATATTCACGGCTGGTTAACAATGACTTAGTGCGCTACCGCCACCAGTTGGTAAGAAGTGTGCACTGCGACTGTGCTGGAGACACGGAGAGAGGAGGAACAGAAGCGCTTGTAGCAGCAACTTCTGTCTGCATTTGCCTTTTTGATGATGCATTATCCCTAGCATTGTTTTTCTGCTTGCTAAACCAAGCTCTAATGTCCATTTTAGCAAGCTACTGTAGCATCTTACTTTTACTGCATCTAAAACTCCTGATTAGTAACCTAGAGCACCCTCTGTTGATCGTCTTGAGCCAATACATTTGCATGAGGTGTTGTAATCTGTCCTGGGTGGGTACAACCTGCAAATGGGCGGACCGGGCCCACCCATGGCGCCGGGCCTGAAGCACTGACTCCAGCTGCAGTCCACTCTTTGTGAATCTCCCCCACATCTTTGAATGGGTTTTGTTCCACAATCCTCTCCAGGGTGTGGTTATCCCTGTTGCTTGTAGACTTTTTTCTACACATCTTGTCTTTCCCTTCACCTCTCTATTAATGTGCTTGAACACAGAGCTCTGTGAACAGCCAGCCTCTTTAGCAATGACCTTTTGTGTCTTGCCCTCCTTGTGCAAGGTGTCAATGGTCGTCTTTTGGATGACTGTCAAGTCAGCAGTCTTCCCCATGATTGTGTAGCCTACAGAACTAGACTGAGAGACCATTTAGGCTTTTGCAGCTGTTTGGAGTTCATTAGCTGATTAGAGTGTGGCACCAGGGGTCTTCAGTATATTGTAATATTCTGAGATACTGAATTTGGGATTTTCATTAGTTGTCAGTTATAATCATCAAAATAATAGAAATAAATATTTGAAATGTATCAGTCTGTGTATAATGAATGAATCTAATATACAAGTTTCACTTTTTGAATGGAATTCCTGAAATAAATCAACTTTGTTGTGTTATTCTAATTTTATGACCAGCACCTGTAAGTGTTACACATTTGAGTGATAGTGTAATTTTCCACGTTAAAGAGATGGCATGCTACTCCAAGGGCTTCTTCTCAAATGTTAATATCAGACATGGGTCTCTTTCAGCTAGTAATCTGTGGCAGACTCCATATGCAATAAGCCACCATGCAGCCCTATCTAGGGACTTTCTTCTGACAATGGTTTCTGTTTTAATTTTAGACCGAGTGTTTGGCTGCCACCTGTTGACACTTTGTGAACGAGAAGGAACCACAGTACCAAAGTTTGTAAGGATGTGTCTGAATGCTGTTGAGAAGCGAGGTGAGTGACTGAAAATGGATCAGCTCTTGTATCATGTGATCACAAACTAGGTCTGGGAGATATAGCTTAAAAAATTCATTCCAAATTAAATTTTTGATTCAATTAGATTGTCTTATTCCTTTCCTTAAAATAAATATGAATATATTTTCAAAAACTGTTTTACTCATCCTATCTGGCGTTGGCCTGAATTCAAAGTCAGACTAAATACTAGCTGTATAACCTGCTTGTAAAACAAGATGTTATAAATAAAGATGTTTAGATTCTCCTATAGAATCTTTTGAAAATGTAAGTTGTGGTAACTGTGAAGAACTGTTAAATAGTCTGAGAGCTTGTGTTGTTTCTTTGTCAGGTATTAAAGTGCATTCTGCGCATTTCCGTTGATTAAAACCCTTATCTTTATCTTAGCCACATGAAAAATCATTGAGTTCCAACTGCTCTGACTGAAAAGTTATTTTAACTTCATTCTGTCAAAAGGTTAGCTACCAAACTAGAAGAAGAAGAAGAAGGAGCGATCTTTTATACAGCGCCTCTCAAGATAAAAGTCATGGGGCACTTCACACCAACAAAAAAATAAAAATAAAAAAGTAAAGAAATCAAAAACAATTTTTAAAAATAAAATTGTGATAAAAAAAGTGAGGAAAGGGGAAAAATGAATAAGAAAACGGTGATCAGTGGATCCCAGGAAAGGCAGAAATTGGTGGAAAGAATGAAGAGAAGGTAGTGATGAAGAATCAGTAGGATGTCCCACCAGAGCCACCTGAACAGGTGAGTTTCTAAAGGAGACCACTGAGTCCACTGATCTCAGGCTCAGGGGAGAGAGTTCCAGAGTCTGGGGGCCACAGCAGCAAATGATCTGTCACCTTTGGTCTTTAGCCTGGTGCGCTGCACAACCAGTAGACTTTGATCACTGGACCTCAGGGACCTGCTGGGGGTGTAGGGACTGAGAAGATCACCAATGTATGATGGTGATTGTCCATGTAAGGCCCTAAAAACTAGAACCAGGATCTTGAAATGAACCCTGAAGTTAACCGGCAGCCAGTGAAGCTGGAAGAGAAACAGGGTGACGTGGGTGTGTTTGGAGGACTTGGTCAGCAACAAAAGAAAAGCCAGTTGCAGTAGTCTAAGTGTGAGGAGATGAAGGTGTGGAGAACAATCTCAAGTTCAGAGCGGGACAGAATGGGACTCAGCTTAGCAATGTTCCTGAGATGGAAGAAGGAAGAGCGAACAAGAGAACTGACATGAGAATCCAGGGTGAGAGCTGGGTCAAAGGTCACACCAAGATTCCTGACAGAGGGTTTGGTGTGAGAAGCAAGCTGACCAAGAGAGTCTCTGACTTTGGGAACCAGCTTGTCTGGGGCACAGATTTATTTATTTTATTGATTCACTTATATTTTACGAGGATTAACCACTTGAGATGAAGCATCTCGTTTACAAGTGGGTCCTCCATCAAAAGTTTCAAATGAAAATAAAAAGAACAAGATAACGTAACAATTTCCATCCAAACAACATAGTCAATGGGGCAAGATTAGAAACACAAAAAACAAAATAAAATAATAATAATAATAACAACATATAAATAAAACTAATTAAACAAACATACAAACGGCTCAGCAAGTCAGTACACTCAAAATAGCATTCTAATGGAACAGATACATTTTAAGTGAAAGTTATTGTAAAGGCATCACTAATAATCCAAAGGAAATCAAAAACAGTTACAGGCGGGCATTAAGTGATCACATAGCAAAGTTCTAAATAAATGAAAAGATGTGATGGATCTAAGGTCAGCTGGTAAATTGTTCCAGTCCAATGATGGAAAAAGCCAGCTTCCCTGTCTCTTTTCTAAAACGAGGAACCACAAATGATATATGATGAGTTCTGCGAATATTGTAGTGGGATCAGAATGGTATTAATGAAGAGGTTAAATAAGATGGAAAATTAAAGTAAACACATTTAAAAATAAACAGCAACCAATGAAGTTTCCTCCTACCTTCAGCAGAAGGCCAGGACAGACGATCATACATATGACAGTGATGAGAGCGAAATGGACAACACAACAAAAAACGACATATACTGTTATAGATTATATCAATAGAATGAAGTGAATAAGCAGTGGAATTCTGGTAAATTATATCAGCATAGTCTAAGAGTGGAAACAAAAGCTGAGTAACAATACGCTCTCACACAAAAGTCAAAACAATTGATTGAGCGATATAAAGTTTTTAGATTAAAATGAATCTTGTTTGTGACTGTCTGAAAATGCTTTTTGAAAGACAGATCCGGCTCAAGCCAAACACCCAAATATTTAATAGAATCAGAAGCTTTCAGCCGTGACAGATCTAGGAAGTGTAAATTTAGATTGCTATGCATGGCAGAGGGATTTCTCTGAAAAAGCATTGAGTAGGATTTAGACTTATTTAAAAGCAGCTTATTGTGAGCTAACCAGTGTTGTATACTGTTAAAGTTAAGCTGAAGACACTCTTGAATTTCAATTAAGTTGGGTTTTGAGCAGTATAAAATAGTATCATCAGCGTATAAATGCACCGAACATGAAGAACAACACAGCAGTAGATCATTAATAAAAACTGAAAAGAAGAGGGGTCCCAAGGAAGATCCTTGAGGAACTCCTCTCACAACTCCCCGTTGTCTAGAATGGGACCCGTTAAAAGCAACAATTAGGGAACGGTTGTGAAAAAAAGAGCTAAACCAAAGTACAGCAGTCCTAGACAAGCCAAATAAATATAGTTTGTCCAGAAGCAGGTAATGATCCACCAAATCAAACACTTTAGTCAAATCAAGACAAATCGCCCCTGTGGCCAGGCTGTTATCAAAACCAGAGTATATGTCATTGGTGAGTTTCAACAAGGCAGCAGAGGTAGAAAATGTTTTCTGAATCCTGATTGGTAGGGAGATAATAAGTTGTGTTCCTCAAGATAACTAGATAGCTGATTAAAAACTAACTTTTCAAAAATGTTGACAACATTAATTATAGCAATTGGTCTGTAGTTATTTGGCTCACATGAATCACCCCCCTAAAATAAAGGAAAAATCTTAGTGCATTTCTACTCCTTTGGGACATATCAAGTATCAAGCAACAAATCAAAAAGAACTGAGAGTGGAAAAGCTAGAACAGCAGCGGCTAATTTAATAAACCGATTCTCTATACCATCTGGACCAGAGATATTGGTAGAAGAGATCGTCTGCAGAACATCATTAGGAAGAGTTTTAGAAAAAGAAAATGTACTGGAACAGTTTAGAGGCATAATACATGAACCTATGGAAGATAGTGAGGCAAGCTGGGGAGTTTTCTCAAAATGTTGACTAAATACTTCGACAATGTCAGCAGGATTATTAGTGAGAGTGTTATCAACTCTTATATCAGTTACTGTAGCATCAGATTTCCCTCTCATATTGTTAATTGTCCTCCAGAATTTCTTGGGATTTTTAAAATAATTATTCAAGCAGTTCCTATAAAAATCCACTTTGGCATTCCTGCTTAGAGTAGTGCACTGGTTTCTCAGTTTTTTATAATCACACCAGTCAACATGACGTTTAGAGAGTTTAGCAGTTTCCCAGGCTCTGTCACGCTGTTTAAAAAGGGCAATAAGTTGATTATTGATCCAAAGTAGATGATTGCCTTTAACTTTAACGCTAGCCCAAGGAGCATGTTTGTCCAGCACACTGATGAACTCAGAGTAAAAAAAAATCCCAAGCACTTTCTATATCAGGTATGAGCAAAAGCCTGTCCCAGTTAATCAGCTGCAGGTCATGCAGATAGAGCTCAGTGCTAAAAGCATGTAAGTTGCATATTCTTACGATTTTAGGAGGGCTATGCGGAGTAGAAATTTTCCATGTACAGTAAATAATTGAGTGATCACTAAGACAGCCTGCTAAAACCCCAGAATTAACTATCCTATTCGGGTGAGTAACTAAGACCCAATCAATAAGAGAGGAGCAGCTAGTGCCCACTCTGGTTGCATCAGTGATCAGTTGTGTAAAGTTCGAGCTGTTTAAAAGGTTCTGTTCCGTAAGGGTTGATTGATCAAGCCAGTTTATATTAAAGTCTCCCAGCAAGATGAATTCCTTAGTAGCACCCATAGATTGAACGGTGGCTATAATATTTCTTACCGCTTCATTTTTAGGCGTAGAGGGAGGTCGATAAATATTTCCAATTATAAGAGACTTATTTACATTAAGTGAGACCTCAATAAAGATGGCTTCACAGATGGAACAATAGCCTTGGCCTTCAAGCTTGAACAAACGTAAGTTGCAACCCCACCTCCCCTCCCACATCCATCCATCCATCCATCCATCCATCCATCCATCCATCCATCCATCCATCCATCCATCCATCCATTTTCTCCCGCTTATCTGGAGTCGGGTCGCGGGGGCAGCAGCATAAGGAGGGTAACCTAGACCTCCCTCTCCCCAGCCACTTGGGCCAGCTCCTCTGGGGGAATCCCAAGGCGTTCCCTGGCCAGCTGAGAGACATAATCTCTCCAGCGTGTCCTGGGTCTTCCTTTGGGTCTCCTCCCGGTTGGACGTGCCCGGAAAACCTCACCAGGGAGGCGTCCAGGAGGCATCCTAATCAGATGCCCGAGCCACCTCAACTGGCTCCTCTCGATGTGGAGGAGCAGCGGGTCTACTCCAAGCCCCTCCCGGATGACCGAGCTTCTCACCCTATCTCTAAGGGAGAGTCCAGCCACCCTGCGAAGAAAACTCATTTCGGCCGCTTGTATCCGCGATCTCGTTCTTTCGGTCACTACCCAAAGCTCGTGACCATAGGTGAGGGTAGGAACGTAGATCAACCGGTAAATTGAGAGCTTCGCCTTTCGTCTCAGCTCTCTCTTCACCACGACAGACCAGTACAACGCCCCCATCACTGCAGACGCAGCACCAATCCGCCTATTGATCTCACGCTCCACCCTTCCCTCACTCGTGAACAAGACCCCGAGATACTTAAACTCCTCCACTTGGGGCACGACCTCGTCCCTGACCTGGAGAAGGCATTCTACCCTTTTCCGACTCAAGACCATGGTCTCGGATTTAGAGGAGCTGATTCTCATCCCAGCAGCTTCACACCCGGCTGCGAACTGCTCCAGCGAAAGCCGGAGATCACGTTCTGACGAAGCCAACAGGACCACATCATCTGCAAAAAGCAGAGACCTGATCCTTAGGCCACCAAAACGGATCCCCTCACAACCTTGGCTGCACCTAGAAATCCTGTCCATAAAAGTTATGAACAGAATCGGTGACAAAGGGCAGCCTTGGCGGAGTCCAACTCTCACCGGAAACGAGCCCGACTTACTGCCGGCAATGCGGACCAAGCTCTGACACTGGTCGTACAGGGACCTAACAGCCCGTATCAAGGGGCCTGGTACCCCATACTCCCAGAGTACCCCCCACAGGGCCCCCCGAGGGACACGGTCGAAAGCCTTCTCCAAATCCACAAAACACATGTAGATTGGTTGGGCGAACTCCCTCGCACCCTCCAGGACTCCCCCAAGGGTATAGAGCTGGTCCAGTGTTCCACGGCCAGGACGAAAACCGCATTGCTCCTCCTGTATCCGAGGTTGGACTATCCGACGGACCCTCCTCTCCAGAACCCCTGAATAGACCTTACCAGGGAGGCTCAGGAGTGTGATTCCCCCTGTAGTTGGAACACACCCTGCGGTCCCCCTTTTTAAATAGGGGGACCACCACCCCGGTCTGCCAGTCCAGTGGAACTGCCCCCGATGTCCACGCGATATTGCAGAGCCGCGTCAACCAACACAGCCCCACAACATCCAGGACCTTAAGGAAATCTGGGCAGATCTCATTCACCCCCGGAGCCTTTCCACTGAGGAGTTTTTTGACCACCTCAGTGACCTCGGCTCCAGAGATTGGAGAGCCCAACCCAAAGTCCCCAGACTCTGCTTCCACACTGGAAGACGTGCCGGTGGGATTGAGGAGGTCTTCGAAGTACTCGGCCCACCGATTCACAACGTCCCGAGTCGAGGTCAGCAGCACACCCTCCCCACTGTAAACAGTGTTGGTAGTGCACTGCTTTCCCTTCCTGATGCGCCGGATGGTGGACCAGAATCTCCTCGAAGCCGTACGGAAGTCTTGTTCCATGGTCTCACCAAACTCCTCCCATGCTCGGGTTTTTGCCTCCGCGACCACCCGAGCCGCATTCCGCTTGGACTGCCGGTACCTATCAGCTGCCTCCGGAGTCCCACAGGCCAAAAAGACCTGATAGGACTCTTTCTTCAGCTTGACGGCATCCCTAACCACTGGTGTCCACCAGCGGGTTCGGGGGTTGCCGCCACGACAAGCACCGACCACCCTGTGGCCACAGCTGCGGTCAGCCGCCTCGACAATGGAGTCACGAAACATGGCCCATTCGGACTCAATGTCCCCTGACTCCCCCGGGACACGTTCGAAGTTCTGTCGGAGGTGGGAATTGAAGCTCCTTCTGACAGGAGACTCTGCCAGACGTTCCCAGCAGACCCTCACAACACGTTTGGGTCTGCCAGGTCTGACCGGCATGTTCCCCCACCATCAAAGCCAACTCACCACCAGGTAGTGGTCAGTTGACAGCTCCGCCCCTCTCTTCACCCGAGTGTCCAAGACATGCGGCCGCAGATCAGATGAAACGATAACAAAATCGATCATCGACCTGCGGCCTAAGGTGTCCTGGTGCCAAGAGCACATATGGACACCTTTATGCTTGAACATGGTGTTTGTTATGGACAATCCATGACGAGCACAGAAGTCCAATAACAGAACACCACTCGGATTCAGATCAGGGGGGCTGTTCCTCCCAACCACACCTCTCCAGGTCTCACTGTCGTTGCCCACGTGAGCATTGAAGTCCCCCAGCAGAACGAGGGAGTCACCCGAAGGAGCACTTTCCAGTACCCCCTCCAGGGACTCCAAAAAGGGTGGGTAGTCTGAGCTGCAGTTTGGTGCATAAGCACAAACCACAGTCAGGACCTGTCCCCCCACCCGAAGACGGAGGGAGGCTACCCTCTCGCTCACCGTGGTAAACCCCAACGTACAGGCACCAAGATGGGGGGCAAGAAGTATGCCCACCCCTGCTCGACGCCTCTCAGTGGGAGCAACTCCAGAGTGGTAGAGAGTCCAAACCCTCTCGAGGAAACTGGTTCCAGAGCCAGAGCCATGCGTTGAGGTGAGTCCAACTATATCTAGTTGGAACCTATCAACCTCACACACCAACTCCGGCTCTTTCCCCACCAGAGAGGTGACATTCCACGTACCAAGAGCCAGCTTCTGTAGCCAAGGATCGGACCGCCAAGGTCCCCGCCTTCGGCTACCACCCTTTCCACCCTACCCCAACCCCTAACCCTTTGGCCCCTCCCACGGGTGGTGGGCCGATGGGAAGGGGGGACCCACGTCTCCTCTTCGGGCTGTGCCCGGCCGGACTCCATGGGTGAAAGCCTGGCCGCCAGGCGCTCGCCAGCGTGCCCAAACTCCAAGCCTGGCTCCAGAGGGGGGCCCCGGTGACCCGCATTTGGGCGAGGGAACACTGGTTCCATTTATTTTATTCATCATAAGGGGTCTTTGGGCTGCACTTTGTCTGATCCCTCACCTAGGACCTGTTTGCCATGGGTGACCCTACCGGAGGCATAAAGCCTCAGACAACTTAGCTCCTAGGATCATTGGGACACTCACACCCCTCCACCACGATAAGGTGGCAGCCCAGGGAGAGGTCCATCAGCCCAAAATAAGAATTAAAATTGTCAAGATTAATTAAACTATTAGGAGTGTCATCATTTAACCATGTCTCAGAGAGTAATAATTTTAGAATTGTTGTCATCAAGCCACCTGCTCGGATAAGCGGTTACAGAAAATGGATGGATGGATGTAACCAAGCCATGCTTTTAACAGATCAATCTTAGGAAGTAAACTTCTGATATTTAGATGAATTATCTTTAAACCCTAACCATTCAAAATTACAAAAATAATAGTCACTATAAAGAAGAGAAAGCGTAGACAACAAACAGTCATAGAATTGAGCGCCAGCAGAAAAAATAAATAAAATAAACAAATAACTGACATAGCACCAGACAAACAAAACAAAATAATGAAAAATAATAATGGTAATAAAATAAACAACAATTTAACCCCAAAGCCAACGTTACCAACAATGTTTTAGCCAAAAAGCTTTGCCTTGATCAAATCAGAGTTA
Organism: Aphyosemion australe; assembly: GCA_006937985.1. Classification (NCBI taxonomy): domain Eukaryota; kingdom Metazoa; phylum Chordata; class Actinopteri; order Cyprinodontiformes; family Nothobranchiidae; genus Aphyosemion; species Aphyosemion australe. The sequence goes on from SSNS01000017.1 coordinate 4,109,026, forward strand.
AATGCTGCCAAAAATCAAAATAATCCGAAGATACAATTGTAATATAGTTAAGTTTGGCAGCAAAGGAACAAAAGAAAGAAAAGAAAAACAACCTTATAGCCAGGACCTTTTTAGAGGAAAACCGAACAAATCAGCCAACTAAACATAACCGAAGGGCCAGATGAGGATCTCAGTCTAACTACAGTATAACTAGCTGTATTCATGCTTCATAACCAGTTTGAACAGGAAGCTCATCTGGTACCATCCATATTCCAGAAGCTGCTGAGAAAGCTAGCAGCTGTTACACATCCAGCACTAGAACCAGAATCAGAAGGGTTTTATTGCCAGATGTGTGAGAAATCACAACATTAGGAAATTGCTGCGGTACTTGGTGCAAAAAGAAAGATAAAAAATAAGAGATAAGCAAATATAGGAAATAATAAGTAGTAGTGGATTTTAGCAATTGCAGCAGGAGTGAATGACCAGACACAATGATCTAATGGCAGCATGAGTGAAAACACAGCAGCGGATATTGTTTTCTGCTAAAATGTTAATGTTAAGGCTTTTTTGTCAGATGAACAAACAGCTTTAGCCAAACAGTGTTGTATGGTATCCAGCCCTACCAAAAACAGACAATCTTCAAATCAGGCACATGTTTGATTTTTGCCTTTGAAGTCCAAAAACCAGTTGGTCTGACTGGATCCTCTGACAGGGGTTGGTCTGATTTATGTATTTATTTAAGGTATTGATGTCTGTTTTCAGGTTTGGAGGCAGATGGAATCTACAGGGTCAGCGGTAACCTGGCCACAATCCAAAAACTTCGCTTCCTGGTGGATCAAGGTATGATTAAAGAGCAAGTCACCCCTAAAATAACGTTTGTGCCCAGAGCTTAATTTGAGCCGGATCTTGCCGGAACAGGATCCGGGAACTGTCTTATTTTGAAGGGACGCATTCCGGTAATTGTCTGCTAGGATCCGTTAACTCGCGCTGCTACCTCGTGATTACAATGGGTAAACGAGGACGCTGACTTACGGGTGAGTGGTTTATTTGTCCAATCTCATACCTAAACTTTTCGCTTTTCAGCAAAATCGCCGTTTTTAAGCCAACTAAGCCGTTCTGGTTTCAGCAGTCAACAAGGGAAAGAGGGGATTCATCTTGGTCACAAACGATCTTTGTTTTAGCGTGTCATCATTTGACCAATCACAGTCGTGAAAACAGACGCTTGGCAGCGTCTCACCCGCACGGCGCTCACGAGCAGCGGCTTTGAGCTTAAAATTTGCCAAATCAAAAAAAATCACCACTAAATAACACGGTTTTTCTGTCGAGGACTGTAGCAGATTTACCTCCTTTCAGCCTTTATAGATTTTCCCCCGAGGCTCGTCGTGTTTTTTTTTTTAAGTCAAGTTCGGAGTTTACCATAACCACCGCCAGTATTTAACTCCGTTAAAACCAGGAGCTGTATAAATGAAAGGTGAATTAACAACATAAATACTTTTTTCTGGTGAGAAATGGCCACCAGCATGCTGCAGCCTCACTCATGTCAAAGTCATCCTAATATATTGATCTGGGCAGCAGAAGATTTAAGGAAGCTGGAGCACAAACACGTGATGAGATCATTTCATAATGTTGTAACATTTCTGCAGCACTAAAGCAGAGTTGTAACATTTTGCCCTTAGCAGTGGTTTATTAAAGTATTCAAGCAAACAGCTGAGATAAAGCTGCATCTCCCTGCAGCTCCAGCTCTTCCTAAAGGTTTAATCAGAACCAACTCATCAGAGCAGCATGAACACAACAATAACCTCCTAAGGATTCTGGAATATTTTCAGATGTTTTCATGTTTGGTGTTCTGTGAGTTAGTCTCACAGTAATTCTTAATTATATGATGATCCCTAATCATTTCCTGATCATTTTTGTTCTGAGCAGAGGGACTGTCTAAACCTCATGGTAGAAAATGGTTTGCATTTTACAAAAAAATCACATTGATGATTTTTTGTAAGTATTTCAACAAATTACTGTAGCAATAAAAGGTATGTAAATGTTAGGGATGCACCGATATCGGTATCGGATATCGGCCTCGATACCACATTTTCTAAAGTACTCATACTCGTTAAAAGTCCCTCGATACCGGGGACCGATACCACGGTCTGAGAAATGTCTGTTTGAGCAGCGTGTAAGGAGTTAATCACAGGCGCCGAGTGCCCACCCCAAAGGCCCCAGCTGCAGCTCAGAGCAGGGAGAAGTTTTCATTTTAAATAAATGTTCTTAATTCCAAACGAGTGCCTTGTTTTTTTGTTAAAGTATACAACTAAAGCTGTTATCTGTAAATTAAAATCATGTTTTTATTAAGTACTCAGTATCGGTATCGGTGAGTACTGAAATGCAAGTACTCGTACACGTTTTCCAAAAAAGTGGTATCGGTGCATCCCTAGTAAATGTCAGAGGTCCCTACAAACCCACTGATGCAACTCTGCAGTATGCGAGGACCTTGTGAGAAATTTGGGAATTTTGGGAATGTGGGCACAATTATAAGTTATTCGTCAAAAACTCCATTAATTATGAGCCGTGTGTGAGTGAGTGTGTGCGTGCGTGTGTTAATGTGTGTGTGTGTGTGTACGTGTGTGTGTGTGTGCGTGTGTGTGTGTGCATGTGTGCGTTTGTGTGTGTGCGTGCGTGCATGTGTGTGTGTGCGTGCGTGTGTGCATGTGTGTGTGTGTGCGTGTGTGTGCATGTGTTTGTGCGTGAGTGTGCGTGCGTGTGTGTGTGTGTGCATGTGTGTGTGTGTGTGTGTGCGTGTGTGTGTGTGCGCGTGTGTGTGCATGCGTGCATGCGTGTGTGTGTGTGCGTGTTTTTGTGCGTGCGTGTGTGTGCATGCGTGTGTGTGTGCGTGTGTGTGTGTGTGCGTGTGTGTGTGTTTGTGCGTGCGTGTGTGTTTGTGCGTGCGTGTGTGTGCATGTGTGTGCGTGCGTACATGTGTGTGTGTGTGTGTGTGTGCGTGTGTGTGCATGCGTGTGTGTGTGCGTGTGTGTGTGCGTGCGTGTGTGTGCGTGTGTTTGTGCGTCCATGTGTGTATGTGTGTGTTTGTGCGTGTGTGTGTGTGTGTGTGCGTGTGTGTGTGTATGTGTGTGTTTGTGCGTGTGTGTGTGTATGTGTGTGTTTGTGCGTGTGTGTGTGTGTGCATATGCTTTTTAATGACTTGTTTCTCCAACTGAGAAACCCAGAGAGAACGGGAGGAGCTTTCAGTGCCTTAGAGCTGCTCTCTCAGTCGGCCAGGTAACAGGTAATGTCCTTTAGGCACATTTATCCAACAGGAAGTGTGAGTGAAGTAAGACTCCACCCAGAGAGTGAACAACCCTTTAAGCCGCTACTGGCAGCAAAACCACAGTATCAAGCAACCAGAACAATAACTTTCCTCTAAGCATCAATCAACAGGAACCAGAACTACAACCAAACCCAGAACCATTAACTTCCCATAACTTAGCATCAATCAGCCAGAACCAAATCATTCCTCTTTCCATTAACCAAACATAACTAGAACTGTCCAACAGAACAAGCTGAAGCTCAGATCCAACATACCGGTAAACAATCAGAACCAATTATTCTTGGCCTATGGGGCCGTAATGTAGAAAATGGAGAGGGACTCGTGGAATTTACGAAAGACAAAGGAATTCTGTACAAAACGCTGAATATCACAGTATTTATTTATATTAGCAAGTAGGGAAAGATAGATGGTAGTTTCTGAGGTACTTTGGCCCTGCAGCCCCCCCATACCAGTTACCTAGTTATGTGAGCCAGTTGGCTCTCCTCTCCACTCAAATGGGAACAACAATAAATGGTCAAAAAGGCTCAGCTGTGTGTAAAGTTTACAGCAGAAAAATACCCCAGCAACAACTTTTCTATTCACTTTACTCTCATTTTCTCTCTAATAGTGATCTGTTTTTCATTACAGGATTGCATTTTTGCCCACATGGCAAACTCCTGGGGCCAGCATCTTTAGTTGTAATTTGAAAATCCTTGTGTCTCCTCCCCACCAGAGGAAGATCTTGACCTGGACCACAGTCAGTGGGAGGACATCCATGTCATCAGTGGAGCTCTGAAAATGTTTTTCCGTGAGCTTCCAGAACCACTCTTCCCATTCAATTCCTTCCAGCAGTTTGTAGACGCTGTCCGTGAGTCAAACCAATAAACATCCTTTCCTGGTTTAAACATATAGCTGTAACAATATTATCAAACAGACATCTTAAAAACATCAATTGAACCGGGATGACAGTGGTAGAGGAGTTAAGTGCCCGTCTCATAACCGGAGGGTTGCGAGATTGAGTCCCGCTCAGTTTGTCACAGTTGTTGTGTCACTGGGCAAGACACTTCACACTCCTTGCCTACTGGTGGTGGTTGGAGGGACTGGTGGAATCTGTGTACAGCAGCCTTGCTTTTGTCATTATCATCCCAGAACAGTTTTGGCTACATTGTACCTCATCACCACCAGCGTGTGAATGTGTGTGTGTGTGCGAATGACTAGATGTGTTGTGAAGTGCCTTGGGGGGTTGTAGAACCCTGGAAGGTGCTATACAAATACAAGTCATTTACCATAAATACCTAAATACTCATGTTTCAACTAGAGAATCAATGTTAAACAAATGCTGGTTTTTGTTTTTGATCAGAGATCAAAGAGTCCAAACTCAAAGTTCAAGCTGTGAAGAAACTGATCCAATGTCTGCCCAGAACCAACCAGGACACAATGAAGCTGCTCTTCAGTCACCTACAGAGGTACCACACTAGAATCAGAACCAGTACCAGACCAGAACAATAGCAGACCCAGACTAGAACTATCCTACAAGTAGTTTCCTTACATGTAGGGTTTTGAGCCTAGTCTTAAAGGTAGACAAGGTGTCTGCCTCATGAACTAAAGCTGGGAGCTGGTTCCACAGGAGAGGAGCCTGATAGCTAAAAGATCTGCCTCCCATCCTACTTTTAGATATTCTAGGAACCACCAGTAAACCTGCAGTCTGAGAGCAAAGTGCTCTGTTAGGAACATATGGAACAATCAGATCACTGATGTATGATGGAGCTTGTTTATGAAGAGCTTTATATGTGAGAAGGATTTAGATGAAGCTAATATTTTTGATAACTCTGAAAGCTCAACTGCATCAAAACAGTTCAAACACAGATGAGGTTCTACAGTTACCTCTGATGCTGCCTCACTTACTGAGGAAGAAGAAGTCGTGTTGGGGAGGATGCTGATGATTTTGTTTCTAATAGAAACTATTTTATTAGTGAAGAATTCCATAAAGTCGTTGCTGCTGAAGGCTAAGGGAATAGCTGGCTCAGAGCTATGATTCTGTGTAAGTTTAGCAACTGTACTGAAAAGAAATTTAGGATTATTCTTATTCTCCTCAATTAGTGACGAATAATATGCAGTTCTAGCTTGTCGAAGCTTATTTTTATAAAGCACTAGACTATTTTTCCAGGATAAGTAGAACTCTTCCCGATGTGTAGAGCGCCATGTTCTCTCCAGTTTTCTAGAGTTCTGTTTTAAAGTACGCAGTTCAGAATTAAACCAGGGAGCCAACTTCCTGTGCTTAATGACCTTCTTTTTTAAAGGGGCGACATTGTCTAATGCCACACGTAAAGAGGAAGTAACACTATGAACTAGACCGTCAATTTGTGAAGGGCTAGAAATGAAATAGTTGCCCTCTGCTAAGTTACACTGAGATTCTGAAGACAGTAAAGATGGAACAGTAGCTTTAAAGTTTGCTACAGCGTTATCAGATAAAGATCGACTATAGTGGAATTTACTTTCATGTCTGGAGAACTCGGTTATAATAAGCTCAAAAGTTATCAAAAAATGGTCCGACAAGACAGGATTGTGTGGGAATACTGTTATCTCCTCACACTCTATACCATATGTCAGCACAAGGTCTAATGTATGATGACAGGAGTGGGTGGAGCTATGGATTCTTTGAGTAAAACCAATTGAGTCTAAGATATGGCTATGTTGAGAGTATCACTTTCAATGTCAACATGAATGTTAAAATCCCACGCCACAATGACCTTATCAGCATTTAACACCAAATCAGATAAAAGGTCAGAGAGTAGGGGCCTGGTGGACGATACAAAACCACAAACAAAAGTGGTTTTAGAGCTTTGCAATCTGGATTAGGCAAACTAAGAATCAGATGTTCAAAAGAACTGTAGCTATTAATTGGTAGGGGACTGATTAATAAATCTGAATGAAAGATGGTTGCTACTCCTCCTCCTCGCCCTGTACTACGAGCAATATGATGATTTAAATAATTAGAAGGAGTCGACTCATTTAAACTAACATAGTCCTCTTGCTGCAGCCAGGATTCTGTGAGACAAAACAGAGAAATCTGATTATCACAAATCAAATCATTAACTAATAAAGTCTTTGAAAAGGTAGATCTAATGTTCAATAAACCGCATTTAATTTTTCTAGTTTTCTGTTCAGTAGAATTTGTTTTTATTTTTATGAGATTTTCATGATTTGCTCTATTAAGCCTGATCTTTAATCTATTTGATTCTGGCCGTGGGCAGGACACTGTCTGGATGGGGTAGTGGGTGGGTAATGTTACAACCCGACTCGTGGGACTGCAACAAATGGAGGAGGACTGGACACCTGGTAAAAGGTTTTGAGGTATTTGGTTAAAAACTGACTCCAAAAGGCTGCACGCAAAATGCCACACAGGCAACAAACACCCACAGGTGCAATCTGATCAGTCTCTCTCCCCCTGGAGTTGCACCAAGCAGTCTTTTATGCTGCACCCACAGGTGCAGCCACTCAGTAATTGCTGCTTGATCACAGCCAGACCAATGATGAAGCAGAGGGGTGTAACACCTCCACCCTCAAAAGAGTTCCTCTAGGAACTCACCAGGACCACAACAAGCCCCTCTGGTCTAGTCACCATCAAACCTGTAAAAACAGAGAGGGAGGGGTAGGGAGAAACATGCAGCACACACACACGCAAAATAACTAAAAACTCAAACAGGCGATGAGCCGGCCAAAATGAACAAAAGAAGAGAGACCACCTAGACCAGCCCACATAGGGCCGTAGGATCTGGTGACCTCCCTCTACCCTGAATGAGCAGGAACCCAAACCTAACAGAAATAAAGCCACGAAAACTAGACTACCGGACCCACCACAAAACAAAATAGAATCGCTGTTAGAACTACATGCTCTCACCATATAGTTAAGACAGGTCTAATTCAAAACAGAGTAACAAAATGAGCTGAACCCGATCAGTGAGCCACATCCACACAAATTTATCACATCTAGCGGTTCTTTACCACATACAGTTACTGCTCCTGCAGTCCCCGGGCGATCTCCGAAAAGTGGGGTGACTTCACTGCATCCACACACATCATAGACACATCAGCCATTTCCAAAAAAAAAACAAACCTGAAGAAACGATAGACAAGGTTGCAATATCAATCAAGCTGGTGGACCACGACAGGCCTGCGCCAGTAACAGCAAGTCTCCAGAGCCTAAAGCTCACCAAAGAACAACACGATGGCACTCATCTCCAAGCCACACACCAAAACTGCTAAAAGGTCCACCACAGCACAGGCTGCAAAAACAATACTCAAAACTTTAAAACACCAGGTCCAGCCTCCTCCAATGAGTCCAAATGATCCCGGACGAGCACCCATATGTTACAACCCGACTCGTGGGACTGCAACAAATGGAGGAGGACTGGACACCTGGTAAAAGGTTTTGAGGTATTTGGTTAAAAACGGACTCCAAAAGGCTGCACGCAAAATGCCACACAGGCAACAAACACCCACAGGTGTCTAAAGTGGGATGGATGCCGTCTCTTCGGATCAGACCAGGTTTTCCCCAAAAAGTTTTCCAATTATCAATGTAGCCCACGTTGTTTTCGGGACACCACCTAGACAACCAGCGGTTGAAGGACAGCATGCGGCTAAACATGTCATCACTGGTTCAATCAGGCAGGGGGCCAGAGAAAATTATGGAGTCCGACATTGTTTTGGCAAACTTACACACCGAAGCAACATTGACTTTAGTGACCTCCGATTGGCGTAACCGGGTGTCATTTCCGCCAGCGTGAATAACAATCTTACTGTATTTACGCTTATCCTTAGCCAGCAGTTTCAGGTAGGATTTAATGTTGTTAATGTGTTAATACTGTTTCCAATCAATTTGTTGCTACAGTAGGTTGAAATGTTATATTTTATAAACAAAAACACAGCAAACCTCCCCTCCCTCAAAAATGGTTTGATCCTGCTCACCTGTCCCAGACTCAGTTCTGAAGGCTCTGTGCTGCCTTCCTGAGGGGCTGATATGCTGCAGTTAGGGCAGGGGTAGGCAACTCCGGTCCTAGAGAGCATGTTTTAGAGGTGTCTCTGATTCAACACACCTGATTTTAATCAGCAAGTGATTAACAGGCCTCTTCTGTGCTTGATGAGCTGCTGAACAGATGAATCCACTGTGTTGAAGCAGGGCAACAACTAAAACATGCTGGATAGCGGCTCTCTTGGACCAGGGTTGCCTACCCCTGGGTTAGGGTGACTAAGATTTCTGCTTTGTGTGGGACAGTCCCACATTTACATTAGTTTTCACATGTCCTGCAAATTGAGACACATTTTTGACAGTCTCCCGTTTTGTGTTTAAATCTTGCATAAACTGATTGTGTGGTAAAAGCAGTGACTAGGAGGCGGGACTTTAACGCAGGTCCAGAGCACGCGCCACGCATGAACCACCAAGCCAAAAGCAAACAAGGGTGAGCATGGAGAGAGATGAGAATGGTGGAGAAAATGCTGCTACTGAAGGCATTTACTCATGGGTTAAATCTGTTCAGGGCGACATAGTCTGATGTTTCTCAGTCATTTCTCTGTTACAATAAAGCTGCTCAACAGCAGTGGCGCCCCCAAGGGGTGGCCCTGGCCACCCCGAGAAAATTGCTGGCCACCCCAGGGGAGACCAGTGTTCTTAATAAATCATGTTAATGTTCACTCAAACCATAAATGCATCTTATTTAATCAAGACATAAATGTGAAACCCAAGAAAAAAATTATACAATTTATAAGTAAATAATCAGAATTTTTAAAAATGTATTTATGTTTCTACTGCTCGCCATTTTAAAAAAAAATGAACAGCGCAACATCTTCTCGAGCCACGCAAGTACATTTTTCGGGGGTAAATATTTTTTTAAATCTTCAGATGTTCAAACAAACTGCTACTAAAAACAAACCTCACCATGCAAACCAATGGGTATGCACCACTTCCGGTATCTCACCTGATGTTGCTTGCATCAGCGTTTCTCCATGAGCCTACCCAAAAATAGGGTGTATAGTGAATGGTGTGAAGGGATTGAGGGAGAAAACACACAAGCACAGACTCAGTCACAACATTTCCACGAGACGTGGGCGGAGGGTCTGGGATCCCCCTTGCAGCCGAGAGAGCACGCAGCATCCAGTGCACACACTTCAATCCCCACTGCTCAGAGGTGTGGACGAGACTCAAGGAATGGAGCTCAGCTCACCCGCAGGCCAACCGAGTGTGTCACAGTTCCAACCAGGATTGAGGAGGGAGGGTTTCACAGCATCTGTCAGCATTAGGGTTGTAACGATGCTTCAAAAATCGATTTAAAATCGGTGCAAACTAGTTTAAATATCCATCGTTGTAGAAAGAAAAGAAAATCGATTCGCTGCCAGAGATGTCCGAAAGACTAAAGCGGAACTAATATTCCGCCGGACGGAACTAATGTTTGGTTCCATGTTTCAGGCCGTGCATGGTTTTATGACAGACATGTTTCCGGTTTAGCGCCGGTTGTACGTCACGGATATAAAAGTAAGTAAAACGAGACGAATATTCAGGTTATATTCGTGCTTACTAAGGTGTTTACATGTTTAGTTACCCATCAGCTGCATTTGTTGTTATTTTTTAGCATGCTAATATAGTATTTAACGATCGTCATTTGCCGCTAATGCTAAAGCTAGCCCATGAGTGCCGTGACGCACATGCTAAGCTGCTAACATACCTTCAGTAAACCACATCTACACACATGTAACTTGTTCCTGTTAAATAAGCCTGCTGTTCAAGTTCACTGTTAATAAACGCGCTGAGAAAACTTCTGGTTTCCCTGGTTCTCTGACCGGAACCTACCATCCATATTGGCCGCCTCAACCAGTCGGTATATCCTTTTATTAGTGTAGTGCTACTACAAGAGACATAAATGCAGATGGCATTCAAAAATAAATAAAACCTTTTTTGAGCATAAAAAGACTTGTGATCATTTCCATATCATCTTTAATTACCGCTACTTTGTTCAATGGTAAGTTTGTTAGTAAGACAATAGAAAGTTACAATTTGAAACAAGGACTAAAGGGCAATTTATTTTGCCATAAAATAACTGAAATTCATTTTGTTGTGAAAAATCGTAAAAAATCGGAATCGTGAACTTATAATCGGCAATCGAATCGAATCGTGAATTGAGTGAATCGTTACATCCCTAGTCAGCATTCCTCCTGTGGGGGTTTTCTTCTCTTTAGCCTCCAAGGGCACCAGATTTGTTTTGGAACACGCAAGATTTTTTCCTCTCTTCCTTTTAGTATCTGCTGGTCTCAACTCCTCAAAACATCTGAATAATGGGGTTTTTAAACTTCTCCATACTGTGCAGTAACATTCTCCATGATGACATCCACTTTGAGTGCCAATCCTGGAATCACAGCCAGTCTCTAGCTTACGATTCACCTCGAGCAATGTCTGAGTCTGAGCATTTACAGCACAGCAAATTCCATCCTTGAGGTCAGGCAGCCCTCTGATTGCCCCAACAGCTCCTTAAATTTCCGAAATACCAGATAACCACTAGGGATGCAACGGTACGCGGTAAAATCCCGGACCATTCGGTCCACCCTGCATGGGAAAATCTACCCTTGTGTACCGCGGGACTTTGGTTTTGCCATTATTTTCACGCTGGTCCATTATTTCATGCTTTACAAGGCACCAGGGTGCGTTTGTCTGTCCAGGCAGATGAAAGTCCGCCCCCGCAAGTTAATATCTAATCACTGTTGTGCATCCATGTCCTAACTTTGTCACTCACAGGCTCGTACTACAGTTGTCTGTGGCTGGCACTCTTAGGACCACGGGCCAAGGACGCATTATTAATATTTTTGTGTCTGTACAGGTTTCATTCTGTGTGCCCGCTCTGCTCTCGTCTGAAGCTGCTCACAGCAGACCCCCTCCCTACCTAAAACCTGACACCTGACACCTGAGACCTGACACCTGAGACCTGAGACCTGAGACCTGAGACCTGATACCTGACACCTGACACCTGAGACCTGAGACCTGAGACCAGACACCTGAGACCAGACACCTGAGACCTGATACCTGATACCTGACACCTGAGACCTGACACCTGATACCTGACACCTGATACCTGACACCTGAGACCTGATACCTGACACCTGAGACCTGATACCTGACACCTGACACCTGATACCTGACACCTGACACCTGAGACCTGAGACCTGACACCTGACACCTGAGACCTGATACCTGAGACCTGAGACCTGATACCTGATACCTGACACCTGACACCTGACACCTGATACCTGACACCTGATACCTGACACCTGACACCTGATACCTGAGACCTGAGGATGTTTCCTGAAGCTGTTTTTCCTGAAACCTGAGGCTTTTTTTCCATGGTCTGAAGTCTGAGACCTGACATCTGACACCTGAGACCTGAGGGTGTCCTAAAATGTACACCGTACTCAAGGGCTCTCAGTCTGGCTTTAAATGTATTCAAGAAGATGAGCTCGGTTAGTTTTAGATGGATGGATGGATGGATGGATGGATGGATGGTTGGTTGGTTGGTTGGTTGGATGGATGGATGGATGGATGATGGGTGGGTGGGTGGGTGGGTGGATGGATGGTTGGATGGATGGATGGATGGATGGATGGATGGATGGATGGTTGGTTGGTTGGTTGGATGGATGAGTGGATGGATGGATGAGTGGATGGATGGATGGATGAGTGGCTGGCTGGCTGGCTGGATGGATGGATGGAAGTGCTTCATAAAGTAACAGGTATGTGAGGGCCAGAATTCTTGCTTATTTGTGGGAGCTAAATACCTATTTTCTGCACCATTATACAAAATAACCTTTAAAAATCATACAATGTGAATTTCTGGATTTTATTTTACATTTTGTCTCACAGTTGAAGTATACCTATGATGAAAATTACAGACCTGTCATGTTTTTAAGCAGGACAACTTGCACAAGTGGTTGCCGAATAACTTCAATCTCTGAAAGAAATCAGCTCTAATCTAATAATAGTTCCTTAGGATTACTTTTTTCCTCAAAATTCAGAGAATAAGAATGAAGGCTTCCATTTAATTCTCAGCATTTTTAATGTGCTTTAAAAGGGTTTATCTTGTATGTATGTGAAACAACAACCCCAGCACCTTTTAGCATGAACCTGTCTAATTCCTGGGAAACCTGCTTTGGACCAACATGTTTTTTGTGACTCTCAGATTTTCTGCTCTGTTTCATATCAGACTTCGCACTGACACAAAAAATGACTCTGAGAAACAACTCATCTATCAGAGTCTCCCTGAACACTTTTAACCCACGGGTCTACAGCATTTTCTCCACTATGTTCACCTTTTCTCCATGCTCATTGATGCTTCTGTTTGGTGGTCCGTGTGCGCACTTCACGAGCTTTGGAGCTGCGATAATGTCCCGCCTCCTAGTTTGATTGACAGCAACAGGCAGCAACAAAGTGGGACAACTGGTCACCCTATTGTAAACACCATGGAGGGCTAGCTCATTTGTACCAGTCGTCCCTGCTGTTTTTTGAGTACTGACTCATATTGTACTGCAAGTAATAGACCCATTCACCCAGGGACCACAAACCCTGTGTTCACATGTTTCCTTTGACTTTCCATTTCTTTTGTTTTTAGAGTACTGGCTTTCTCTCAGAAGAACCTTATGTCCACTCAGGGTATCGGTATTGTGTTTGGACCAACACTGATGTGGCAAGAACTAAATGCAGGAAATGTGGCAGTGAACATGGTGTTTCAGAACCAGATTGTGGAGTTCATCTTGATCGAAAGCCAAGAGATCTTCAACCTGGACAGGAAGTAAGAAGGCAGGTGTTGGACAAGACTTAAGGACTCATCAAAACCAGATTCATTCAGCTGTTTTACTGATGAATTCTTTGTTTTACTCATGTAAAAATAATAAATGCATTTGATCTAAATTTGACAATTTTTTTTAAAACCCTAACAGTTTAAACTTTGTTTTAGCAAATCCATTTTCCCTAAGATAGACAGTTAGAATTTGGGTACAGACAACAAAACAAGATATTCTTGTGATCTCTGAAACATGGCTAATGAGGGATTGAGCTGATTGGACCTGTGAACTGTTTTGATTGTGGTTTTGTAACTTATTGTGCCGTGTGCCGTATGAATGACAGCAGCTGGCCATAAGGCAATTTTCTGCAAGATCAATTAAGTTTTTATCTACCTAAATAATGAGTCACAGGCCAAGATATTGCCATAAACAACTACAATGTTTTCAGTTGTGATCGTCATAGAAAATGTGGAGATGTGGTTATCTTATAAAAAAAAGGTCTGTGTGAATCTCCATCATATCTGTTTATGCTCCAAAACAGTTTTAGCAATGAAACTCAAATTCCAATATATATGCTCTGTTACAATTATGGACTGCTAAAGGCCTCCCTCAGCCTGAAGTGAGGCCTTAAGCTCTTTAAATAACTATACAACTATCTACACAACTACATATCTTTAATACTTCACTGGAGTCCTCTCACATGACATTCCAGCTTGCTTCAAGGCCTCTACCATCATTTCTATGCCAAAAAGACCAAAATTCTCTATTACAGGCCTGTTGCCCTGAAGTCTGTAGTCATGAAGTCCTTTGAGCGACTGATGCTTTCACACCCCAAATCAATCACAGACCCCCTACTGGACACCCTATAGTTTGCGTAAGGAGCCAACAGGTCTTCAGACGATGCTGTCAACATGGCACTTCACCTTGTGCTTCACACTGCGCGCTACGCCCTTTTGTGAAGTGCACTTAGAGGAGATGTGCAGTAAGGCTTTGAGTGTGTAGTACACAAGTGTGCTGAATTGGGACAGGGAGCATTGCGTCATCGACCGTGGGTGGAAGTGTGAGTATTGGGATTGGGCCTTCAACGTGCATGGCAACACCAGAATACTATTTGTAGACTTCAGCTCTGCCGTCAATTGCATCATCCCGGCCCTGCTGGAAGACAAGCTGTCTCATCTGAATGTGCCTGACTCCATCTGTAGGTGGATCACAGACTTCCTGACAGGAAGCAATATGTGAGGCTAGAAAAGTGCACATCCAACCCACGAACCATTAGCACCAGGTCTCCTCATGGCTGTGTCCTTTCCCTTTTGATCGTCTCTTTATACACACACAAAAAAAGCTGCACCTCCAGCCACCAGTCTGTTAAACTGCTCAAGTTTGCAGATGACACCACCCTCATCAGGCTCATATAGGGGGGGATGAGTCAGCTAACAGATATAAGATCAACAACCTGCTGACCTGCTGCAAACTGAACAACCTGGAGCTAAACAGTCAAAACAGGAGAGATGACCATGGACTTCAGGAAGAACTCAGGCCCACCTGCTTCCGTCTTCCTCAGAGACATGCCAATGAACACTGTGGAATCCTACCGCTTCCTGGGAACCATCATCTCCCATGACATCAGGTGGGAGCTCCACATAACCTCCCTCTCCAAAATGCTCAGCAAAGCTTGTTTTTCTTAGACAGCTGCGCAAATTCAACCAGCAAATGGATGTGTAAGTAAAGCTTTATTTATAAAGCACCTCTCAAGACAGAACTCACAAGGTGCTGTATACAAAAGCAGACAATAAAACAGAATACGAGTAAAAACAAAATCAGCTGTAAAAAGATACATTTTAAGGTATTTCTTAAACACATCCACCGAGTCTACAGACTTTAGGGTTGCTGGGAGGGCATTCTAGAGAGCTGAAGAAATGGCTGAAAGCACATACTGGCCATTAGTTTTCATTCTGGTGTGAGGTACAACCAACAGGCCCTGGTTGCCCAATCTTAACGACCTTCTCGGCACATAGTGGGTCAGTAGGTCTGCGATGCACCTAGGGGATTGATGGTGCAATGCCCTAAATGTCAAGATTTCAAAGTTTGCTCTAGAATGAATAGGAGGCCAATAAACATCTTTATACATAAAGACAAGGGGCCTGGAATGGGAGTACTGTGGAGATTGTGTAGGAAGTCTAGATGAAACATTTAGAACAAATTGAAAATGGTCCATTGAGGCAAAATTCAACCAGGAAAAACAATTACAATAGTTGAGGCGGGAAGAAACAAAAGCATGGAGTAAAATTCCAGTTTAGGTCTGGAGACAAAATTATGCAACTTGGCAATATTATTCAACCAAGCATAGCTGATGCCAGCTAGCGACTAAACATGACCATCCAAGGTGAAACTAGTAGGTACAGTGGAGGAAATAATGATTTGACCCCTCGCTGATATTGTAAGTTTGTCCAATGACAGAAATGAAGTCTCAGAACAATATTTTAATGGTAGGTTTATTTTAACAGTGACAGATAGCACATCAAAAGGAACATTCAAAAAATGACTTTAAATAAAAGATAGAAACTGATTTGCATTTCATTGAGTGAAATAAGTATTTGAACCCCTACCAACCATTAAGAGTTCTGGCTGCCACAGAGTGGTTAGACACGCCTACTCAATTAGTCACCCTCATTAAAGACACCTGTCTGAACTAGTCACCTGTATAAAAGACACCTGTCTTAACGAGTCACCTGTATAAAAGACACCTGTCTTAATGAGTCACCTGTATAAAAGACACCTGTCTGAACTAGTCACCTGTATAAAAGACACCTGTCTTAATGAGTCACCTGTATAAAAGACACCTGTCTGAACTAGTCACCTGTATAAAAGACACCTGTCTTAACGAGTCACCTGTATAAAAGACACCTGTCTGAACTAATCACCTGTATAAAAGACACCTGTCTGAACTAATCACCTGTATAAAAGACACCTGTCTTAACGAGTCACCTGTATAAAAGACACCTGTCTTAACTAGTCACCTGTATAAAAGACACCTGTCTTAACTAGTCACCTGTATAAAATACACCTGTCTTAACGAGTCACCTGTATAAAAGACACCTGTCTTAACGAGTCACCTGTATAAAAGACACCTGTCTTAACTAGTCAACTGTATAAAAGACACCTGTCTTAACTAGTCACCTGTATAAAAGACACCTGTCTTAACGAGTCACCTGTATAAAAGACACCTGTCTTAACTAGTCACCTGTATAAAAGACACCTGTCTGAAATAATCACCTGTATAAAAGACACCTGTCTGAACTAGTCACCTGTATAAAAGACACCTGTCTTAACTAGTCACCCGTATAAAAGACACCTGTCTTAACGAGTCACCTGTATAAAAGACACCTGTCTTAACTAGTCAGCTGTATAAAAGACACCTGTCTTAACTAGTCACCTGTATAAAAGACACCTGTCTTAACGAGTCACCTGTATAAAAGACACCTGTCTTAACTAGTCACCTGTATAAAAGACACCTGTCCACAGAATCAATCAGTCAAGCAGACTCCAAACTCTCCAACATGGGAAAGACCAAAGAGCTGTCCATGGATGTCAGAGACAAGATTGTAGACCTGCACAAGGCTGGAATGGGCTACAAAACCATTAGCAAGACTCTGGGAGAGAAGGTGGCAACTGTTGGTGCAATTGTTCCAAAATGGAAGTAGCACAAAATGACCATCAATCGATCTCGGTCTGGGGCTCCTCACAAGATCTCACCTCGTGGGGTGCCAATGATTCTGAGAAAGGTGAGAAATCATGCTAGAACTACACGGGAGGAGTTAGTTAATAACCTCAAAGTAGCTGGGACCACAGTCACCAAGAAAACCATTGGAAACACATGACACCACAATGGATTAACATCCTGCAGTGCTCCAAGGTCCCCCAGCTCAAGAAGGCACATGTGCAGGCCCGTCTGAAGTTTGCCAATGAACACCTGAATGATTCAGAGAGTGACTGGGAGAAGGTGCTGTGGTCATGAGACCAACATTGAGCTCTATGGCATTAACTCAACTCTCGGTGTTTGGAGGAAGAAAAATGCTGCCTATGACCCCCAAAACACCGTACCCACCAGCAAGCATGGAGGTGGAAACATTTTGCTTTGGGGGTGTTTTTCTGCTACGGGCACAGGACAACTTCACCACATCAACGGGAAAATGGACGGCGCCATGTCTCGTCAAATCCTGAGAGACAACCTCCTTCCCTCTGCCAGGAAACTGAAAATGGGTCGTGGATGGGTGTTCCAGCACGACAATGACCCAAAACATACAGCAAAGGCAACGAAGGAGTGGCTCAAGAAGAAGCACATGAAGGTCATGGAGTGGCCTAGTCAGTCTCTGGACCTTCATCCAATAGAAAACCTAAGGAGGGAGCTGAAGCTCAAAGCTGCACAGAGACAGCCTCCAAACCTGAGTGATTTAGAGATGATCTGAAAAGAGGGGTGGACCAAAGTTCCTCCTAAAATGTGTGAAAAACTAGGTCATCAGTTACAAGAGACGTTTGACCGCTGTGCTTGCAAACAAGGGTTTTACCACTAAGTCTTTTTTGTTAGAGGGTTCAAATACTTATATCACTCAATGAAATGCAAATCAGTTTCTATCTTTTATTGAAAGTAATTTTTTTAATTTTCCTTTTGATGTTGAAATAATTAAAATGATTCTGCGAGGGGTCAAATAATTATTTCCGCCACTGTAGATTACCTCAGAGATTCCTAATGATGGTGCATTTCTACACGGCCATCATTGAGTCCATCTTTTAATCATCCATCTCTGTTTGGCATGCTGCTGCCACTGTGAAGTACTTTGTGAAGTGCCTTGAGATGACTCGTCACAACTTTGCAGTATATAAATAAACTGAATTATCTTCAGCAGCAAACAAATTCCCCGTGAGTGCAACAACTGACTTTCTACGTGACTTGTCTAATATTGAGTGCAGACGAATCCACCTTAGTGATGTGGAACAGCATTGTTTTTCAGAACGTGCTGCACCTGGCTTCCTGGCTTTCTACAGACACTGGTAATCTCCTGTATGAGATCAGCATGGACCACAATCACAATTTTATCTCTTTTTTTATTGTCCTCGTGCTAAAACAAAATGAGAACGAAAGTGTTTACTCTGCAAATATCTTGTAATCAAAACTTAAACTGCTACTTTGGGTGCGCTGAATGCTTTTGCTCAAACCTAAGGAACTGTGAACAATTAGAATTTGCACATTGTCCCAGTTTTAAATCATAAATGTGTAATATTTGTATTCTTTTATTGGAGAACCATTCATTTATCACATTATCACCTATAATTTAAAAATCTAATCTTGTTCTAGGGTTGTCTGTTGTCAAATTTATTCTAACTAGGCTTTTAGTTTTGTTTTGACTGTGTGGTTTGTAAAATGTTTTGTGGCACCTTCTTTGCTAGGTCACCCTTGGAAAAGAAGTCTTGATCTCAATGGGTTTTTGTTAAAGGTTAAATGACAGTGACAAATGCTGAGGTTCCTACAGGTGGCTCCTAGCTCAGAGAATGGGGGTGAAAGAACAGGTAGGACTGATCAGGTCATGGGATCAATACAAAGCCACTACAGAATAAGAACTACTGCAACTAAAGTTTATTGACAGATCTGTTTTATTACCTTCACAAAGTTTACAGGAACTAAAAGCAACCTGTAAGATAAAGAAAGTTCTCATCCAACAAGAACAAGTCACATCTTTGTTTATCCTAAAGGGGTTTTCCAACGGCACTACTCGGCGTGACTCGGGTGGGTGCGGTTCAGTTTGGCAGCCTTTTCCAACAGAACAGTTCTGTATTGACCCCGACTTTCCCTCAGCATTTCAGTGCCTGCTTCCTTGTGGTTCCAAGCACGCTGAGCCGGGTCAGCATTGCAACTGTGCATCGCTGTTTGACAAGGGGGTGGAGTCACTGGTTGCTGATGCATGCTTTTATCACCAGTAGAATTGATTATTGTAATGCCCTGCTTTCTGGTCGTCCCAACAAGAGTACCTCAGGTCCTCAACCTCTCCAAAATCCAGCAGCACATGACCTGATGAAGACCAGGAGGCAGGAGCACATTACATCCATCTTAAACAAGCTGCACTGGCTCCCCGAACGTTTCAGGAATGATTTAAAGGTTCTTTTAATGGTTTTGAAATGTCTTAATGGTCTTGAGCCTTCTTATCTCTCAGAACTGGTATCATATGAGCCTTCATGGTCTCTCCGCTCCTCTGGCAGCCATTTCCTCATCATTCCAAAAGTCAGGACACACACTCAAGGTGAGGCGTCCTTCCAGCTTTATGGCCCTCACCTCTGGAATGGTCTGCCAGAGGACCTCAGGGCTGCAGAGAACGTTCATGTTTTCTAGTTTTCGAGAAACAATGACCTAAAGCTTTTTTTGTCTCGAGTAACGATCGCATCCCCCTCTCTCACCCACACACTATAAGGGGCGTACCCAATTTTTGTCAAGGAGCTGGCAGGGAAAACCAGCCACACTGAGGTGAGCTGTTACCCATGCTGTCCTGAGCTGGTTGAGGCTGAATAGTGCTGTTGGAAAAAGAGCTTTAGTGAAGTGTAGTTAGTTACAGTTTTTCTCCATTGGTTTGGCTCATTTCTTGAAACAGAAATTACATTCTCAAAATAACATGGACAAACCTCCAAACCTCTTGGCAAATATTCACAACAGAATGGCATTTCTCATTCATTTAATCAAATGGCAAATGCCTTAGTACATGTCTCAATTGTCTCAGTGCATCTTTGCAAATGATTAAGTACAAGTAGCCTACAGTTATACAGTTAGCCCACATTTAGCACATTTTCCAAATGAATAGATCTTGTAGATCTAAACTGATTAGTTGATTCTCAGTCCAATTATCATTCTCTCCAAAACATGTCAGCATGATTTCATTGTATAAGTACTCGCATGCACAACTGTCTGTTCAATTGTCAAAATTGGTCAAGAACATAGTACCATGAATACCATATATGAATTTCTTTGAACATTTGATACATTGATGACAGTCATTGACAGTCAGGTGAAACTAGACTAACGAAAGGGGAGTGTCACACACAGGTGTTTTCCATGATCGTGTGCTGCCAAACACAGATATATAGAGCTTGACCAGCACCAGTCCGATCTCTGAACATGGATAGACAAGGCCAAGCAAACGGACAAGGGGAAGTTCTTCCTCAAGGAAGAGGAGGAAGAAGAAGAGGAGGAGGAGGACTGAGAATACTCTCCTTTCCTCAATCCGATAGAGAAGTTTTTCTCTGCTTGGAGGTGGAGAGTGTATGAGCATCATGCTCAGGATCAGCCGTCCCTGCTCCATGCTATGGACGGTTGGTTGTGGCATGCACGCCGTTTCTTCCCTCGTTGCATCGCAAGAGCAAGTATGCGCTGTAATGTGGATGAGAATCTGTGGCCAGACGGACAACAGCGTGTAAATAATCAGGAGGCTGAAGACAGTGGACAAGAGCGGGAGAATGAGTACAGCGACCACTGAATAAGTCCTTCTTTTTTGATTTTGTGTTTATACAATTTATTACTGTAATGTACATTTACTTTTTACATATGTATGAAACTTTCTTTGCGTGTGAATAAAAGATGGCTATAATTTCCTTGGTAGTGTGAGTGCAATCTGTGATGTCAAACCTTGGAGGCTACTGTTTTCTGTTGTATATTGTTGGTCCTCTGCCATAGTGACAAAACATCTAAACATTTTGTATGGCAGTACTCACACAATGCCAAAGGGACGATGCATTTTGGGGGCACTGACTATTCAGATTAGAAAGGAATGTAGTTTTGACACACGAGTGAACTGTTTTAGGAGAGATATGAGCTTTTGCAGGTGAATCATGTTGTTGTGATCAACCATCCAGGTTTATTTTGACAAAAGCACCAAGAATGATGAGAATGTCCGATCTGTGTCGAGAAATGAGCCAAAGCTATTGAGAAGGATCTTTGCCATTTTGGAGACACTGACTGTTTAAATGAGAAAGGGATTTAGATTGAAGCCTGAGTGAACAGTTTTGGAAGAGATATGAGTTTTTGCAGGTGAGCTATAGTGTTGTGCTAAACTGTGAGTGTTTTGCCAAATGATCTCAGAGTTTTGAGAATGTAATTTCTGTTTCATGAAATGAGCCAAACCAATGGAGAAAAACTGTAACACGTCTAAACACGCTAGCAAGCAGTCCATCACAGTAAATACATCATGAACAGAATACAACACAACACATGAATATGACACACAGAGAGAGAGAGAGAGAGAGAGAGAGAGAGAGAGAGAGAGAGAGAGAGAGAGAGAGAGAGAGAGAGAGAGAGAGAAAGACAGAGAAAGAGAGACAGAGAAAGAGAGACAGAGAAAGAGAGAGAGGGAGAGAGAGACAGAGAAAGAGAGAGAGACAGAGAAAGACAGAGAGAGAGACAGACAGAGAAAGACAGAGAGAGAGAGAGAGAGAGGGAGAGAGAGAGACAGAGAATGAGAGAGAAAGAGAGAGACAGAGAAAGAGAGAGACAGAGAAAGAGAGGGACAGAGAGAGAGAGACAGAAAGAAAGAGAGAGACAGAGAAAGAGAGGGACAGAGAGAGAGAGACAGAAAGAAAGAGAGAGACAGAGAGAAAGAGAGAGAGAGAGAGAGAGAGAGAGAGAGAGAGAGAGAGAGAGAGAGAGAGAGAGAGAGAGAGAGAGAGAGAGAGAGAGATCCCACTTTTGGCTCTAGTGTTGTTGAAGCTGAATTACACGTCCAGGTGAGTTGGACACAGAAACCAAAGTGAGCCTCAGAATAAAATCTAAAAATGTCACAACTATAAAAATGTTCTGTAATAAAATAACTACAATCACAAAAGGAACATTTACAACTCCAGACACCATCAGGAAGAATAAAATATGTCATAAAAACCAGAGGTAAAAAAAAAGGCTTGAATATTTCAATCTAAAACAGCATCAAGCGTTGTGGGTCATGGTCACAGGAAAAACAGTCGTCAGCTCCAGGTGTTTACGCACAGCTGGATGTCACAACGTGATCCGGTCTTCACCAGGTTCTCAATGGTTCTAATCAAACTCCAAGATTCCAGAAAAACCTGACTGGGTTTTTATTTATTACACAGAAACATTGAGTCCACCTGGTGGTCCAGAGGCAGTCAGGATCAGCCACGGATCATCATACTGGAAGTGTAAGCTCTTCTATGTGGATAGGACTTCTCTGGAGAATACAGGTGTGTGTTAGCACAAGGAGAAAATACATCAACATTAACCTCTGAGAAGCAACTGCTGCTTCCCATCAGTCTGAGACGGGTCAAAGTTCAAGTCTGTGCTGTTTGTAAGTGGGGGTTTTCAGCCTGGCTGAGTTGTGAGATGCTGTGGAAGGACCGTCAGGAAAAGCAGAGCGGACAAGGACTTCTCCAGGAGCAGAAGCTCATGAGAAACTGATGAGGTCCTGCAGCTGAAGGAGGTTGCATATTATTATTAATATTAGTATTTTATTATTATACATGAATACAAAAAACAAGTGAAGTCTGCTAAACTAAAACATTTTCTGTGATTTTCTTTTCAGATTTAACTCAGTTTGAATTGAGAGAAATACTTTTATAAACACAATTTTGATTCATTGCAAGTATTTTGTTAAGTTAAGGAATTCAAACACCCAAAACCAACAAGATGAGATAAATAAAGTTAATTAAAATTCTTCCAAACAGGGTCTGATTTATTTTAAACAGATATTAATATTAGGGATGCTCCGATCCGATCACGCAATCGGAAATCGGGCCCGATCACGTGACTTTCATAAGACTCGGAATTGGTTGAAAAAGATCGGATTTAACCTTATAAAACAACAAATATGACATTTTAAATTCATTCTGATATCTTAACAAGTTCTTCTATATCAATATTATTTGTTTCTTATGCTGCGTTCACACCGGGCTTGACGTTTGCGTCGCCAGCGTCAAGTTTCAATGTTAAGTCTATGGTAAGGCGCGTCAGAGCTGCTTCAAAGTCCCTGCGTCGCTTTGTGAGCGTTGGGCGCGTCAAAGCTTGATACTCTTCACGCTTTTCAAGCTTTTGCTTTTTTCAAGCAAGTTCAGCTAGCTGAACTTTCTGCGTCGCTTTACAAACGTCAATCAATCAGAGCGCGAGTTGATACGCCACAGCAGAGCGAGGGAAGAAGGCGAATTCAATCAGCTATGGAGGAGAAACTGATCGTAGCTGTTTGTAACCAGCGTGAGCTGTATGACCCGACCTGCTACGCCTACCGAGATCGGAATAAAAAGGACCTTGCTTGGAGGAAGGTTGCTGGAGAACGTGGCATGTCGGGTGAGTGTTTTTTCAAAGTTAACGATCCGCCATTGTTACAAACATCCTGCAACAGAGAGCCGCGCACGCGCTCTTTCCTCCCTTCCCCTCCCCGTGGGGCTGACGCAACCGTCAAAGCAAGCTGCGCCAACGCAAGCTGCGTCAATGTCAAAAATATATAGGCGTCAAAAACGGCATGAAGTATGCGTTGTTTGACGCATACGTCAAGCCCGGTGTGAACGCAGCATTAGGCAAAAACGACACCATTACATCACACAATGTATGGCAGGTGTGGATTCAGACACCATACAGCTGTTAGCTAGCAGGCTAACGCAGAGCTAACTTGTCTCCACAGGAGAGCTAAAATATCTGTATGTTGGTGTTATTTTAAACTGGACAGCAAAGGCAGTGTAACAGCCACTTGTATTGTGTGCATACTGGACATTCAACATGCTGGAAAAGACAGCTGCATGATAAGCAGCCTTCAAAACGAAATACTTTCTCCTTCGGCTTTTTTCCCTTCAGGCGTCGCCACAGCGAACCATCGGTCTGGGTTAAGTCCCAGTTCACAGCGGCATCTCTAACAAAAACACGGAGCCAGCCAACAGTGAAAATTACGTTAATAAACAGAGAAATCGCCAACAACAAAACGTCGTAGTTTCTCGTTCTGCAGCACTTGAGCTGAACACGCTGGTAGCTTCGTGGTGCTGCGGGGAAAGCCTGCTGTGGAACCGTGTGTCTATGGAACCCAAAGTGTGCCACAAACGCGCAACATTACGTGCAACTCTCACACGAAAAATACACGTTTTTTAACGAGCAATCATCGCGTCAACAACACACACTTTACGCGTGAAACTTTTGCGTGATTTCAACCAGCAAACAACATGAAAACAACGTGTTGTTAACTACGTGCCTCCCGGTCACGGAAACGCGCATCACTCCACAGCCGCATAATGAGGACGTAAAAATTTTGAAATATGAGCATCTCAGCTACGTTTACATTTATTCATAATATTAACACATTTTTTTATTAATGTACTTCCTAAACAAGTGATGTTTTTGGCAGATAAACTAAGGAAATGACATAAATACAGAAAGAAAGACATACCTAAATAATAATAAAAAAATTAAAGGAAAATGGACGCGTTTTCCCTTCATTTCTTCTTTTTTAATGCTTTGCTGAAGTATCGGATCGGGACTCGGCAGATACTCAAAATCAAATGACTCGGACTCGGATCGGGAGCAAAAAAATGTGATCGGAACATCCCTAATTAATATTTTAATGCCATAACGCCTAACATAGAATTTTACCTCACCCACCTGTAGTAGCCTCACTGAGGGAGTTGTTTTTGACTTGTCTGGAGTCTGGAGGCATGATGACGCGGACTGGGGAGACCACCTCCTCTAACAGAGGGTTTGATGGTCGGAGAAGAGATGGGCTGGTGCTGATGCCCGGCTCTGATTGGCTTAGCTGCATGGACACAGGTTACAGGTGAGTAAGGTGAGATCAGTAGGTTGTGATCTGCTGATCTGAAAGCAGGTCTCACCAATCTGAGCAGAGTGTCCTCTCTTGGACATGTTCTTGTATCGGACCACCTCTTTGATTCGGTCCACTTCTTGCTGGTACCGCTTGCGGTCCCTCACAGCTGACTCCTTGGCATTCCTCAGAGCACTTTCCAAGGTTTTGACTCGTTCTGCTGTGGCCCTCAGACGCCGGTCCAACTTGGGCAGCTCACACCGAAGGTCTGCATTATCCTGAACCAGCTGGGAACACAGGATACATTCACCCAGCTTCAGTTTATGTACATCCACATTCAACACAAGCAACCTTATAAAGCATTTGGGTTGCCATCACGTAAAACAGACTGAGGAACGTATTGCCTTAAAGGGATATTCCACCCTACAGTAACATTTTGTTTGCTACTATATTCCCCATAGTTATACTCCTTTAGCTTTAGCTTAGCATAAAACAAAACTAGCCTTGAGCGTTAAAAAAAGAATTAAAACTATTCAATAGTGATCCTAATTTTACTTGGTGACCTCAATAATTATATTGACTGCAAGTGAAAATAATAAGTAACACAAATGAATCACAGATGCCATTTTAGACTTGGGACTACTACGTCCACAGCTAACCGAGCTATATCCACTGCCATCTGGGCTAAAATCACCTGGCCCTGGGCGGTATATACCACCAATTGGATTACTTTCATCGCTGGCTGGGGCACAAGAAGTTGGTCCCGAGTTATATCCAATGCAGCTGGGATACATCCACTTGATCCTGGGCAACATCCACCGCTAGCAGGTTATTCTCACCGCCAGCTATGCTATGCCTGCCACTAGCTGTGAAAGATCTATTCACTAGCGGGACAATATCATCACTGGCTCCATCAGCAGTTTGGTGAAGAACAATGCATTTTCCAGCACGATGGAGCATCGTGCCATAAGGCTAAAGTGATAACTCAGTGGCTCGGGGACCAAAACGTTGAAATGTTGGGTCCATGGCCTGGAAAATCCCCAGATCTTAATCCCATTGAGAACCTGTGGTCAATCCTCAAGAGGCGGGTGGACAAACAAAAACCCACTAATTCTGACAAACTCCAAGAAGTGATGATGAAAGAATGGGTTGCTATCAGTCATCAGCCTAACCCTAACCCACACTCAAAACTAAAGTGTAAAAACACACTACAGGCTGATCCAACTTTGATGTAATGCCCTTAAAACATGTCAGAATGAGGCTCAGTAGTGGGTGTGGCCTCCACGTGTCTGTATGACCTCCCTACAACGCCTGGGCATGCTCCTGATGAGGTGGTGGATGGTCTCCTTAAGGATCTCCTCCCAGACCTGAACTAAAGCATCCACCAACTCATGGACAGTCTGTGGTGCAACGTGGCGTTGGTGGATGGAGCGAGACATGATGTGCTCAACTGGATTCAGGTCTGGGGAACGGGCGGGCCAGTCCATAGCATCAATGCCTTCATCTTGCAGGAACTGCTGACACTCTAGCCACATGAGGTCTAGCATTGTCTTGCATTAGGAGGAACCCAGGGCCAACCGCACCAGCATATGGTCTCACAAGGGCTCTGTGGATCCCTAACCCTAACCCAGGCTACCCCTGGTGAGCACATGGAGGGCTGTGCGCCCCACCCGCCACCATTACTGACCCACGGCCAAACCGGTCATGCTGGAGGATGTTGCAGGCAGCAGAACGTTCTGTCACGTCTGTCATGTGCTCAGTGTGAACCTGCTGTCATCTGTGAAGAGCACAGGGCGCCAGTGGTGACTTTGCCAATCTTGGTGTTCTCTGGCAAATGCCAAACGTCCTGCACGGTGTTGGGCTGTAAGCACAACCCCCACCTGTGGACGTCGGGCCCTCATTCCACCCTCATGGAGTCTGTTTCTGACCGTTTGAGCAGACACATGCACATTTGTGGCCTGCTGGAGGTCATTTTGCAGGGCTCTGGCAGTGCTCCTCCTGTTCCTCCTTGCACAAAGGTGGAGGTAGCGGCTCTGCCGATGGGTTGTTGCCCTGCTGATTTCCTGTTCCCTTGTCCTAAAGTGTAAGGGATACAGGAGCTTGGTTTGGGTAACGGCTCGTGGCCGATGCTGGAAAATGTCCCTTATTTTCAAATCCAATGTTCGTTGGTGTAAAACATTTCCAAAACAAAATGTAATTTAAAACGCATGAGTGCACACACAGACCTGTCCACATTTGAACTCAAACCTCAATTGATATAAATGAGACAAACTCATGTCTTGTTCCTCCCAGTAATGATGATCCAAACGTGGGCAGGGCTTTGTGACACTACTCACCTGTTTGTGGACTTTGCTGAGCTGCTCCAGGTTATTTTCTAGGAAGATGATCCTCTGCCTCTGGGCCAGACTGCCACCAGCTTCATCACAGTCCCCATCTGAACTCTGCTTAGCACAGAGAAGAAAACTTTAGGATTCTCATGTCAACAAGACTCCTTGCTGTTGTGCTCTGGGATTTAGACTCCTGTGGGGCAATGGCTCAAAGACCACCATAATGAAATGTTAGATCCATTATCAGAAAATTCCCCAGAAGGGCGTAGCCATGCCCTCCCAATGGGGAAGGTAACCGGAACAAATGGAATTCCATTCAATCCCAGCTCCTTCCTGGGAATTCTGCTCTTGTAACCTTGGGCAAGGCACTTTACTTCACTTGGCTGTGTTGGTGGTGGTCAGAGGGGCTGATGGCCTAAGGAAGCCTGCTCAGGGCAGCTGTGGCCAACATGTAGTTTAATATCAGCAGCAGATTAAACAAATCTAATCTATCACTACTACTACTACTACTACTACTACTACTACTACTACTACTACTACTACTACTGCTGTTTTTATTATTATTAATATACAGCACGATGTGTGCAAAACATATTTACAGTTTATGGATCAGAAGGTTTGTCAGGTCAGCGTGTTCTGTAGGTCTGGGCTTTCTTACATTCTGGACTCGAGAACTGAGGTCTTGGATGAAAAGTTTACGGAGGTTGGTCAACATCTGCAGCTCTTTGACCTGTCAAATAAAACAAGAATTACCCTGAGATTGCTGATGTATTCTAGCTGCATATTAAAGTAATTTCAACATAAACCAATAAAACCTGTACCACGGTCTCCTCTAGACCCTTCAGGTCCTCTTTGGCCTGTTCTCTCCTCTCATTTAGGAACCTAAAATCACAACATTTAAATTCAAATCCAGCTCAGATTTCTGCAAAAGTATATTTTAATAAATAATGTAAAAAAAATAATCACAACACTTCTTTCCATCTACTGCTGCTTTTGGGAATGTGTTTTTATTGTTTTTTGGACACAAATTAAAAGCAGGTGAACAGAAACAAACTAGCTCTGGACCTTTGGGAGAGAAGCTGCAGACTCATGCTGGGTCTACAGGGAGCAAAGAGGGACAAACTTACTGATGTTTCCGTAGTTTCTGCTCTTTCTTTTGATCCTCAGCTCTTAGCTTGTCAACGTCTGAGAGAAGTTTTCTGTTCTCCAGCTGCAGTGCCTGATTCACACTGACAGAAACATATAATAAAAACTTTGTTTTGATTATGAAGTTTGGATCAAATTCCAGATGAAACTCGTCAGGTTTTACTCTCTGAGGTGGTCGGTGTCTCTTTGTTTCTGCTCAATCTCATCTCTGAGTCGGCTTAGCTGTTTTTGATGGACCTCTCTGTGGTTCTCCATCTGTTCCTCCAACGTCCTCTACAAAACACCAACAACACTTCATTTACCTCCAGGAACACTGGACAGAGTGAGAGGTCTCTGTGCCTGGTGGATGTTTCTAAAGCTTTAAATATTACAGATTTAATAGGTGTTTCAGTCTGTAGAACAACAAATAATTATAAATTAGGGGTGGGACTCCATTAAAAAAATTAACCCAATTAATTAGAGGCTTTGTAATTAATTAATCTTGATTAATCACATTTTAATTGTTCAAGAAAATTTGCCCCTGAAAGCAATTTTTTAAAATTAAAAATAATGAGAGAGAATCAAACAATAGTCATTGACATTATTATTGTAAACACAAGCTCTTTTAATTTCTAAAAAAAAGCTTTTAAACTGTATGTCAATTCAAAACAGGAGAATATATATATATATATATATATATATATATATATATATATATATATATATATATATATATATATATATATATATATCACTGGCAAAAATAGGACAGACCTAAAAGTACAAAACTATTTTAAGTACATTTTGATAATGGTATGTCTTTAAAATAATAATAATAATATTAATAATAATGATGATAATAATAATAATGATAATAATAATAATGATAATAATAATGATAATAATAATAATAATAATAATAATGGGTTGATAAAACTGATTTAGCATCATTAGAGACAGAAATGAAGGCAAAAACACATGAAGAGGGATTTCTGATCACTCATTTGATTGTAGTTTTAATTGTGTTTGGAGCACATAAAAAGGTTTACATGGTCTTAGATGTTCAATTTCAGATTTTCAACATGTGTCATTACACAGCCATGGATATTGTATTAATAATTACACATTAAACTGCTGCTCCCGCTGCAGTTGGCTCCTTTTGATGGCGTTTCCCTT
Organism: Aphyosemion australe; assembly: GCA_006937985.1. NCBI lineage: Eukaryota > Metazoa > Chordata > Actinopteri > Cyprinodontiformes > Nothobranchiidae > Aphyosemion > Aphyosemion australe. The sequence goes on from SSNS01000017.1 coordinate 4,138,527, forward strand.
TACTTTGTTGCCTATTAAGCCTGGGACACACAGGAGACAGACGCGCCGCGTCACGCCCGCGCCGTCATTTTAAAAAGAAGCCATTAGAAGCCATGAGAGTGGCTACACGGGGAGCGCAGCGTCGCGTCCCAGAAGCGCCGGTCCGCGCAGAGGCGATGAAGATAGGCGCCAGTTCTATTTCAAGCGCCGCGGCGCGCCGTGGAGCAGCTGTTCCTGTTCTCAAGATGTTGTGACTATCACGTGACTTTCCAAGAAGCGTTCAGCGCATAGACATTGATAGACCCCTCGCGACCGCTATTGCCTATGGGCGCTGACGAGCGGTGGAGCCGCCATCTTGGATCGGTCGCGCCCCCCCTCCCTTTGCAGAGACATTGAAGTGTCAGCATGTTAAATCAACCATAACTCCTTGAATACTGACCCGATTTTGATGCGGTTTTTTTCTCTGTAAACTTCACACATGTAGCTCTGATACAGGACACATGTTTGAGCATTTTTAATACATAATGGGTTTGCTGTGGGTACATATGGGATTCTTATCCACTGCCTAATGACAAAACCTATAGAAAAAATGGATCAAACACATAAAAATCACAGTCAAACAATGAGAATCAAAATAATTCAAAAAGGACTATATATCAGGTGTGAGATCTATGGTAGATAGTTATAAAAAATGAAAGAGAAGCAGAAAGTACTACTCAGCCATTTTAATAAACAATTAATATATACAATATAATTCTTATAGATAATTTAAATAAATGAGTGTTTCATATACATATAGTACCAATATAACTCAAAGAGAGGGTGAGAGAGACAACAACTAAAACATGACAAATCTGAATGACAAGAAATCGACAAACCATCTGTCAGAACTGACTGCTTAGTGATATTCTGGTTCTGTTGTATTTTTGTGTGTAGCTGAATCTATAACGCTCCACCTGTGAGAATAAAACTGTAAGGCTTGTTTTCAATACTCAGACATAAATTCTGATTACTTTACAGCCGAACACCACACGGGGAGAAAGAGAGAGAAAAAAAGAACTAACTGTTTAAAGGAGTTAGTTTTATTTGTTTTGTCTTAATTTATCTCTTACTTATGTTGAGAATTTTTTAAAATAGTAATTGAAAACTGTTGTCTGGAGCTCCCCTTCTGCAGTTCAAGAGAGGTGAGTTTGACCACGTGGTGCTGCCTTCTCTTCAGAACCACAGACTTAACCAATGAGATCAAGTCTGACAGCCGTGGCATCCAGCATGACAGCTACACATCTGTGTTTAGTTTGGTTTTTCTGGCCCAGCCCAGCCTCATCATCCACCAATCACAGCCTCCTGTAAAGGAATAGAAACATATTTAATATATTTGCATAAGTAATTTCCAAAAGTTAAATTGGACAACATTAAGATTTGCTTTGTATTGTGTGTGGAGTGGGAGGGGCAAAAATAGAGTCTCTCTGAGGTACTTGTTTTTATATGCTGAAGTGAACAAATTTTAAGCGTGTAGCGTGTGGA
>SSNS01000017.1:4142836-4163390 GCA_006937985.1 Aphyosemion australe
AACACCAGATGAACTACTGTGGGCATGCGTAAACAGGTTCACTCTTCACCTCTGAGCTTAATAAAACAGCTTCTTTGCTCTGTTGTTCTTAAAACAAATGACAAGAAGCTTAATTCACTAAAGAAACACACAGGAATAACTACGGGACTCGCCTTACAAGCTATTTTCGTTTTTTTCTGCCTAAAATTACATTAAAAAAAACAAATATACAAACGAAAAATGCCTACAAACAGAACCGCTTTAAGCTTTTTACCGCTATTTTTAAAGCAAACTTACTTTTAAAACTTCGCTGCTAGCTGCTTCTTCTGCTTGTTGAGAATCCAACGGCCGGTGCGCAAAGCATGCTGGGATAGCCTTGGCCCGTGAGGATACACCAGACCCATCCTCAAAATTCGGGTGGAATGAGGACGCATATGAGGAGGTGAGAATGAGTATCCTTCGAATTCGGACAGTACTCGTCGCTACGCTGTGACGTAATCGAACTCAAAATGCGTCCTCACAAGCATCCTGCCCCTGGATTCGGACACACCGTATGGTTCAGCGCTATACAGTCTTCTGTTCAGCGGCGCGGCGCTTCCTGTGTGACCATTTGACTGCGGCGCTTCCGTGACGCAGCGCGTCTGTCTCCTGTGTTTCCCAGGCTTTACACCTGTACTCAGCCAGTTGTCCTTTCATTTTAGCTCTTGAGAGTGTGTGTGTGTGTGTGTGTGCGCGCATGGGATGGGATTGGGGGTGGGAAGAAGGAGATATAAGGGATCTTGGATGCTGATCTGTGGGGGAGGGGTGGGAAACTGACTATCGTGTGGTTGTTTTTAATTGTACAGCGCTTTGTGTTGCATTTATTGTATGAAAAGCGCTTCATAAATAAAGTTTGATTTGATGATTTGATTTGACAACTACACCCTGTTCCAAATTATTATGCAAATTCTATGTAAGTGTCACAAAGATTACATTTTTGGTTTTCAGTTAAACTCATGGATGGCGTTGTGTATCTGGGCTCTTTGGATCACTGGAAGAAATCTCAGACGCCTGTGACAATGAGTTTACCAGGTGTGCCCGATTAAAGGATAAACTACTTAAGAAGGACGTTCCACATTATTAAGCAGACCACAGTTAGCAACCAGTATGGGGAAGAAAAAGGATCTCTGCTGCAGAAAAGCGTGAAATAGTTCAGTGCCTTGGACGAGGTATGACAACATTAGACATTTCATGACAACTTAAGTGTGATCATCACACTATCAAGAGAGTTGAGGCTGATTCAGAGCACAGACGGGTTTGTGCAGATAAAGGCAAACTGAGGAAGATTCTGGCAGATCCATGCATTGGATCAAGAGAGCAGCTGCTAAAATGCCATTATGTAGCAGCAAACAGATATTTGAAGCTGCTGGTGCCTCTGGAGTCCCACGGACATCAAGGTCTAGAGTCCTCCAGAGTATTGCAACTGTGCGTAAACCTTCTGTTGGGCCACCACTAAACAGAAACGGCTGCAGTGGGCAGAGAAATACCTGACGACTCATTTTCAAACAGTCCTCTTCACTGATGAGTGCCGTGCGACCCTGGATGGTCCAGATGGATGGAGTAGTGGATGGTTGGTGGACGGCCACCGTGTTCCAATAAGGAGGTGGTGGAGTCATGTTTAGGGCCAGAATAATGGGAAGAGAGCTAGTCGGCCCCTTTAGGGTCCCTGAAGGTGTGAAGATGACCTCTGACTGATCACTTTCTATGCCTTCTGTAATAAAAGCATCTTCATGCATGACAACGCACCATCTCATGCTGCAAGAATACCTCTGCATCAGTGGTTGCTATGGGGATAAAAGGACAGAAAGTCATGGTGTGGTCTCCATCCTCCCCGTACCTCAATCCAACTGAGAACCTTTGGAGCATCCTCAAGCAAAAGATCTATGAGGGTGGGAGGCAGTTTCCATCCAAACAGCAGCTCTGGGAGGCTGTTCTGACAACTTCAAACAAATTCAAACAGAAACTGTCCAAAAACTCACAAGTTCAATGGATGCATGAATAGTGAAGCTGCTAGCAAATAAGGGTCCTATGTCAGAATGTAACGTGAGCTGTTAAAATGTTTAAAATGTTAAAATGTTGTAAAAGTGTGATTCAAACACCTTCTGATTTCAGTAAATATGCTGCAAACACAACAAACGACAATTTTCAGTTCTTTACAACTTCTAAAGTGTTTTGAAGCTTACTGTGCCTAATAATGTGGAACAGTTCAGTGAAAGTTAGTTAAAGGAAGACTACCGTTATCATTAGGGGATTGGTTCAATAACATTTCAATTGCACTCTTCACAGCTGATGACATGAGAATTATTCTGACTGTTGTTTACATGAATTAGATTAATGACACATTTATCATTTGCATAATCATTTGGAACAGGGTGTATTTATACAGTGCTCAGCATAAATGAGTACCCCCCTTTAAAAAGTACTAATTTAATCAGCAGCTCAATGAACAAAAGAACAATTTCCAGAATTTTCACAGAACACTTGTTTAACTCCATAACATGAAGTTAAGGTTCATAACATATATAACTTGTGTGTGTGTGTGTGTGTGTCCATTATTTGGAAGATGTCCTTTACAAATTGGGATTTGGATGTATGTGTTCAATTTCAATTCAATTCAAGTTTATTTGTAAAGCCCCTTCCTACCCCCAATCAAGGGGGCCCAAGGTGCTGAACATAATTTAAAAACAACTAAGACACAATAAAACAACTGTGCAATAAAATACAAAAATAAAACATTCAAAGATAAAAGAGTTAAAACACAATAAAACAACAATGATGATCAAAAACGTAAAACATGAGTAAAAAAAAACTAAGAAACAGATCTAAGGTGAACCTTAAGCCTGGCTTTAAAAGTGGGCAGCGATGTGGACTTTCTTATTTCTAGTGGCAACTGGTTCCAAAGCCAAGGACCCAGAACCGAAAAGGCACGATCACCTCTGGACTTGCGCTTTGACCGCGGTACCACTAGAAGGTCACTCTGACCCCAACGTAGCGATCTTGAGGGAACGTAACGGGTCAGCAGCGAAGTTAAATATGGTGGGGCAGTTCCTGACAAAGAGTTAAAAACAAAGACCAAAATCGTGTGGAGGATATAACATGTCACTGGTAACCAGTCCAAAGCAGCTAGAAGGGGAGTGACATGGTCCCACTATCGTGCTCCAAAATAAAAAACCTCTCCACAGCGTTCTGGACCAGCTGCAGCCGAGTCAATAAGGACTGGCTCAGGCCAGCATACAGGGAGCTGCAATAATCTAATCTAGAGATGACAAAGGCATTGGTCACAGTTTTTAATTCCTGTTGTGTGAGGATCGACTTAATCTTAGATAAACGCCTCAACTGATAAAAACACAAACGAACAACAGAATTTACCTGAGCATCAAATTGTAAAGCAGAATCTAGTTTAACACCCAGATTTGTAATTACAGACTTCTCATAGGGTAGCAGCGATAAAAGGTCCCATCTATGGGGCTGGTTGTTATTTGGGGTAAAAAGTATTATTTCAGTTTTGCCCTCGTTCAGAGTCAACAAATTGGACCCCATCCATTGAGTAACATCCTGTAAGCAATTCACCAGCTGCTGTGTGCTACCCCTGGTCCCTTGCTGGATTGGCAAATAAAGTTGACAATCATCAGCATAGAGATGGAAGCTAATGTTATGTTTCTTAAACAACAGTCCCAGTGGTAATAGAGTGAGAACAGCAGGGGGCCCAAAACAGAGCCCTGGGGAAGAACCAAGGGAAACAGAAAAAGTCCTGTCCATGAGATAGGACCTCATCCACTCTAACGCAGAACCAGAGAGCCCCACCCAGTGTTCCAATCGATTCAACAAGATCTGATGGTCAACAGTATCAAATACTGCTGTTAGGTCCAACAGCAGCAGAACCACTGCCTCACCAGCATCAGTTGCTAAAAAGACATTTTTTAAGAGGGCAGTTTCAGTGCTGTGTCCAGTCCTGACGCCAGACTGAAATGGTTCCAAGATTTCATTTTGGGCGAGAAAAAACTGAAGCTGCAAATACACAACACGCTCAAGTATTTCAGCACAAAAGAGCAGATTGTGTAAAAGGTTATTTTGATGTTTGTTTTTTTACAAAAACAGTGACCATGTCTTGAGGGTTCACAAACGTTCAAGCAGCACTGTATTATATCTTATTCTTGTTTAGTTATATTGCCATCTTTTCTCTTTTTATGCCAATTTTTTAACTGTTTATATTTTTTGACTCATTGGGAAATGCTGTTTTTGTTCCGTCCGCACATCTTGCTATGTACGGCACTTTGGTTAGCTTCCACGTTAGTTTTAAATGTGCTATATAAAAAAGATGGTATGGCATGTTACTCAAAGAACCAGGGTTACAAGAGTGACCTGAGGTTTTGTAACCTGGAATCTGTTATTCATGCATTTGTCCTGTCCCGACTGGACTACTGCAAAGCCTTGTATGCCAGTCTGAGTCAGGGCACGGCTGCACGGCTCCAGCTCCTCCAGAACTCAGCTGCGAGAGTTCTGACAGGCATTAGACACAGAGAACATATCACTCCGGTGCTGGTAGCCTTACCCTGGCTCCCGGTGCAGTACAGAGCCAAATTTAAGATCCTCCTACTTGTGTACAGGGTTCTTCAAGGCACTGCTTCCTCCTATCTGTCAACACTACGGCACAGACATGTCCCTTCTCCATCTCTTTGCCCGGCTGTGGTCCCCCGCTCCAAATACAGATCGAGGGGGCGTCGCGTGTTCTTGGTTCTGGCTCCAACGCTCTGGAATGAGTTACCTTTGAGTGTTAGGCAGGCGCCATCACTTCTGGTTTTTATGTGATGGCGTTTCAGCAGTAGGGATCACAACACAGCCTTGATCTTTTATTGTTTTTCACCTCATTTAACGTTTTATTATAGTTTCCTGTTTTTATTAAATGTTCTCGTAATGTTTTTGTGATTGTTTTAAATTTTTATTTCTTTTAATGTTCCACGACTATATCTGTTCTCGTCGTGTTTTGTGGTTGTGTCCAGCACCTTGGTCTGCTGATAAGGTCGTGGAAGGTGCTTCAGAAACAAATGAAATTAAATGAAAAAGAAATTAATGTAAAAGTTTGTTTTTGGTGATAACATTTCTGTCTGATTGTGAACGTTTGGTCTCCAGTTAGCTGAACATTAAGAGCAGAAAAGCCATCGGTATTCCTGTAGAACCTGTGAAACCTGGAGAAATCTGGAAGTGTCTACCTTCATCTCCACTGCATCCTTCAGTCTGCTCATATGTTCCTTTTCTTTGTCCATCACCGTCAGCTCGTGCATCTGACCTGAGATCATGCACACCATCTTAACTTCAGAATAATTTTTAGCTGCTCTGCTTGGTTCAGCAACTAATCTGTCAACGAATCACAGGCCAGGGTTTTCTGTAACCCTGGTAATAGTAACCCACCTTGAGCATGGAGTTTGGCAATCTCCTCCATCAGAGCATCATGACTTTCCTCCAACTGCCTCTTCTTCTGCTCCATCTTCAGCACATCATTAGTCAGTGATTCTAACTTGGCCTGGAGCTGCACAAGAAAATAAGAAACATTAAAGAAACCATGAAACATCAGGGCCGTAAAACACCATCAACACTGGTATGAAACTTAAAGGTGCAGTGTGATATTTTTCTGGAGCATTTTTAGCCCTATTGCTTGAAATGCTCTTTACACACTGATAGCAACAAATAAATTAAATGTTTTGTCAAAAAATAAATAGTTTAAATTGCCTCTGAAACATACAATCCTGGAAAAATCTCATCCTATCATTGTGAACGTCCCTTTCTTAATGACTGGATCCTGATCCATCTGCTCTTCTGACCATCCCTCCCCCCTCTGTGTGTATATATCACACATTGTTGGCTTGGAGAAGCAGAACAGGAAGTGAAGCTTGCTGAGATGCCTAGTGACACAGACAGAATGTTCTGTTGTGTTTGACATTTTCCTTTTAATTGGGTTCTGAAAGTTTCGACCTGTTGATTGTGGGATTTTCAGACTGTCGTTGATGCTGACCTGCTGTGATTCAGAAGTTAACAATAAAGCAATAAAGCTAAAACCTGCCCTGTTTTTTACCATAATACCACAACACTATATTAGCTAGCATACATGATTGTTATACGGTTATGTAAGGGGGTATCCAATGCATCCGGTGTTATATCATTTTCTGTGACATCAGATTCTGTGACTTTAGGAAGAAGCCTGAATGGAAGGGGTTGGGCCTTGTTTTCATCAAAATGTGGCTTGCCTGATCAGCTTTTTCCAAGAACATCGACTGCACCTTTAACAAACTAATAATACAAAACCTCAACATATAATTGTAAACATCTTAAAGAAAACACAATCAACAAACACCCAAACAAACAAACATCAACAAGAACACCATGAAGCAACATAAAACATAGATGAACAAAGAAGAAACCAGAAAGAAGTGGTCATTCCCACATCAGGCCCAATGTGACATCTGCAACTGTAACATGAACATTATCAGGCAGATTTCTAATAAATAGATAGAAACTCCAAGTAACATTAAAAATCATAATGTTGCATAAAAAATGTAGGCTTAGAGAAAGGAAAATGGTAAATGGCCTGCATTTGTATAGCGCCTTCTTAGGGTTCTACAACCCCCCAAGGCGCTTCACAACACAGTCAGTCATCCACCAATTCACACACACATTCACACGCTAGTGGGGATGAGCTACATCGTAGCAACAGCTGCCCTGGGGTGCACTGACAGAGGCAGGGCCTGCTGTACACTGGCGCCATCGGTCCCTCCGACCACCACCAGCAGGCAAGGCGGGTTAAGTGTCTTGCCCAAGGACACAACGACAGCAACAGACTGAGTGGGTCGCGAACCTACGACCTTCCGATTGCAAGGAAGCCACTTAACTCCTCTGCCACCATCGCCCAGGAACAGTGTTATAATAATATTAATAACAAAAAATATTATTATCATCATCATTATTGTTATTGTTATTATTATTATTATTATTATTATTATCATTATTATCATCATCATTATTATTATTATTATCATTATTATTATCATTATCATTATTATTATTATTATTATTATTATAGTATCATTATTATTATCATTATCATCATCATTATCATCATTATTATTATTATTATTATCATTATTATTATCATCATCTTTTTCATCATCATCATTATCATCATCATCATTATTATTATTATTATCATTATTATTATCATTATTACTATTATTATCATTATTATTATCATTATCATTATTATTATTATTATTATTATTATTATTATTATTATTATTATTATTATAGTATCATTATTATCATTATTATTATCATTATCATCATCATTATTATCATCATCATTATTATTATTATCATCATCTTTTTCATCATCATCATTATCATCATCATCATCATTATTATTATTATTATTATTATTATTATTATTATTATCATTATCATTATTACTATTATTATCGTTATTATTATCATTATCATCATTATTATTAGAATAGAATAGACTTTATTGATCCCACAGTGGGGAAATTCACTTGTCACAGCAGCACCATCACTCAAAAGGATCATTAGAAGAAGATAAAAAAAAAAAAAACAAGGATACACATAGACAGTAATCTACTATTGTAATCCTAGATCACTAAAAAAAAAACACAAATAAAAGATGAAAACAAACTTGGTACCAACACTATGCAGCATACTGTAAGAGACACAGACAACAATGTGAATCCGTTATTGCACAATTATAGAACACATGAATATTGCATAGGTTTTATTGTGTACCAGGATGATACCAGTACAGCTTAAACTGAACAGTTATACACTCTTACAGCAGAGGGGATGAAAGATCTACGATAGCGCTCAGTTTTACATCTGGGATGTCTCAGTCTACCTCTGGAGGAGCTGTCCATGATCTCCACAGTGGAGTGCAGTGGGTGCCTTAAGATGGAGGTCATCTTCCCCAGCATCTTCCTCTCACACGTCTCCTCAACAGAATCTAGTGGGCAGCCCAGAACCGAGCTAGCTTTGGTAGCTAGCTTGTTCAGTCTCTTCCTGTCTCAGTCAGAGCTGCCTACACCCCAACAGACCACAGCAGAATGAATAACAGAGCCAACAACAGAGTGATAAAAGGATTTTAGCAGCTGGGAATTAACTCCGAAGGACCTCAGCCTCCTCATGAGATGGAGGCGGCTTTGGCCCTTCTTATACAGAGCATCTGTGTTGTGGGACCAGTTCAGTTTACTGTTGAGGTGAACACCCAGGTACTTAAAGGTGTCCACCACCTCAATGTCTGCTCCCTGGATGTTTACTGGTGAGTGAGGAGGAGTGTTTCTCTGGAAGTCAATCACCATTTCCTTTGTTTTACTGGTGTTCAAGCGAAGGTGGTTACACTCACACCAGTCCACAAAGTCCATGATGACTGACTTGTACTCCTGGTCGTCCCCCTCAGACACACAGCCGACGATGGCCGAGTCATCTGAGAACTTCTGGAGGTGACAGCTGCTGGTGTTGTAGGTGAAGTCCGAGGTGTAGAAGGTGAAGAGAAAGGGTGAGAGCACTGTACCCTGTGGAGCTCCAGTGCTGCACACAACCACCTCAGATGTACAGTTGTGTAGCCTCATGTACTGTGGCCTGTTGGTGAGGTAATTGGTGATCCATGAGGTCAGATGTTCGTCCACTCCTGCACCCCTCATCTTCTGCTGCAGTAGGCACGGCTGGATGGTGTTGAAGGCACTGGAGAAATCGAAGAACATGATCCTCACAGTGCTTTTTTGCATCTCAAGGTGATTCAGAGCCCGGTGCTGCAGGTAGATGAGGGCGTCCTCCACCCCCATGTTTGGTTTATATGCAAATTGAAGTGGGTCTATTTCTGGGGTCACCACTGAACGCAGATGGGTGAGGATGAGTCTCTCCATAGTCTTCATCAGGTGGGAGGTCAAGGCGACAGGTCTGTAATGGTCTGGTTCCCTGGGATGTGATGTTTTGGGGACTGGAACCACACAGGAGGTCTTCCACAGGATGGGGACCTGCTCCAGTCGAAGGCTCAGGTTGAACATGTGTGTGACCACTTCACACAGCTGGTCAGCACAGTCTTTGAGCAGTCTGGAGCTGATTCCATCAGGACCTGCTGATTTTCTGCTCTTAAGCCGCCTCAGTTCTATCCTCACCTGGTCCGATGTAACTGAGAGGGGGTAGTGAGGGGGGGCTTGTTGCTGAGGATGGTTGGAGGAGGGGGGAGAAGCTGATGAATGGTGTGAAGTTGGGAGGTGGGGGGTTGGCTGGCTGAGTGGAGGTGGTTGGGGGGTGGTGGTGCCTGTAGCAGCAGTGGGGGGAGTGGAGTCGAATCTGTTTAAAAACAGGATAAGCTCATTGGCCTGGTTCTGGTCCCCGTCAGCAGACCCACTGGCACCACTCCTCCCACTGTGACCTGTGATGTTCCTGAGGCCTCTCCAGGCACCACGAGCATTGTTCTGCCCCAGCTGATTCTCCAGCTTCCTCCTGTAGCTGTCTTTAGCCCGTCTTATTTTGTGTTTAAGTTCTTTCTGCACACGTTTTTGTTCCTTGTTTCCAGACATGAAAGCTTTCTTTTTATCATTCAGCAGGGATTTCAGCTCTGTGGTCAGCCAAGGTTTGTTGTTTGAGAAACACCTCACTCTTCGTGTTGGGACGGTGTTTTCTACACAGAAGTTTACATAATCAGTCACACAGTGGGTCAGGCTGTCAAGGTCATCACCATGGGCGCTGCAGAGTGTTTCCCAGTCAGTGGTTTGGAAACAGTCCCTCAGAATTTCTGTTGATTCCTCATTCCACACTTTCACAGTTTTTTTCTGAGGAGGCTCCCTAATCACCCTGGGTGTGTATTCAGGCTTCAGGTAAATGAGATTGTGGTCTGAGCGGCCGAGCGGCGGCAGGGGGGAGGAAGTGTATGCGTTTTTGACATTAGCATACAGAAGATCAATTGTATTGAAATTTCTTGTGGGACACTTAACATACTGTGTAAAAGTGGGCAGAGTGGAGGAGAGAGACACATGATTAAAATCCCCGCTGATGAGAACAAGCGCGTCTGGATGAGCTGTCTGCAGCTTTTCCACAGAACTTTGGAGCAGCTCACATGCAGCGACTGCGTCAGCCGAGGGGGGGATGTACACATTAAACGCTATGACATGTGAAAACTCTCTCGGGATATAATAGGGCCGGAGACCAACAGCCAGTATCTCAATGTCTTTTGTACAGAGTTTTTGTTTAATGGTCACATGCGCCGGGTTGCACCATCTCTCATTAATGAACACAGCCAGACCCCCTCCTTTTCGCTTACTGCTCCGTTCTGCGCTCCTGTCAGCGCGCGTGAGTTTAAATCCTTCCAGGGAAACCTCCGAGTCAGCGATGAGCTCATTCATCCACGTTTCCGTAAAAAACATCAGACTACACTGTCTGTAATCACGCTGGAGTCTGGTCAGTGGTAATCACGGAGGGCAAAACTGGTTTATATCTCCGTTTCCTCTGCTGTATTCTAAGCCCCGCTCGGCACCCCCTGTTTTTCCTCCTCAATTCTGGGGGCAGGACAGGCGCGTCTGTGTGGAAGAGCGCCGGTGGCCGCAGCTTCATCAGCTGGTCCCTGCTGTAGATAATAGGTGCGTGGATGGACCCGGGAGAATTTCCTTGTGCGACCCCCAGAAGTTCAGATAAAATTAAAAAAATGAACACAAACGACACAAAAGTACTCCTGTTGATCGTGCGGTTAAAAACATGCAACACAAAACAAGCAAAGAATAAAAAAGAGAGTGAAGAAGTGAGAGCTGCTCTGACAGGCTGCAATCCGTGTCACGCCATTTTGATAGAAAAAAAAAATTATTATTATTATTATTATTATTATTATTATTATTATTATCATTATCGTTATTATTATCATTATTATTATCATCATCATTATTGTTATTATTATTATAATTATTATTATCATTATTATTATCATTATTATTATTATTATTATCATCATTATTATTATTATTATTAATATTATTATTATCGTTATTATTATCATTATTATTATCATCATTATTATTATTATCATTATATTATCATTAGTATTATCATCATTATTATCATCATCATCATTATTATTATTGGTATCATTATTATTATCATTATTATTATTATTATTATTATTATTATTATTATTATCATTATCGTTATTATTATCATTATTATTATTATTATCATTATTATTATCAGCATCATCTGCTCAGCAGCGTTATAAAAAGGACTGGAGCCCCCAGAGTAGCTGCAGATGACTCAAGGCGTGGGTTTGTGGGACCGGTCCAGTTTGACTACAGCTACCTGTCGTCACTTCCAGTATTAATGTTCACTCCTTGGATTTTTACTGGCGACACAAGCTGCTCTCTTTTGGAATTTGATCATCATAACTTTTATATTGATTTATATTTGTATAACAGCAAAAATCTATAAATGTTACAAATCTTATAAATGAATGGGAATGTCAGGTTTGTGTTGTGTTGAAGCTCAACAAGGTCAGTTGAACAGATCCAGGTGTACTTCACCTGTGAGACCAGCAGCTGGTAGGTGCTCAGCTCCCTCTCAGTGGCCTCCATCTTGCAGCCGCTCTCCACCAGGTTGACCTCCAGCTGTTTGCTGCGGTTCACCAGGGATTTGACTTCAGACTTCATCTTACTAATGTACAAACGAGCTGTGATGAACTCCTCCTCCATCACTCCGCTCACCTCAGCCATCTGAGATCAGAGATGAAAAACTCAGGAAACAGGCTGTAAAGCTGCAAATATTTTCTCAATGCATTTAACTGAAGAATGAATCTATAAGGTCTGACATATAGCCTGTATCAACTTGGTTCTTTTTTTAACAAGAAGCAGAAAGTACAATAAAGAAATCAGCCGTAACAGACCACTGCACAAGGGAAAATCAGATAATGGACTGGGACAAAACAAGGATCATAAACACCGAACAACAAAAATACAAGAGATGGATCAAGGAACACAACCATGAACAGAGACGATGGCGTTCACACATTGGACCACGCATGGGACTGTGTCATCGGCGAGGACAGCGCGGGCAGCAGAGGGCGACACCGTCCTCTGCTGCCCGCAGATAAACAGAGAAGGAAGTGAAGCCGCTAACAGCGGCTTAGTTCTGAAGAAGGCTGCAGCTGTGGTCGAAACGTCAGCAAGAAAAAGGTAAAACTATCTCTTTTCTGTGTTAACAAAGAACCAAGTTGATACATAGAAGAATGACACAGAACGAACACACAAAAGCATTCATATAGCATGTTCAGTAACATGTCCTGTAGTAAAATCAGGACAGATGCAAATATTCTCACAGCTTTGAGCTCCGTGGTCCCGAGGATGTTGCCAATTTCAACGATGTCCCTGAGCAGCAGATTGAGGATCTCTGCAGACCTCTTCTTATGGTGACAGCTCAGCTCCTGCAGGTTGGACAGCTCCCTCTGAACTGCTTCAAGATCAGCCTGGACCCAAAGGACATTACAAAAAATTCACCCAAAACCCTTCAACCCAAACAACTTCAGTGTTATACCAAAAGTCTTGGAATTAAATTCTACTATCAAATCGTAAACAGCCATACGTCATCAGGCCTTACATCGCTGGTCCCTAAGTGCAGTTCAAGCTCTGTGCATGTTTCTAGGTCGGCCACAAATGGTCTTTTACCTTTACTGGCCTTCAGGAATTCTTATGGACAGAGGTCTTTCTTTTATGTGTTCACGAAAATCTGGAACGAGACTCCACAAGACATTAGGACTATTTAAAAGAAAATTTGTTTTTTATCTACAGGCCAATTACATCTGTAGCCATTGAATAAGGCGGCTGCTTAACCCTCTTTTATTAGTGTTTCTTATAATTGTATAGATGCTGTTTGATTGTTTTATCTAGTCTTGGTATGTATGATGTGTGTTTTGAGTTGTGTGTTCTGCAGAACAGGAACCTGCTGAAAAACAGTTTTTTACTGAGTCAGGCCCGATTGTTCTAATCTTTTCCTGTTTAATAAATGAAATGAAAAATGAAATTGTAACCCATATTTAAATATAACTAATAAAACAAAATCAAGCCTCAATAAATATGGCTTGATTAAAAGTGAACTGAAACCCTAAAATGAAAAAAGAAGTTGTTAGTTCAACAGTTATATTTGATTTTTGATCCAGCAGTTAAAGCGTTAACTTCTGTGAGAAATGCAGGCATCGCTCTTCGCCAATAAGCTGCTGCAAGCAGTGTTTTGTTCCACCAATGAGATACTGCAAAATGACACATTGCCCCGCCCACCACCTCTGTCTCAGGATGCAGGCCTTCCATTCCTTCTTTTGGCTGTAGCATGTGCTCTGAATATGCCAGCAGAGACGGAATTTTACAGAGAAGGGTACAGAATAAAGCTTTATGAACTTTTGCAGATACTGAGAGAATTTTATGCATGTTTTATTGCCATTTTATTTTCCAAGCGTAAACATGCCTTTTGTTTAAGATATTTTATTTGTTGCAAATTTTTATATAAACATTATCCAGCCGGCATTTTCAGAATTCTTACCATTGTCTGAGTGTAACCCTGATGTCAATCACAGAGTTGGTTTCGTTTTCCCTCTCTTCCTGTTCCTAATAATTTGGCCTGTGCGGTTCTGACGTCACCTGGTCACGTGGCTCGGTCTATCGGCCAATCCGTGGTTTTAAAAGCCAGCCATCAGACGCTGTCGGTAAGCGTGAGGGGATACCGGGAAATGAGTTGCTGCAGGCCGGTATAAGTTGTTTTTCCGGGTTTTGCACTGTTTTGAGTAGCGAAACTAATGGCGCTTACACACTAGCACCGGTTCGGAACGGGCGGGATTGGGTAAGTTCCTTTCACATCCGGGTGGCCCGGAATTTTCCGGAGCTGAACCGTACCTGTTTTCGGCCCTCATCTGAAGGAGGCCTGACTCGCGCCGAAACCTGACCAACACACCCACTGCCGACTCATTGGTCGACTCAAATTCACACCTACCTTTAGGGGGAACCTCCGATTAGCGGATAGAATCCGCCAGTGGGGGCTTCCCACATGCACGCTTCATTATCACTCTGAATGCGGAAGAGTTAACAAGCCTCTGACTGAAGCTGTTTTATCTGTTTCCGTCTGCTGTGATCAGCGCAGCGCGCGCACACACACACACTGACACAGTGCTGCCACAAAGCCTTTTCTAATTTCTAAGGAAGACGCCGCGCAGACTTCTCCGCGCTCCTTTGACCCGCCCACATCACTGATATATTCGCACCAATTTTTCACGCGCATTTCTGAGACCGCCTATCACGTCCGCATTCCAAAGGGTGTCCTGGACGACGTGTGTAAACAACCTGGCGGGGCCGGGGCCGACTGAGGCCGACCGATCGGAGCCGACCCGGTGCTAGTGTGTAAGCGCCATAGGTGATATCGCCTGTCTGATTTAGGAGCCAACTACCGCTACTAGGACACGTCGACCGGAGCGCAGAGATATCGTAAACCTTGACAGAATTGGTGAGTTGTGTTGTTAGCATTAGCATTGTTAGCGGTAGCACCTCGCAGAGAGTGGTGTGGGTTGATTAGCCTAGCCTTTCTCAATTGAATTATCGGTGTGGGATAAGCCTATTTCTCTGAACATCTATAAGTACCTGACAAGAGACCAGGACAAAATGAGTTTTATAGCTTCTTGATGGATCTAGTATCCATCAAGAAACTAGGTGGTTATCCTATACTGTGTATGTGTGTGTGTGTGTGTGTGTATATGGTAAGCATAAGCTACGCTGAGAAGTAGCAACAATGCCTTATTTCATGTGTTTATTTGTGATGGATGTACTGTACATTATGGAACTAGTATGAGTTACTTGGATGCATTAGAAATTGCTATCAACAGTATTACATGTAATGTATTTAGATAATGATTGGTTTAGTGCACTAAGGATTCTTTTTACCACATGGTCCTGTTCTTTCAGGCCAGGTCTTTTTGGATGGCGAGCTAACCCCTGAACCACCACTGAACCTTAGGTCACAAGCCTAGAGGCCCTGAATCAAGCCAGGAGGTTTGACTCAGACTCCTTCCACCCAATGTCAGGCTGGTAGGAGGTTTCTGCAGCCACCTTTAAAAACTTTGTCTCTCTCTGAAGCTTCATTATTCAGCGGACCGCGAGTTCCCCATTCACGTCCTTCACAATTCCCCCTCCCCCTCACGGACACTTGGACTCACTTTTCTTGGACTGATTGTATTGGTCCTGGTCCGCTGGAGTGTAGAATTTGAGATTAGAGTTATGTTGAACATTCGACTGGAAATTCATTTGTACTAGAACTCAGAACGTATTTATTCATATGAATGACGATTATGTAAGACATGTTTACCACCTGGATTTAGATGGCCATATCTTTTGTTTTTGGTTTTCGTCTTATATATGATGTGAATGTCACTGTCAAACTGCATGTAATACATCTGGTACCTTTTCAAACTCAGTTGGCTTAATCTTCGTTTCTGTGTCACTTACTCCATGAGTCGATCCTATCTTCTGATGAGCCCCTTATTACTATTACCATCAAGGTCTGGGTTTAGTAGTATATTGAAACTTGCACATGTGTGAGTAACGCACGTGTTACACTGAGTCTCGTTCATTTTCCATCTTCTATAGTAGCCGAACCTTCTGGTCCAAAAATCTACTTTTTACTTTAATCTCTAGAGTTATTTTACTAAACTTAGACGATTAAGTAACATAGTGAGTGTTGCAGGTGGCGAGCCGCCAGCCAGGAGATATTGTGAAACTGCATGAGACTCATTTTATTAAACACTCCGATAGGAACTAAATGAAATTCAAATCTGGTAAAATGGACATCATTATTAAAGAGTCTAACTCAGCAATCATACATTGAACAAAAATATAAACGCAACACTTTTGTTTTTGCTCCCATTTTTCATTGGCTGAACTCAAACATCTGAAACTTTGTCCACATGCACAAAACACCCATGACTCTGTGGCATATCAAGGGGCTGATTAGACAGCATGAATAATGTCCAGGTGTGCCTTAGACTGCCCACAATAAAAGGCCACCCTGAAATGTGCAGTTTCATTAAACAGCACAATGCCACAGATGTCGCAGCCTTTGAGGGAGCGTGCAATGGGCATGCTGACTGCAGGAATGTCTACCAGAGCTGTTGCCCGTGAAATGAATGTTCATTTCTCTACCATAAGCCGTCTCCAAAGGCATTTCAGAGAATTTGGCAGTACATCCAGCCAGCCTCACAACTGCAGGCTTCCAAACTTTCTGGACATCTCTTGTGAATTAGTTTGATCAAAATTCCCTCAACAGTTTCAGCTGATTGTCCCGTTTAGTAACAAAACACGATTCTGAAAGCTCTCTCTCTGTGCTGCACACAGCCGTCAGACCCGCGATCAGCTGATCAAGAGGCAGAGAAAAAGGACAAACCTCCAACAAAAAATGCAGCAAAGCATCATTTTAGCTGCAGTTATGAGCCAAAACTTAACATCTATAAGCAAAAGAAAAACATGAAAAATTATTCAATGACTCAGGAAGAAATGTTATTTCTGTTTTTACATTTTTCACTTCAGTTCAAACTATTTAGAGTTTTGTGTTTTCATCACATTTAGCTTGTATTTGATTTAAAATATCTTCAGCTTTATTCTTTCTATGAGAATTTTTGTGTTGCATTGTTTGGAAAAATAACACAATAGAACAATTACTTGAAAGGTTTTGTAGTTACATTTTGAGTGATGGTGCTGCTGTGACAAGTGAATTTTCCCACTGAGGGATCAATAAAGTCTATTCTATTCTATTCTAGTATTTAAAACACATTTAGAAAGTTAAATGTTCTTTAAATGGCATTCTATACTTTTTAGAAGTATTTGTTCATTTGTTTTTTTTTTTACTCTGAGTTCATCAGTGTGCTGGATAAACATGCTCCTTGGGTTAGCATTAAAGTTAAAGGCAATCATCTACCTTGGATCAATAATCAACTTATTGCCCTTTTTAAACAGCGTGACAGTAGCCTGGCCTGCCAGACTCTCCCTCTGTCTATTCTATACAGCGGAAGGGTCTGGTAACTCACAGGCAGCGAGCACCATGAGGGGCGGGACTAGCCAGCTCAAAAATAACCAATCCGAACAAAGGCAGAAATGACGACTTACCGCGCGACGCTGTAGTTCTTCAGTTGTAGTTGTCAAAGGAGCGCTGCTAACGATCTCCCTCTCACTGTTCACGCCAAGCTGCACTGCAGTTAATCCCAGGTTTCCGGCATTTTTTACTTGTTGCTCCATTAGCGCAAGTAAAGGTGACACAACGATATGTTTTTTAGTTGGGTAAGCACCTTCCTCAGTAGAAATGAATGCACTGGGGGCGAATGGAGACCCATCTAAGATGGCAGCCGGCCACTACGGAAGCGCCAGTCCGTGAGGCGTCTACGTGTATATGTCTGTGGGTAGCACAGCGCAAACATCTTTCTTTAGAAGAAAGGCTTTTAGCGCTCCTTCTTGTTGTGGTATTAAAGACATGTCCATGTCATTTAGAACAGAGGAAAGAGCCGCAGCGAACTACGCGTCAGACGCTATCTTCGTTGTTTATGAGAAACTGAGCGTCGCTGTGTGCGACGTACGCTGACTGGCTCGGCCTGAACTTTCAGGGGGTGGGGTTATTTGAATAGGAGAGTTACCAGACTAGTTCTCTGTGAAGAATTCACAGAGGGCGTGATTTTTATAGGAACTGCTTGAATAATGATTTTAAAAATCCCAAGAAATTCTGGAGGACAATTAACAATATGAGAGGGAAATCTGATGCTACAGTAACTGATATAAGAGTTGATAACACTCTCACTAATAATCCTGCTGACATTGTCGAAGTATTTAGTCAACATTTTGAGAAAACTCCCCAGCTTGCCTCACTATCTTCCATAGGTTCATGTATTATGCCTCTAAACTGTTCCAGTACATTTTCTTTTTCTAAAACTCTTCCTAATGATGTTCTGCAGACGATCTCTTCTACCAATATCTCTGGTCCAGATGGTATAGAGAATCGGTTTATTAAATTAGCCGCTGCTGTTCTAGCTTTTCCACTCTCAGTTCTTTTTGATTTGTTGCTTGATACTTGATATGTCCCAAAGGAGTAGAAATACGCTAAGATTTTTCCTTAATTTTAGGGGGGTGAATCATGTGAGCCAAATAACTACAGACCAATTGCTATAATTAATGTTGTCAACATTTTTGTAAAGTTAGTTTTTAATCAGCTATCTAGTTATCTTGAGGAACACAACTTATTATCTCCCTACCAATCAGGATTCAGAAAACATTTTCTACCTCTGCTGCCTTGTTGAAACTCACCAATGACATATACTCTGGTTTTGATAACAGCCTGGCCACAGGGGCAATTTGTCTTGATTTGACTAAAGTGTTTGATTTGGTGGATCATTACCTGCTTCTGGACAAACTATATTTATTTAGCTTGTCTAGGACTGCTGTACTTTGGTTTAGCTCTTTTTTTCACAACCGTTCCCTAATTGTTGCTTTTAACGGGTCCCATTCTAGACAACGGGGAGTTGTGAGAGGAGTTCCTCAAGGATCTTCCTTGGGACCCCTCTTCTTTTCAGTTTTTATTAATGATCTACTGCTGTGTTGTTCTTCATGTTCGGTGCATTTATACGCTGATGATACTATTTTATACTGCTCAAAACCCAACTTAATTGAAATTCAAGAGTGTCTTCAGCTTAACTTTAACAGTATACAACACTGGTTAGCTCACAATAAGCTGCTTTTAAATAAGTCTAAATCCTACTCAATGCTTTTTCAGAGAAATCCCTCTGCCATGCATAGCAATCTAAATTTACACATCCTAGATCTGTCACGGCTGAAAGCTTCTGATTCTATTAAATATTTGGGTGTTTGGCTTGAGCCGGATCTGTCTTTCAAAAAGCATTTTCAGACAGTCACAAACAAGATTCATTTTAATCTAAAAACTTTATATCGCTCAATCAATTGTTTTGACTTTTGTGTGAGAGCGTATTGTTACTCAGCTTTTGTTTCCACTCTTAGACTATGCTGATATAATTTACCAGAATTCCACTGCTTATTCACTTCATTCTATTGATATAATCTATAACAGTATATGTCGTTTTTTGTTGTGTTGTCCATTTCGTTCTCATCACTGTCATATGTATGATCGTCTGTCCTGGCCTTCTGCTGGCTAGGTTATGCTGAGTTATCTCTGTAGTTATGCTGCTATAGGCTTAGACTGCTGGAGGACATACTGACCACTTTCCACACTCTGCTACTCTCTTCTACCACCACTCTATAATTGCATTATTTCCTGTTATTTCAGCTGTTAACTTTATTTTCTCTCTAAGTGTTTTTCTCCCCAGAAGAAGCTACACTGGCGTTCTGCTGAGCTGTGGTGGCCTCATGGAGGGGGCCATCGGCTGGCACACTGCTGCCAACCACTTAACATTCTCCCTCTCCTGATATTACATCTTACTTTCTTTAACATAGAATGTGCTACTATTAGTTCACCTATTGAATTAATTATAGATTCACTCAGATAAAGACAAAGTTTCTCTTACTAAATAGAACTTCTACTAAGAAATCACAGTGTAGCCATAGAAACACTACTTGATCTATATGGTGTGTGTGTGTGTGTGGGTGTGTGGGTGTGGGGTGTGCGTGTGCCTGCTCTGTCTTCTCAATCCCCAGTGAGTCGTAGCGGATGGCTGCTCATACTGAGCCAGGATCCTCTGGAGGTTTCTTCCTGTTAAAAGGGAGTTTTCCTTCCCACTGTCTTAGTTAGTTTTTTATTTTTATTGTATTTTTTTTTCTTTGTGTGTGTTTCTACTCTTGCCCCATTGACTATATTGTGTTTGGTTGGAAATTATGTTATGTTGGTCTTTTTATTTTCATTGAAACTTTTGATGGAGGACCCAAGATGGTTCATCTCAAGTGGTTAATCCTCGTAAAATATAAGTGAATCAATAAAATAAATACATTTATGACAAAAATGCTTAACATTATGAAAAACTGCCCCCCCCCCCCCCCCCCCCAAAAAAAAAAGGGGGGGGGCACTTTTTCCTGTGGGACACCCACTTTCCCAGATTCTGGCGAATACCCTGCTCCCTGGTGAACTTGATGTTCTTGTCCACGGCGTTAATGTGACTGGTGAAGCCTTCTACTGGTGAACCCTTCTACTGGTGAAACCTTCTACTGGTGAAGCCTTCTAATGGTGAAGCCTTCTACTGGTGAAGCCTTCTACTGGTGAACCCTTCTACTGGTGAAACCTTCTACTGGTGAAGCCTTCTACTGGTGAACCCTTCTACTGGTGAAACCTTCTACTGGTGAAGCCTTCTACTGGTGAAGCCTTCTACTGGTGAAGCCTTCTACTGGTGAACCCTTCTACTGGTGAAACCTTCTACTGGTGAAGCCTTCTACTGGTGAAGCCTTCTACTGGTGAAGCCTTCTACTGGTGAAACCTTCTACTGGTGAAGCCTTCTACTGGTGAAGCCTTCTACTGGTGAAAC
>SSNS01000017.1:4164358-4215590 GCA_006937985.1 Aphyosemion australe
CTGGTGAAGCCTTCTACTGGTGAAACCTTCTACTGGTGAAGCCTTCTACTGGTGAAGCCTTCTACTGGTGAAACCTTCTACTGGTGAAGCCTTCTACTGGTGAAGCCTTCTACTGGTGAAACCTTCTACTGGTAAAGCCTTCTACTGGTAAAACCTTCTACTGGTGAAGCCTTCTACTGGTGAAGCCTTCTACTGGTGAAGCCTTCTACTGGTGAAACCTTCTACTGGTGAAGCCTTCTACTGGTGAAACCTTCTACTGGTGAAGCCTTCTACTGGTGAAGCCTTCTACTGGTAAAACCTTCTACTGGTGAAGCCTTCTACTGGTGAAACCTTCTACTTCTTGCATGAGAATTTTTACCCATGTGTCATCCACATACCTGAACCAGGGACTTGGTGTTGTTCCATTGTAGGAGTTCAATGGTTTCCACTTCCTCCATGTAGATGTTGGTGAGGATAGGTGAAACTAGGGAGCCCATGGTGCATCCATGTTTCTGTCGGTAAAACTTGTCGTGTTTGAAATAGGTGGTGGAAAGGCAAAGGTCCAGGAGGGTGCAGATCTGGTCTGGAGTCAGTTTTGTCCTCTCCTTTAAGGAATCATCTTGTTCCAGCCGTTTCCTAACCGCTTCCACTGCTTCAGCTGTGGGTATACGTGTGAAGAGTGAAGTGACGTCAAACGAGACGATGGTTTCACCTGGAGCCAGTTGGAGATCTTGAACTTTCCTGGCAAAATCCACCGAGTTCCGTATGTGATGTTGGGTTTTCCCAACCAGCGGGGCCAAGATGATGGACAGATGTTTTGCAATGTTGTATGTGATCGAGCTGATGCTGCTGATGATGGGTCTGACTGGTGTTCCTTCCTTGTGGGTTTTTGGAAGACCATGTATACATGAGGTGGCTTCTCCTGGATACAGTTTGTAGTAAAATGGTCGATTACTTTGTCCTTTAGCAGCTTGTGTAAATGGTCCATGATTTTCTTCTTGTATCCACTTATCGGGTCCATCTTCAGTGCTCCATTCGTGGTTCTATCACTCAATTGACCCTGACCTCAAGTCAACGGTTCTCTTTTCTCGACATGGAGATCTGTTCCCTGTTGGCCCAAGCACATCTCTCAGAGCAACAAATAATGGCGTCCTGCAGGTGTCTGGCTCAGTTTCAGTTAGGATGCAAACTGCGCTTCCAAACTGTTTTCTGTTGTTAGGCATGATGGCTTCAATGATCTCGGCGGCGGCGTTCAGGCTGCTCATGATGCACATGGTTCAGTGCTGGACCTGCGCTCACTGGCTGTGCACATCACCTGCACCAAAAGCTTACAATAAGTACCAGCTCAGTGGACTAGTGGTATGAGTGTCTGCCCTAGGACTGGAAGATTGGGGTTCAAATCCCAGTCAGGTCAGACCAAAGACTTCAAAAATGGGACCCAATGCCTCCCCACCAGCACTAAGGGGTTGGATTGGGGGGTTAAACCACCAAAGACTTCCCGAGCGCAGCAGTGTCTGCAGCTCACCGCTCCCCACGGGGATGGGTCAAATGCAGAGGACAATTTTCACCACACACCAGTGTGTGTGACAACTGATGGGACTTTAACTTTAACATCCGCTTTCATGTTAGCCCTTTGCATGTGGAGGGAACCCAATGACTGGAACTTTAGCCCAGTCCAAGCTCCAAATCAACAGCTTAGAGCTGTTAGCGGCCGTTCCAGCTGATGCACTTTCAGGAGATGCTGACCAATCAACATCTTCTGATAAGGACACAAGACACTACATTGGTGATATACATAACAGAAGGGCATTCGTTCACTCCTACTACTGAAACTGTCCCGCAAACCTCTACAGTGGTGCAGCTCCTATCCAGAGATGGATACTGTGTTAAAGTCCCAAGCCATTATGATTTGGGAGCTTGGGAATTCTGAGCATAAATATTTACCATAGTAATTGTCTTAATATATAATGAGATGTTAATTATTATGAACTGTCCTTCAGGATCTACAGTAGTTTTAAGATGTAGTGCTTGTATATTTTTATTGATCAACATGTGTCTTTGTCTTGAACTGTAATTAGAATAAAATACTTTATTATACTGAGTTGTTTTTAGATCAACATGATCAGTTTTAGCTGATGTGCAGGTAGAAAGAGTACTAAAATCTTCTTCTTAGGTAAAAGTAATAAAATTTTACTCAAATAAAAATGAGCTTAAATTAAATTTACTCAAAATGTTTCTTACTTATTTTGTGTCAGCTTGTGGACGGCCTCTATTTGTCACGTCCTGTGTCCTCGTCTCCCCAGTCCCTTCCATATCCCATCTTCCTTGTCTCCGGTCCCCTCCATTATCATTCAGGTTTATTTGATTTCTCTTTTCATCAGTTCTGCCATATCCATTCCCCAGCCCATTAGTGTTTTATTTCTCTGTAGTTTTCCTTTCACCTTGGTTGAGTAGTTTAGTATTGTCAGGGTCCTGTTTGGTTAGCCTCCTTTTGTATCAGTGACCTTTGACCCCTGTGTTCCTATTAGCTGTTTCTCCCCATATTAGTTATCTTTCATTGTCCTCTTGTATTTAGTTCATCCCTCCAGTTTAGCTGTTGTCCTTGTGTCCCCTTAGTCATCCTGTTCCTCTGAGGTTTAGTGTTTTAGTCTTCAGTCAGTTTGGTGTTATTCATTCTCATTGTTTCCCTCTGTTAGCTGCTTCTTGTATTTTGTTTATTAGTTCAGTGAATTCATTTATTATCATTAGCCTGTATTCTGTTTAGTATTCTTTCAGCATTTAGTTTTAGTGTTTTAGGTTTCTCTTTTAATCTGGTTCAGTTCAGTCCTCTTGTGTTTTGCATTGCCTGCCGTCCTCAGTTAATTAGTCACACCTGTCCATCATCAATCAGTAATCATCTCACCTGTTTCCTCATCACCTCAGTCTGTTTAAACCTAGTCATGTTCATAGCTCCTGGTCGGTTCCTTGTGTTTGTGTGTGTTATCTGTGTTGCTTGTATCCTGTTTGCCCCTGATGTTTTGCCTGCCTTCCTTCCTTCCTGCCTGCTCCTGCTCGAGACCACAGCTTGAAATAAATCATGTTTGCACCATATCTGGCTGCCTCCTGGATTACCTACATTTTGGGTCCAATAACAACCTCCAATCCATGACACTTTTAAGTAGTGCAGAAACACAATGGGATATAAGTCTCAAAGTATTTGCTTTTAATTATAAGAACAATTTTACAACTCTAAGTGCAATGGCAGTTTAAGGTGGAATGTGAGTTCTAGCTATTTAAATTTTGAAAGAACAATTCATGTCTGACACCCTTTCTTCAGGCTCCCCCCTAATCAATCAAATTTCAATCAAATTTAATTTATAATGCACTTTTCATACTTTGAAAGCAGCTCAAAGTGCAGTACAGATTAAAATAACCCCACATAACCCTCAGTACCCACCCCTCCCAGCCAACCCCATCCCCCTGCTACACACACACACACACACACACACACACACACACACACATACGTCAAGAATACAAGACATTGGCGTCTGGCTGAGTTCAGAAAAACCATAAATCTGGGAAACATCATCGGTGGGGCGATCTGACCCGGGAGCAACTAGTCTGGTCAAGGGCGTCGTAGTCAAATGACGCTCCCGTGGCAGAGGGCCCCCTATGGGAAACACTGGATGAAAGTAATAAAAATAAATAAATAAAATACAATTAATAATGGTAATCGAATAGTAATAATTAAGAAAGATAAAAAGTTAATGAATAATATTAAATAAATAGTAAAACAACTGTAATGAGCGCAGAGGTCGCGAGGGTTCATAAGGTAAAAGAAGTTCTGCAAGATAAGAAGGTCCCAACCCATTGAGACATTTAAAAACCATTAAGAGAATCTTAAAATCAATCCTGAAACATACGGGGAGCCAATGCAATGATTGTAAGACCGGTGTAATGTGCTCCCGCCTCCTGGTCTTCGTCAGGACACGAGCTGCCGAATTCTGTAGTAGTTGTAAACTTGAGATGCTCTTTTTGGGAAGACCAGAAAGCAGGGCGTTACAATAATCCATTCTACTGGTGATAAAAGCATGCATCAGCGTCTCCATATTGGCCCGAGAGAGAATGGGGCGTACTCTGGCGATGTTCTTTAGATGATAAAAACCTATTTTTGTCACGTTTTTAATGTGAGGGATAAAAGACAGAACCGAATCAAAAATCACCCATGTTCTTCACTTGTTGTGAGGGATTAAAAGACAGTGATTGTAATTTTGGTAAAAGTTTCTCTCTCTGAGCCTCAGGACCGATAACTAAAACTTCAGTTTTGTCCTGATTGAGCTGGAGAAAGTTTTCTGCCATCCAGGATTTGACGTCTAAGATGCAATTAAAAAGTCTGTCCATTGGCTGTGTGTCATCAGGAGACACGGAGATGTACAACTGTGTATCATCAGCATAACCCTAAAGAAAAAGAACCTGATGGCTGCAGGAAACGGTACATGCACACACGCGCGCGCACACGCACACACGTATTAGTTGCCATTGGTATGTGAAGAGCATTTCAAACTATATGATGAAAACGTCTCCTGCCCCACCTTCACACTGGAAATCCATGAACCAAAATGGACGAGTAACGATCACAAGTCTTGCGACTTTCCTTTAATGGCCCAAAGAAAACCAAGCTGTCAAATATCTCAGTTTTCAAGACAAAACTACAACGTTCTCTGACATGAGACTGCTCTAATCGGTCAAGTAATACAAATCAATGAACTTCAAACATTTCAAATCCTAACATTGGCCCTGCCCTACTTTACCACTACAATACAGCTCCTTTATGCTGATTTTGAGCAGCCCATTGTTAAAGTTAGCAGACTTCATCCAGTCCAGGATAGCTGGGAGATGCTCACCGGCAGCTGTGGCAGGCCAGTTGTTTTATGTGTGGAAGTGAGTTCACCAACTCACTCACCTGCTGATAACAGTTTGTTTACTCCGATCTTCCTAGGTTATCCTCCTGCTCTAAACAATCACTTAACAACTTAATAAGCATAGCATAAATCCCACATGGAGGCATGCTCCACCATTATCTTTATTATGACACTCCACCCCCTGCCATGTGAACTGCAGTGAAACAGGTATGGACTGGCTCTAACTTACCAATTCATCCGTTTGGTTTGACTTATGTGAATACTATCGAACAAAGAAGTGTTTTCATTACGGCCACAGGCTGAAAACCCCTTGAGGTCCAGTATAACCGCCAAAGCAGCAGGTCTTTACCGGTTGGATCAGGTGAGACCAAGGGGACACCTTGATCTCAGACAGGAGGTGTTAAAGCAAACTCACAGTTTTTTGTGCGAGCTCCTCGTTGAGCTGTTCATTGCAGCGGCTTTTGTTTTCTGCCTCCTGACTCTTGTGGTCATAGTTGACAGCGAGCTCCTCCAGGGCTTGAAGCACTTCCTTCACCTCCTCTTTGCCAGAGTCGTTGTCCCTCTGCAGCCGGGAAACCTCCTCCTGCAGCCGCCCATAATCCTGACGGCTGGACACCAGCAGCTGTGAGGCAGATCAGCAGGTGTCAACAGAACAGGTGACCATAAAGCCTAGTTTATACTAGAGGGTGACACGGGAGTGGATTTTCTTTCCCAACCCACTCCCATTGTAAAAAAATCATCTTGTCCCAATCCCAGAAAGCAAGGAAAAATAAAATTCACTCCCATCCCAATCCCAATAGCATGATTCCTGCTCCCTCCCACTCCCAGAAGGTGTTTTTAAGGTGATTCTAAACAAACCAAAAAAACAATCACAACGGCGTAAGGTGTTTCCACTCCGTCACTGACAACTCCCAGAAAACTGTAAAGTTTCAGATCCCTGACAGCGTTTCCATGGTGATGCAGGTATTTCCCCCCTTAATTCGCTCCTCCAACTCATCTTTTTTTCTGTCCATATTGTCAAATATGGCGGCTCGCGGCTGAGCATTGAGAGATGAAGTTCAGCGCTGGTCATGTGACTTATAGTGACAAATCAGCTGCTAGTCAGTGACCAGTGTTTACAATGATGCAGGACATTATTGAACCATGTCCTCATGGGGTTCAGAAATGTATCTACTTAAAACTGGGTTCTGTAGTGACCTCTAACCTTTACAGGTTATACATAATTTTATTGTGACAATAATCTGTTGACATAATTTAAAAAAAGAACCATCAATGTGATTTAGAGATCATATTAGAATTTATTATGAAACACCAGAAACAACAGAGTCTATATGAAAATGGTTGTAAATGTCGTAATGGTTCATAAGGGGTTTACTGTTCCTTTAAGAGAGGCGGAGGCTGAAGAATGAAGCTGAAAGTAGGAGATGCGGTTTTATCTCAGCTGTTTGTTAAACTACTCTAATAAACTGCTGTTAAGGACAAAAACTCATTTTGTCTGGTTTTAGTTCAGCACAAATATCACAATAATAACAAATGATCTTAAGTGACCTCGCGTTTGTAATACAGCTTTAATTAAAGCTCCCGGTGCGCTGAGCACCGCGCAGAGGAAGTGCTCCTGCAGCAGCTGCTGCTGAGACGATCTCTGATTGAAAAAAATGTTTGTGTCACAGAATCAGAGCAAATTATCATCAGTCTGCAGTTTGTGGTTTTCAGGAAGATTCTTTTTTTGTAAGTTAAGGGAAGAGGATCGTCAGTAATGTCCGACTGTCCGACGTGTTTTTGCATCAGTGTATCAGAAAGGTCAGACAGAACTAATGTAAATTAAAATGACACATTATTTTAAAAAAACTCGTTTCCTATTGAACGGGAATCTAAATGTATTTTTATTCCCACTCTTGCCCACTCCCGTCGATTACTTTTCCTGTTTTGTCCCAGTAGCGTGATTATAAATAACTCGATTCCCATTTCACGGGAATCCCGCAGGACTCACGTGACCCACTGGGATCCCCAAAAATGATCAGCCTCTAGTTTACAATTCTCCGTCAGCTTGAGTGTGGTGTTGCACACAAGCATTCCAGACATGTTTTCCTGTTGCCCTGGGAGTGTTGTGAAGCAATGGCCACCACGACAACAGAGGGCTGGGAGGTTCTGCTACCATCACAATCAAGTCTCTGCTCCACACTAGTGGATTAACTGTTGTGTATTTGTACTTGTATTGTGTTTATGAGTTTTTAACATGGACAACTTTGTCCCTCGTTCTTCTTCACCTCTTCATGCGATTGGCCACCTCCAAACCCATGTTTCCCATTATTTGCTTCCACAAATTAAAAATCTTCTGCACATCTGCCACTTACTTCAGTGGTTGTATGAATGTGAACATCGACTGACATCTTTGGTGAGACGTTCTTCGACCTCCATGTCTGACCGCCACTAAATATCTTCAGCACTCTTAGTTTTTAATGAGGGTGCTGTTGACAAGTTTAAAGGAAGTAGAGTCTTTGCATTGCCACAGACGGCAAAGTATAAACTAGGGTTAACTAACCCACAGAGATGGAAGACTGACCTCATCTTGCTCCATCAGCTGCTGGTGGAGCTTCTCAGACGTCTGACTGTGGAGGTTGATCTCATCATCCTAAGACACGGAAAAATAAGGTTCTGAATTTAGTGGGTTCACCAACTCCAGCTGGTTCAACAGTTGAACTCACCTTGTCATCCAGTTGCTGGTACAGGTTGGTGATGAGGGTTTCATACTGAGTCTTCTCTTCCTCTGACAGAGGTACAGTCCGTGGAGGCAAGCTGTCAATCACAGTTGGTGTTTCAGAGCTGCTTTTAATATTTTTGCTGCTTAGCTGCTCCTCCACAGGTACAGACTCACCTGGAAACCCAGAGAGCAGGAATTAATTTTATTACCCAGTTCTAGGTCAGGACCAGGGTTAAGCTTAGAGTTACAGTTATTTAACTACAAAAACAAAAAAAATATCAAAAACATCTTCAAGTGGGGTTATCATGACTGGGACATCAAACTGCAAGCTACCATTTAAGCTCAGCTAGGCCACTAAAGAACCCAGTGGTGGACCTGTGAGATTCAAACCCTAACCCAGGGTTCTGTAGGAAATGGAGGGGATCCATTTTGGTGGCCTAAGGATCAGGTCTCTGTTTTTGGGGTCTTACTCAAGAGTGAGGGAAAGATGGAGCATGAGATAGACAGATTGGTGCTGCGTCTGCAGTGATGCGGGCGTTGTACCGGTCTGTTGTGGTGAAGCTCTCGATTTACCGGTCGATCTACGTTCCTACCCTCACCTATGGTCACGAGCTTTGGGTAGTGACTGAAGGAACGAGATCGCGGATACAAGTGGCTAAGTTTTCTCTGCAGGGTGTCTGGGCTCTCCCTTAGAGATAGGGTGAGAAGCTCGGTCAGCCGGGAGGGGCTGGGAGTAGACCCGCTGCTCCTCCACATCGAGAGGAGCCAGTTGAGGTGGCTCGGGCATCTGATTAGAATGCCTCCTGGACGCCTCCCTGGTGAGGTTTTCCGGGCACGTCCAACCAGGAGGAGACCCAAAGGAAGACCCAGGACACGCTGGAGGGACTATGTCTCTCAGCTGGCCAGGGAACGCCTTGGGATTCCCCTGGAGGAGCTGGCCCAAGTGGCTGGAGAGAGGGAAGTCTGGGCCTCTCTGCTTAGGCTGCTGACCCCACGACCCGACCTCAGATAAGAGGATGAAAATGGATGGATGAATTTTTGACACTGAAATTTTATTCTGTGAAATAATGTATGTTTTTATTTGTTTTACTCAAAATACACCAGTAAAGATTTAATCTGCAAAATTCATCTATTGAATTTCATCTTCAAAAATTCAACTAAATAATTTCAATGTAAAAATTTCATCTGCTAAAATTCATCTGCAGATTTTCAACGTAAAATTTTCAACTGCAGAAATGAGGTGACCAAAGCCAACGCAACTGTGAGTCAATGGAGTCGAGTGGCTTTTAGCCAATCAAATCATGCACCTTTGATCACGTGAGACCAGTGAAGATAAAAAATATATATATTATTATAGTGGTTCTCTCGCATTTGTCTAAAAACCTCCGCCAATAACACGTTTTGAACCAAAAGCAAATATTGGACCATCCGGTTGTCAGTCTGGCAAAATCACCGCACTTCTGCACTTCCCTGGGTCCACCACTCATTACACACTCACGTACAGTACAGGCCAAAGGTTTGGACACACCGTCCCATTCAATGTGTGTTCTTTATTTTCATGACCATTTCCATTGGTAGATTCTCACTGAAGGCATCAGAACTATGAATGAACACATGTGGAGTTATGTACTTAACAAAAAAACATCTTTTATTTTCTATTTTCTTCAAAATAGCCACCCTTTGCTCTGATTGCTGCTTTGCACACCCTTGGCATTCTCTCCATGAGCTTCCAGAGGTAGTCACCTGAAATGGTTTTCCAACAGTCTTGAAGGAGTTCCCAGAGGTGTTTAGCACTTGTTGGCCCCTTTGCCTTCACTCTGCGGGCCAGCTCACCCCAAACCATCTGGATTGGGTTCAGGTCCGGTGACTGTGGAGGCCAGGTCGTCTGCTGCAGCACTCCATCACTCTCCTTCTTGGTCAAATAGCCCTGATGCCTTCAGTGAGAATCTACCAATGTAAATGGTCAAGAAAATAAATAAAGAACACACATTGAATGAGAAGGTGTGTCCAAACTTTTGGCCTGTACTGCATTTAGCAACAGAGCACCACTGGTGTGAGAGGTTCTCTGCTCAATAACATCAGAGAAGGAGAAACAGCCGGCTGATCATGATTATCAATCACTTAAACGTTTGGTGAAATCGAATCGAAGAAAAACAACAGTAGAACTCAGGGCTATGTTTAATAGTGAAAGTAAGAGCATTTCCACGTGCACAATGCAAAGGGAACTCAAGAGAATGGGACTGAACAGCTGTGCAGCCATAAGAAAACCACTAATCAGTGAGGCAAACTGGAAAAAACAGCCTCAATTTGCTAGCGAACATAAAGATTGGACACTGGAGCAATGGAAGAAGGTCATATGGTGTGATGAGTCCAGATGGACCCTGTTCCAGAGTGATGGGTGCATCAGGGTAAGAAGAGAGGCAGATGAAGGGATGCACCCATCATGCCTAGTGCCTACTGTACAAGCCTGTGGGGGCGGGGCTATGATCTGGGGTTGCTGCAGTTGGTCAGGTCTAGGTTCAGCAACAGGATGTGCTCCATGAATGAGGTCAGCTAACTACCTGAATCTACTGAATGACCAGGTTATTCCAGCTTCCCTGATGGCACGGCCATATTCCAAGATGACAATGTCAGGATTCATCGGGCTCAAATAATGAAAGAGTTTCAGGGAGCATGAGACATCATTTCCACACATGGATTGGCCACCACAGAGTCCAGACCTGAACCCCATTGAGAATCTTTGGGATGTGCTGGAGAAGGCTTTGTGCAGCGGTCAGACTCTACCATCATCAATGCAAGATCTTGGTGACACATTAATGCAGCACTAGATGGAAATAAATCTGGTGACGTTGCAGAAGCTGATGAACAACGCCACAGCGAATGTGTGCTGTAATCAAAGCTAAAGGAGGTCTGACCCAATGTTAGAGTGTGACCTTGAGGCCAGGTAGTGTATTTTCATATTTCTCCATTCAAATTATCACTCTGTATAATAATCTGCTAATCTCTCTACATGTTCTTTTATTTTTTAAATGTTAATTCAATTGAATCTTGTAAATATTTCTTGCTAATAGATTTTTATGTTTTGGTTCCATGTAAAGCCTTCTTTATTTTTATTTTTCTTTGCTCATGTTATGAATGTATTTGCAGCGGTGACACCAACATTTCCCCACTGTGGGACAATAAAGGGGTTTTTATTCTATTCTATTGGCTGGTGCAAGAACAACATCATCTCTCCACACAAACAGAACCATCGAGAGCCCTAACAATGGCATTCCTTGCCCTTAGGGCTTGGAACCCTAATAATTGCAATGAACAGATCATACTATCAATTAAAATGGATGTGAAGCAATTGTGTTGCCACAGCCCCATCTAGTGGACAAACCTTTGTTCTAGTGCAGTTATGCTCCATTTCTGATTATCGAGGTGAACTGCTCAATATATTGTGATATTGATATGAGGCCATATCGCTCAGCCATAATGTGTTGTTTGGTGAAGCAGTCAGTCTCCCATTAAATGTTTCTGACCTTTCCTCCAGCGCTTCAGCTCATTCTCCAGCTTCTGGATCGCAATACTTAGACTTCGGTTCTTATCTTTCTCCCTCTCGTACTTTTTCTTCCACTCCTCAGCAGTGAGCTCTAAGTTGACAGAAACCGTGTTCTTTATGGTTTTCGCCCTGAAACACATAAACATGGAAAAGACTGAATAGGTCCCACACAAAGACTTTAGTTCTGACAACACAGAGCAATTCCAGGGTACAATCCGCTCGTCAATTTTAATTAATTTAACAGATGTCAAACCGACTTTCAAATGTATTTTCTGAAGATGGGTTTGACTGCTGTTCTGTTACGTAATGTGAAAGCAGCTCTGAGTCTAACGAATGGTTGTTTCTGGATTTTGATGCTGCTGAGAACCTAAACTGTAAGAGAGAAACATAAAGTCTACCTCTGTCCAAACATGAGGGTGGACTTGGTTTCAGCCTCGTTGTAGACAGATGGAGAGCAGCAAATGATAATGGTGGTTCGACAATTTCCTCCCAGAGAGTCCTGTAGAATCCTGGTCATCTTGCTGTCTCGGTAGGGGACATGGGTTTTCTACAGAGACATAAATGCTCTCATCATTTTGGCGTGTGACGTAGATCTGTCAGCCTTTTCTAATCCTAGAGTTTCACCTAGAGTCTATTTTCTATCAGAAGCTAATGCAGGAGATAGGTGAAGGAGACTATTTTCATGTTCAGCCTGCATGAAACTCTCAGAGTGACCCATTAGAATCAGAAATAATCATTAAAACATAATTTTTCGGTGAACCACACCTTTAAACACCCTAGAGAATCCACAGATTCCATCTGGGAGGTATACAGCCTCAAGTTTACCCTAATAAATATGGAATTCACGGGGTAGCCGGGGATTGGGTAAAAAGTTATTTAACAGGAAGGACACAATATGTAAAAATGGGGCAGCATAAATCTGGAAAACTTGGAATTACTTGTGGTGTTCTCCAGGGGGCCATACTAGGACCACAATTGTTGAATATGCATATAAATGGTATCTTTAATGTATCTCAAATGCTAAAATTCATTCTCTTCACTGATGATAGCAACATATTTTACTGTAGTGATATTTTGTCACGTTCTGCTGGCTGAAGTGAGGATCCAATTGCAGGTGAGCATGGAACAGGCAGGTGAGGAGGTTTTAGAAGGGTTTAATAATGATGAACGGAACGGAACTGACACAGATGAAACATAAGCAATGAACCAACAGTGAACAGAAAACAGACAGGGCTTAAATACAAGAGGATCTGGGGAGCTGGGTGATTAGGAGAACGAGAGGCAGGTGGGAGCAATTAACAGGAACTGAAGCAGGGGAGACGAGACACTGGTGAGCAGGAAGCTGGAGAACAGGAGGGCAGAGCCTGACAGTACCCCCCCTTAAGGGGCGGCACCGGACGCCCAACACCGACCAGGACCAATTCTGGGGTGCCTGCGTCGGGGGCACAGGAGCCGGCTGGATCTGGGGGGTCGGCGACGTGGGTGCTGGAGCCGGGACCGTGGAGGTCTGGGGGCTCGGCGCCTGGGAACCAGGAGTCGGCAGAGTCCGGGAGTCGCCGATGCTGGCTGGAGACCGGCAGGCGGGAGAGTGGCCGATGCTGGCTGGAGACCGGCAGGCGGGAGAGTGGCCGATGCTGGCTGGAGACCGGCAGGCGGGAGAGTGGCCGATGCTGGCTGGAGACCGGCAGGCGGGAGAGTGGCCGATGCTGGCTGGAGACCTGAGGTGCGGGAACTGGCTGGATGGCCTCTGACTTGGACTGGAGCCCGGCCTGGGTCTCTGGCGATGACGGGAGCCTGGCCTGGGTCTCTGGAGATGATTGGAGCCCGGCCTGGGTCTCTGGAGATGATTGGAGCCCGGCCTGGGTCTCTGGAGATGACTGGAATGCCAGGGTGGACAGCGTCTCGCTCTGGAACTCAAGAAGTTCAACGAGGGCTTGGAGCCGCATCACCTCCTCTCGCAGTCGGGCTGCATCCGTGGGTCCAGCTACTGGCTCTGTCTGTCTGGGACTGGTGGGGCTTCAAGCAGAGCCGACTGGCACCCAGACTGGACCCCCGGGACCACCTGAAAGGCCAGGGTGGTCAGTGTCCCCACCTGGAATTCCAGGAGACTGACGAGGGGGCGGAGTCTGTCCAAGTCCGCAAGCAGGTGAGCAACCTCTGCTGGGTCCTCGGCTGGTCCGGTCCGACTGCCCGGAACTGGCTGGGCTGGACTTGGCTGCGGGAGCTTGGGCTGAGTTTCCGAGGACGACTGCAACTCCATGCCGGGTTGCAGAGCCGGGGCCTCTTGAATAGGCGGCACAGCTCTGAATGCCCGGCGCCGTCGCCTGGATCCCCTCGCCGTCTCCGGTGATGAGGTGGAGAAACCAGGCCGGTTGCGCAGTCCCATCTGCGAGTTCAAAAGGTCGTCCTGGGGGGCGGTGCCACGCCGGCAGCACTGTTCCAGACGTGGCGGGGAAGATGGCAGTGGAGCCTGGATCTGCTCCCAGCGCCGTGGACCAGCCCCAGGGGAACACACCGCCAGTCTGGTGCCCTTGAAGCAAGATCGGTCCTGCAGTTCCTCCCAGCTGAACCCTTCAGCCGGACCCAAACTGTCAGGCTGAAAGGCTGCACAGGAGAAAAAACATTCACCGCTGGATCCTTTCTTGGGTTGGTTCATTCTGTCACGTTCTGCTGGCTGAGGTGAGGATCCAATTGCAGGTGAGCATGGAACAGGCAGGTGAGGAGGTTTTAGAAGGGTTTAATAATGATGAATGGAACGGAACTGACACCGACGAAACATAAGCAATGAACCAACAGTGAACAGCAGGGCTTAAATACAAGAGGATCTGGGGAGCTGGGTAATTAGGAGAACGAGAGGCAGGTGGGAGCAATTAACAGGAACTGAAGCAGGGGAGAGACGAGACACTGGTGAGCAGGAAGCTGGAGAACAGGAGGGCAGAGCCTGACATATTTATAAGGAGCTAGTGAATAGTATACACAAAGAACTAAAGGTGATTAAACAGTGGTTGGACGTGAACAAACTATCCTTAAACATAGACAAAACTAAATCTATGATGTTTGGTAACATGAAACAGAATTTAGATAATTGAGGGTATCCCAATTGAAAATGTACACGAACATAAATTTCTGGGAGTTGTAATTGATAATATACTCTCATGGAAATCCCATGTCAGACACATAACAACAAAAAACTCTAAAGACTTCTCGATCTTAAATAAAATTAAACCATTCATGGATGAGAATGTACTCCGTTCTTTATACTGTACCCTGGTACTCCCATACTTCACGTATTGTGGGGAAACACTTATCAGATAGTAACAAATTCATTAGTAATATTGCAGAAATGAGCAGTGTGGATCATTCACAATGTTGGGTTTTTAAATCATACCCATTCCTTGTTCATCCAGTCCAAGTTGCTGAAATTTCTTGATCTTGTAGAATATAATACAGTAATAATGCTATATGAAGCATACTACAAACATACTACTGCCAGTAAATAAAAATAATTCTCTTTCCTGTACCAGATCAGAGGCCTAGTGGTATGAGTGTCCTGGGACTGGGAGATCGGGGTTCAAATCACGGGCGCTTCGTACCTAAGACTTTGAAAAAATGGGACCCAATGCTTCCCTGCTTGACACTCAGCATTAAGGGGTTGGATTGGGAAGTTAAACCACCAAATAGTTCCTGAGCGCGGCCACAGCTGCAGCTCACCACGCTCCACCATGGGGATGGGTCAAATGCGAGATGTAATTTCACCAGTGTGTGATGATGATGACTAATGAGACTTTACAATTTGAGAAAGAGCACATCACTTCAGAGGCTATGGATACTTTATAATTCCCAAAGTCAGAACTACTCATACATGTTTTTGTGTGTCTGTACGTGGTGTGAAATTGTGGAACAGTCTGGACACACACCACAAATAACGCCAAAATATTCACAAGTATATAAACATAATGTCTGGTTACAATATATAGAGAAAGGGTCTTAATTGTGCACCAGTAGTTTGCTAATTGTGTTCAGTGTGGTCGTTCTCCATTGTTGTTATTCATTTCTTTTTTACCTTCTTACCATAATTGGTATGGTGGTCTGGTACCATATTTGGTATGGTGGTCTGTTACCATAGTTGGTATGGTGGTCTGTTACCATAATTGGTATGGTGGTCTGTTACCATAGGTGGTATGGTGGTCTGTTACCATAGTTGGTATGTTGGTCTGTTACCATAATTGGTATGGTGGTCTGTTACCATAGGTGGTATGGTGGTCTGTTACCATAGTTGGTATGGTGGTCTGTTACCTGAGTTGGTATGGTGGTCTGTTACCATATTTGGTATGGTAATCTGTTACCATATTTGGTATGGTACTCTGTTACCATAGTTGGTATGGTGGTCTGTTA
The DNA here is from genome assembly GCA_006937985.1 of Aphyosemion australe. NCBI lineage: Eukaryota > Metazoa > Chordata > Actinopteri > Cyprinodontiformes > Nothobranchiidae > Aphyosemion > Aphyosemion australe. The sequence continues at coordinate 4,179,882 of SSNS01000017.1, forward strand.
CCATATTTGGTATGGTAGTCTGTTACCATACTTGGTATGGTGGTCTGTTACCATAATTGGTATGGTAGTCTGTTACCATAGTTGGTATGGTGGTATGTTACCATATTTGGTATGGTGGTCTGTTACCATTATTGGTATTTAATGTCATGATAATATGGATAATCTGTAAAACATGTATTGCTACTGTGAGATGTTGCATTACATTTCACATATATAGTCCAAAAGGTGAATCATTTTATTATTGTTAACTTATGGAAAATAGCAGTGAAACATATTGAAAGTGTTTTGAATAAATGGGGGTTGGATCTGTGTCAAGATCAGGTTAGAAAGGTCAGATATAAAAGGACAGCATGATACAGCACGTGTTTTCAGCATATCTTATAAACCTAAGGACTCGTCTTCCCAAACACGAACACAATAGTGGACACTTACCGTTCCTTCGCTCAGAGCAGCGATGACATTCCCGAGAGCAGAAAGAGATTTGTTGATGTTCTTTGCTTCATCCAATACAGAACCTTCTGCTCCGGTTTTACTCACCTGGACAACAAAAACAATCAAGGTGACAGATAGGGAAGGAATGAAGAGGGAAAGGTGAGAAAAGGAAGTGAAGGATAGGCCACAGAGAGGTAATGGAGAAAATGGAGAACAAAGCCACCTTCTCACTGCCTGCAAGGTCCACCAGATAGAGTTTTCCAGACAGTTTCATCTCTGTCTCCATGTTCTCCTGCTTGATGTTGATCAGGAAGATGCTGTGACTGCGAGAGCTGTGCTCATTCATGTCTGCAACACAACAGGTGAAGAACCCAGATGATTCAGGTAGAACTCAAGCAGTCAGGGCAGCACCCCTCAGAGGTCAAACACCACATTACTGCAGGTCTGTCCAGGGAGGGCTGCCCACACAAAGCTTCTATGTGTTGAAACAGTCATATTAAAGCATGAAGGATCTTCTGTTTCCAGTTCATCAACAAGTGGAGCAGCAGCACAAGCTCCAGGACTTCAGTAGGACCAAGGGTTAGGACCAAGGACTTACTGGTGACTGCAACATGTCGATTTGCTTTTCCTTCATCGATGATGTCCATCACTTCCTCAGGACTCGATACGAACCGTTCAGTGCAACCCTGAGGGAAACGTAATAAGCATCAACAAAACCCTGGTAGTTCCTCACCCTGACCCCAACATCACAGAGACAGAGTACCTTCACATAGGGAACACGGTTCTTGTCCTCATGAACAGCCAGGTTTGTCTTTGACACTGAACAAAGGAACTTAGATTAAGTGTTGATCAACTCAGACTATAAAAAAGCAAACATGAGATAGCTCACCATCCAGCAGGTCTCGAATTTTGTCCAGATAGATTTCAAAATAAGACACCTGCAGGAAGAAAAGAGCACAAGTTGTTCTGTTATTAAAATCAAACATAATAAAACATCCCACCGTTGTTTTGAGTTCAGCTGCAAAAGCAGACATACTCAAAATGACATTTTTAGTCCCAAAAAAACTACAGAGCATTTCTATCAGACTGCTTTAGAATGTTAGTCCAAGATCTCTATATCATACGCGTTAACGAACACCTATGATCCATCTTTTTTCTTGTGTTGAAGATAACACACAGCAGTGTTGGAAACAACTTGGTTAAGAAAGCACCGTAGCATCAGACATGTTCTCCTGTTTGATGTTGACCAGGAAGATGCAGCGACTACGAGAGCTTCACTCGTTCATGTCTGCAACCAGCAGTGTTGAGCCTGAACGAGTTTACTGAACGATCGTTGGCTGAACTCGCTCGTATTTTACCTGATGAATATTAACGTGAGTGTGTTCATTCTGGCGTCTGTGAACACGTTTGTGAACATGTTTATAAATGATGCTCTCTCGCCATTCGAGAGCTGCAGATTTCTATTGAGGTAAAGCTGAGGCTAAAATCATCCTGTTAGCATAGATATTATAAAGAGTAGACTCCGCAAGTAAGGCCACCTCTGGCAGTAGCGGTCGATGCAACTACAGACAGATACAGTGGACTGGCACCGCCTACTGGAGCTGACGTAGCAGCGGGCCGCCATCTTGGATGGGTTCTTGTTCGCCCCAATACATTTATTTCTACTGAAGGTGTTCACCCAACTAAGAAAAAAACATGTTTAATTCTGCTTTTTAACAAAATCAGGCATGTGGTATTCAATTCAATTCAGTTTATTTCTATAGCACCACGTCACGACAAGAGTCGTCTCAAGGCTCTTCACAAAGTTAACATTCCAAAACAGTTCAGTTCATTAAGCCAATCAGTTAAACGTTTCCTATATGAGGAACCCAGCAGATTGCATCAAGACACTGACTAGTGTCAGTGTGTCTTCAGCAATCCTCACACTAAGCAAGCATGTAGCGACAGTGGAGAGGAAAACTCCCTTTAAACAGAAAGAAACCTCCAGAGGATCCTGGATCAGTATGAGCAGCCATCCACCATGACTCACTGCGGGTTGAGAAGACAGAGCAGGCACACACACACACACACACACACACACACACACACACACACACAACATATCTACACTGTGATTTCTTAGTAGAAATTCTATTTAGTACGAGAAACTTTATCTGAGTGAATCTATATTTAATTCAACAGGTGAACTAGCTGCTGCCTCTTGGCCAGATCGTCGTTGTAAATGAGAATGAGTTCTCAATCGACTCATCTGGTTAAATAAAGGTTGAATAAAAAAATAAAAACTAGTAGTAGCACATTCTATGTTAAAGAAAGTAAAATGCAATATCAGGAGAGGGAGAATGTTCAGTGGTTGGCAGCAGTGTGCCAGGAGGAAGTTAACTCCTTTGTGCGATGGTGTGATGCCAATTTTCTACAACTTAATGTTGGCAAAACACAAGAGCTAATAATTGATTTTATGAAGAATAAATCATCTGCCTCTCTAGTAGTCATCAAAGGTCAACCTATTGAAATTGTCAAGACATACAAATATGTAGGGGTGTACCGTGACAGAAAACTAAACTGGAAAGAACAGTGATGCTGTTGTTAAAAAGGCCCAGTCCAGATTGTTTTTTCTGAGGAAGCCGAGATCCTTTGACATAAGCACTAGGCTCCTGAATGTGTTTTATCAGGGGATCATGGCCAGTGTGTTGCTTTATTCTGTTTTGTGTTGGGGTAGGAGCATCACTGTTGAGGACAAAAATAGAATCAACAAACTAATCAAGAAGTCCGGCTCACGGGTCGGACAAGGTTTGGAGTCTATCAACGTTCTCATGGATAAAAGGATGACGAGTAAACTTAAGACTGTTCTTTCTCTTGAGGATCACCCTTTTCACAATGTTTTTAATGAAATTAGGAGCTCTTTCAGTGGGCGAATATTAAATGTTTTTTTTTTTTTTCTCACTTTATTTCATTCAAAAAATATACAAAAAAACAATAAGAAAACAACAAAACAACAAAGTATATCTATACGTAGCATCATATAATTTTGAATGAAAAGGAACAGAATGAAGAAAATATCTTATAATTTCTGCCCCTTTTTACATAGAGAAATTAACACATTCCAAAATTATAATTATTTATAATTATTTATAATAATAATTATAATTATTTACACACTCTTATAGCCCCAATACTTTCTATTTTCCAGATTTTAATCAAATGTTAATGCGCCGTTGTTCAACTGAACGTTTTAGAAACTCTAATTCCTGCTTCTTTTACTTTTTTGTTCTTTATAAAACACAGATAGATCTTTTCTTTACCTTATTGTGCTGACGTTTCGATCGTCGCTGCGATCTTCATCTGAGCTAAGCCGCTGAAAGCAGCTTCACTTCCGCTTCCATTTATGTGCGGGCAGCAGGGGGCAACGACATCGCCCCCTGCTGCCCGCGCCGTCCTGCTCGATGACGCAGTCCCATGCGTGGTCCAACGCGTACACCCCGTCGTTCCTGTTCATGGTCCCCCGTCCACGTCTCCTTATCTCTATAGCTTCTTTAATCCATCTTTTATATTTTTGTTGTTCTGTGTTGATGATCCTTGTGTTGTCCCAGTCCATGATGTGGTTTTCTCTGGTGCAATGATCTGTGACTGCTGATTTCCTTATTGTGCTCTCTGCTTCTTGTTTTGTTGCTCTTGTGTGTATTCTTCTTGTTTCTTTTTCACATTCTTTTCTGTGTTCTGCTGTTGTTGTGTTAAGTTGGCGTCCTGTTTCTCCTATATATGTTTTATTGCATAATTTGCAGGGGATTTCGTAAATGACTCCACATTTTTTTCCTGTTGGGATCTTATCTTTGGGGTGTACCAGACTTTTTCTAACTGTTGTGTATGGTTTGATTGGTGTGTTTATCTTGTATTTTTTCATTACTGCTACTATTTTTTCTGTCGTTCCTCTGATGTATGGGAGGGTTATTACTGGCTTTGGTTCTTGTTTCTCTGGGTTCTTTGCTTTTCTTTTTGGTTGCTCTATTCTTTCTGCTCTTGTTTGTTGCTTTCCTCTACTAATCGCCCACGTTGGATATCCACAGGTTTTTAGTGAGTTGTGTATGTGTCTGTTTTCTTGACTGCAGAAATAAGGTAAAGAAAAGATCTATCTGTGTTTTATAAAGAACAAAAAAGTAAAAGAATTACGAAAAACACACACAGTATGAACGTACCAAAGATGATCTAATTCCTGCTGCAGTGCGGTTTTATAATGAGCACTATGTGTGGTTTTATATTTGGTAGAGTAATACAGGGTTTCCCCCAGAAAATTTGTAAAGCCCGGTGGTAGACAAGCCCCACGGGCGACCCACGGTGTTTTGTGTAAAAAAAAAAGTTGTCAGGAAGTTTAAAAGTATGACTAGTATGTGGTGTTATTAACCATTTATTAATAATACTTATTTGTCTTACAAAAAGGCACAATCTTGAAATATGGTTTGACCAGACACAAAAAAATACAATTTAGATAATGGAACATACACCTGACCTCCCACCCTGTTCACTTATCCATAGTAAGATGTTGCTGTTGTGCTGTTGTATCACCAGATGCTGTTAAAGTCAGACTTGCAGGTTAAGTCTTCTATCCATTTTAAAGGTGTACTTCACTGAAAAAACATTTTTTTATGATTATTTCTGATTATAATCGACCACTCTGAGTTTTTCATGCAGGCTGAACATGAAAATAGTCTCCAAAACATATCTCCTGCATTAACAAGGGCTACAGCTATTTAATATTTAAGTATTCTAATATTCTATCTAATCCTCTGTCAATTAAATATTCTATCCTACGACCTTTCAAAATGGAGGAAAAAAATTCTAATGAGTTTGTTTCAAAATCAAACTTCAAGTAGAAATGTTACTAACTTCTACTAGTAACCAGGGGCGCAACTACCTACTTTTGGAGGGGTATGCAGACACAAAATGGGCGCAACTGACCCCCCCACCCAGCTATTATACCCTACCACAAGGTGTGCACCAGCACCAAAAAGCAGACATGAAAAAAGGTCAGGAAAGATAAGTCTCAGGGGGTGCGGGGGCATGCCCCTGTAAGAAAATTTTGGACATTTTATATATAAAAGCATCAGTCTGGTGCATTTTGAGAAAAAAGTAGAGTTACAGGCTGGTGCATACACAACATTATAATGATATAGTTGAGTTAACAGAGTTATCCTGTCCTTTCTTTAATCCATTTTGAACACAGACTACAGCAAAATCCAGTGATGCATCTGCTCAGTACCACAACTGAACTGATGTCACCAAAAGAACCAATCAGCTGGCAGAGTTCACTGCTGAATGTGTGAGTGTGCAGAACTTACAAAACTTCACAACGCTCACGACAATTTAAGGAACAAAGTAGAATCAAGCTGCAGGGCTTTAGGCCCAGGACAGAGTTTTATGACTCAGACCGACCCACCTTAGGTCCTGACCTGTATCATGGATTCTTTACACCAATCAGAATATTCTGTTCAGATGTTCACATCCACACCTTAAAAATGAAATGAAATCATTATTAAAATTAAAAATGATTAATATTCCTTTTTCATGAAAAGATTAGGTATCTGTGAACACCTTTATATTTATTATTGTCCAGCTGAAGCAGACATTTGCTTATTTCTAACAGAGCTGAGCTGTGGGAAAAAATATTCATCTTATTTTCTATCACCTGTGTGTTTGGTGTATTTATTAACCTACTATTAACTATGAAATGATAAATAACAGGTCACTATATCATGTGGGCATAGAAAGTGTTTGTAATGAACTAAAGCTTGTTCAGCAGCTCACCTGTTCCTTCCACACTGAGGAGAAATCCTCTCATCAGCAGCAGGTGATCAACAGACTGAACACCGGACCGAAAAAACAAAAGACTAAAGACACCGACCTCAGACCGGCCCGCCGGGAGTTTCCCCAGTCGGGACCTGATTACTCCCGCCTTCCCCGTTAGACAGGAGCTGCTTATCACGTAACGTTACTCTCACGGTGACACCAGAGCTTGGCTCTGCTGGAGCTTATTAGCGCGACTAGATTCTACAACGTTTTCATGAATAAACACACAGCTTAATAGATCTGTGGCTTGTGTAGAAAACCGTCCACAAGGTGTGCAAATGTGTTGGTGTGTGTGTGTGGGGGGGAATACAGAGGGGCGCCTTAGCGCCTAATCACCAGCGTGTTTATTAATGATATAGTTCGCAGATACACAAACGGACAAGTACACACCTATTATGCAGACTAAAAATATTTTTTGCATCATCACTTTGGCGCCCCCTCCAGCCTGGCTCCCCTATGCGCCGCATACACTGCATACCCACTTTTTGCGCCACTGCTAGTAACAATGTAATGGCTTCATATTTTTCTAAATATACATGGAACAGGATGATGGGGATTTTTCTTTAGTTGTAGAGTTAATTCAGTCTTAGTTTAACGTGAACACGATTAACATGTTTATTTCCGGTCCCCACGTGACGCGAATGTTAGCGTGCATGCTACGTATTAGCTATGTCTATAGTATTAGCATTAGCCTACCTGGTCGTGGATTCGGCTGGCTGAAGCGGTTTCCTGTTCAAGGATAACGTTGTGCTGTTATGGTAAGACAACGCCGTTTTACAGTGGCGACACTCGACCGTGTTTTCACTTCTTCTGAGTTTAAAATGGTCCCAAACTTTAGACTTCTTTTGCCTTTTGCAAGAGTTTTTGTCTATCGTTCTCTCCATCACCAGTGATATCCACCGTTGTGCGCCAGTAAAATGTGTCCGTGTAAATTAGAGTCCGACTGCGGTGCGCATTTAACAAAGCTTCAAATCAGTAAATAATAATGATTTGAGGATTTTTTTAAATCGAGTATTTCTTTAAGCGCTAAATTTAACATTTTAAATGTTAGTTTGGTGCATTAAAAAAACTTTAAAATAGATAAATAAGTGACGCTTAGCCTGGAGGGGGGGGGGGCATGCAAAGCCAGGCTAATATAGTGCTGGGGTAAACCCTGGTAATGCATGGTATTAACGGTATACGGTATAGCTGGTAGGATTTTGTCTATGATATAAAATTATACACTACCGGCTAACCGGATGTGCTTGATGATGATGTCATCGAGGAGCGCAACAGGTTAGCGCTTCAACGGAGCAACACGGCGAGTGGAATCTGCCTAAATCAGGAGAAGACGCAGCTGAAGCTTACTGCGCCGTGAGAAGGTCTGAACTTTTAATTTTATTTTACATACAGCTGACTAAAACCTGCAGTCATGTAGCGGCGATGCATTAAAACCACCGCTTGATAGCCGAACGTAATGGCGGCGTACCTTTGGAATTCAGTGTTTGTAAAAACTTTTGAGCCACGCCTGCCAAACTGGCAGACGTGAGAGCGTCTCACGCAGGACATTTTTGAGCAACGTAGGACAATGTCCTCGCGGGCTTCAGATTTGTATCTATTTAACAGTGGGTATTGTAGTGACCTCTGACCTTTACATATTATACATATTTTTATTGTGACAATAATCTGTTGACATAATTTGAAAAAAGAATCATCAATGTGACTTTCTGAAAAATTCAGAAAATGAGGATTAAGCCTGGGACACACAGGAGACAGACGCGCCGCGTCGCGTCACGCCCACGCCGCGTCACGCCCACGCCGCGTCACGCCCGCGCCGTCATTTTAAAAAGAAGCCATTAGAAGCCATGAGAGTGGCTACACGGGGAGCGCAGCATCGCGTCCCAGAAGCGCCGGTCCGCGCAGAGGCGCTGAAGATAGGCGCCAGTTCTATTTGAAGCGCCGTGGCGCGCCGTGGAACGGCTGTTCCTGTTCTCAAGATGTTGTGACTATCACGTGACTTTCCAAGAAGCGTTCAGCGCTACAGTCTTTGGTTCAGCGGCGCGGCGCTTCCTGTGTGACCATTTAACTGCGGCGCTTCCGTGGCGCAGCGTGTCTGTCTCCTGTGTGACCCAGGCTTAAGACAGTCCATCTGCTTAGAAAATAAACCAACAGAGTTTATCAGGAAATTATTAGAGATCATCATATAATTATTATAAATTATTATGAAACACCAGAAACAACATATTATATATGACAATATATCTAAATATTGTAATGATCCATAAGGGCTTTTTGTGACTGATGTTGTAGCCTGATGTTACTGTTCCTTTAAGAGACGCTGTGGCTGGTTGAGGTGAAACTGGAAGTTGGAGATGCGGGTTTATCTCAGCTGTTTGTTAAACTACTCTAATAAACTGCTGTTAAGGACAAAATGTCATTCTGTCTGACGTTTTAGTTCATCACAAACATCACGATATAAAGAAATGATCTTAAGTTGCGTTGCGTATGTTATAGAGCTGCAGCGGAGCTGCTTAAACCCGGTGCGCCGCGCACCGTGCGCAGCCAGATCAATTAAAATGCTCAGAAGAAGCTCCAGCAGCTGCTACAGATATCTGAGATGATCTCTGCGGATTATTGAAAAACATGTCTGTGTCACTGAATCAGAGCAAATTATCAACAAACAGTCTGCAATTTGTGGTTTTCAGGAAGTTTATTTTATTTTTGCACGTTCAGAGAAGACGCACAGCGTCGGTCATAATGTCCGACGATTTAAAGTTTTTTGGTAATGTCCGACTGTCCGACGTGTTTTCGCAAACACTGATCATAGTAGGAACATTTTAGGCTGCTTCTTTAGCGTGTCTCCGTCAGAGTCAGTGCTGGTCAGGATATTAAAATTAGTCTTATTCTTATTTTTTACCTCTCAGCGCACTGGGACTTTTTTTCCAGGGTAGGATGAGTACCGGTAATATTACCGCTAATTTATTAGTGGAAATCTCCGAGATTTCTGCAAATATCTGTCCATCTCCAAGTAAACACATCCCCCCAGCGCCGCTGACCCGCCCCTCCCGATATGCAGAACACACGCTACAAGAGGGGACACAATTTGCGCATTAGGATGCATTGGCGCATTTGGAGAGAATCAGCCCAGGCAAGAGGAGAGAGAGAAAAAAGACGAGTTATCCGACACCGTGGGAACGTGCGTCAGATGTGCCGACAGACAGGTGGGTACATGGAGGTGGAGAGGCACAATAGATCAGTAGCAAGCACAAGAAAGTGCAACAGGCCCTAAGAGACTGTGTCTAAGAGCACAGATTTTTTCCAGGAAAAAATCCTGAAAATCAGTGCATAGAGCTGTAGTTGGAGTGGAGGGGGCAGTGGATTCCTTTAGTGAAAGAACAGAGTTAATGGTACTGAAAAGTTTGTGTTGGTCGCCACGATGCATCTCAATGATATCGGCAAAATAGTTATTTCTAGCTGATCTGACGACTTTTTGGTAAGCTGCCAGGGAGTCTTTCAGCAATCGCAGGGAAATTTGTAGCCTCCAAAGTTTATTTTACTCAGATTCCAGAAATGTTGAACAGGGACAGTCAGAGTCAGAACAAATATATAAATAAGGAAAGAAATAAGAAAAGCATATAAACATTTTTCTCAACACAGGTAGGCTAGAAAAGTTAATAGTGTGAAGTACTGAAGTTTGTGTGTTCTGGCACCCGTAGTGAAGAGTCATTGAGGCTATGAGACATTAGACATGGCTGTAACATGCACAACGATGGATAATAAAATGGCTGGTTCATAAAGTTATTGCTCATCCTGCCTCCTCAATATTACATGGTGTCAGAAGATAAAAAGGTCTGGAGATGGCACAGTTTCAACCTCCTCAGAACCTGAGTTTGCAAGGCAACCTAACGGAAAACTGGAAGAACTGGCTACGACGCTTCGAGCTGTTCTGTACTGCTAGCAGCACTGTGAGAAGTCAGAAAGGTATGATGCGTGATATTTCTGTAAGTGGATGGAGAAGTGACGATAAAAGTATGTAACACTTTTCAATTCACTGAAGACGAAAGACATAAAATTGGAATGCCAAAGAAGTTTCAGGACAATTGTGAGTCCAGAAAAAACTCACCTTTCATAAGCCATGTTTTTCACAAAAGCACAGAAGTAATCGTAAAGCATAGATGCTTATGTCACAGAGTTGGAAAACAAAGACTGAGTTCGGAGATTCACACAACTCTGATACGAGACAGAATCGTATGCAGTATCAGCGGTGCAGAACGGCAGCGGAAAGGCTTACTGGCGTGCTTTGCTGCACGCCGGGAGAGTCTCCGCTGCAGAGCGGCTTCTCCACCGCCCTCCTCGCTGGACTCACAAGATCACAAAATCCCTCGAGACTTCAAAGGTCATGGTTTGTTTATGCCGTCCACCATTAAACCAAAAAGAAGAAGGAAATCCCGCTTGAGATCACTGTTTGATGCCATATATAATAATAATATGTTGTTCCTCTCCACTGCCAGGATTAAAGCCATGAAAAACACACTGTTGCATTTCTCAAAAGAAACTGGTAGTAAATAAAGCCGTGAGGTCACATGTATTGATGTAATCTACATAAATATGAAAATGCATTGCTGCAACAGTCTTATTGTGAAAATTACAGGATGTTTTACACTGAAACCGTGTGTGATTTCCTGTCTAGCCCTATGTTATCTGTGGAAGCGGCTCGTGGCAAAAATAGAACCCAATTCTATCTTTAGCAGCGCAGCACGGCAAGCTGCTTCTGGGACGCACCTGAAAATGTCCATGCCACGGCCGGTTTGGATCAACCCCATAGACTGTAATGGATTCTATACGAAGCAGTGACGTTCCACTGCCGTTCCACGCCACTGATGCCTCCAGTGTGGAGTCCGGGTAATCAATAATGAAGTAAAGCCAGGCTGATAAGGGAGGCAGGTCTGACGCTGGATAAAGCTATCGATATGTTGTGCAAGTGAAATTACAACCAGCCAAGTGAATGCTCTAACTGAAGGAGTTGTAGCGTGTGACAAGGCCTTTTTGATGGGTAAAAGGTCAAAGACAGAGGGCTGTCCAGCAGGGAATACCAGATTGCTACAGACCAGATTAATACAGACATGATCAGTGTTTATCGTTCCAACAGCCTCTGAGACAAGACGGCTCCTACAATCTGTTTACTCTTGCCTGCAGGAGCTCAAGGCTGCAGTCCACAGGGGAGGACAGAACTCTCATCTATCAACTTTAATAAAAAGAATCCTTTTGTCTCATAATGATTCCTTCCACTTAAGCCCGGACCACACTGTGCGATTTTCGGCCATCTTGGCCAAATCCCTCGTCGTGGGAAAACAAATGTTGCAGAGTTAAAGTCGACACAAGAGAGACATGGACTGAAAGATTCAAAATAAAGAACAAAGTTGGGTAACACTTTATAATAAGTGCACACTATTAAGCATTAGTTACTCATCAGTTAAGCATCGGTTAATGATTAACTAATAATTTCTAAAGCGTCTACAAAATATTTCTCATAATTACTTAACAGCTTACAAGCACCACTATAAAGGCTTTATTCATGATAAAGAAGCTTCTATATAACACTTGTCATTCATGATGTTTTATGATCTATAAGTCATTCATTAGTCATTTATAAAGGGTAAGTAAATGGTTAACATACCCTATATTATACTATAAAATACACATGTACTATACGGGTGTTTTGTTACTAGATGTTTTCTAAACACTGAATCTCATGACACAATAAATCAGCTACTAAATGTTAACAGATGTCTTACAATACATTTACAATTGTCACTTAAAGGCTGCCAAATTTGCAACTTGCTACTTCTTTTTCAACAGATCATCTATTGATTCTTATAAATACATTAATAAACTATTTTAGGACGTTACAAACCATTTACTACTTGTTAGTAAAGTATGTCGAGGGAGCTCATCTAAAGTGGGGGACTATATATACCTTACAACTTATAGATGTAGGGTTGCAGCTTTTGTGAACCACTAGCGCTACGTTAGCTTAGCGCTACGTTAGCTTAGCTCTACGTTAGCTTAGCTCTAAGCTAGCGGTCTTGTCTATCAGCTTGAGTTTGAAATATTCTCACACTTTGGAAACCTTTTAGGGTTTTCTCTGGGTGTCATAATCCCTTTTGCATTCACCATGTTGCTGGCTCTGCTCTGCTAACGGTATGAGCAGCAGTAGCAAAACAAGCACACTTGTAGCGTTAAATAACCAGAAGGTCACACCAGAAAAAGATGGTATAACCCGGAAGTGAACAAAATAAAAGTCGAACTTTTTTAAAATCGATTTCTCTCTATTTCTGGATCTGCACTGATTGCTTCAGCACCATGTGTCGCAAACAATGATAATTTCTTTTAGAGTTAAAATTAATAATTCGAATAAATCGCTTTTAAAAAATGTTTGACATTTATTTTGTAAATCAACACTGCGTTTACTTTCACTTCCGGGTTATACCATCTTTTTCCAGTGTGATCTTCCGGTTATTTAACGCTACAAGTGCGCTTGTTTTGCTACTGCTGCTCATAATGTTGCCAGAGCAAGCAACAGGGCAAATGCAAAAGGGATGATGACACCCAGAGAAAACCCTAAAAAGTTGCCAAAGTGTGGGAATATTTCGAACTCAAGCCGATAGATAAGACCTCTACCTTAGTGCTAAGCTAACGTAGCACTAGTGGTTCACAACAGCTGCAGCCCTACATCTATAAGTTGTAAGCAAAGACTGTATATATAAGAGGTTGTAAGGTATATATAGTCCCCCACTTTAGATGAGCTCCCTCGACATACTTTACTAACAAGTAGTAAATGGTTTGTAACGTCCTAAAATAGTTTATTAATGTATTTATAAGAATCAATAGATGATCTGTTGAAAAAGAAGTAGCAAGTTGCAAATTTGGCAGCCTTTAAGTGACAATTGTAAATGTATTGTAAGACATCTGTTAACATTTAGTAGCTGATTTATTGTGTCATGAGATTCAGTGTTTAGAAAACATCTAGTAACAAAACACCCGTATAGTACATGTGTATTTTATAGTATAATATAGGGTATGTTAACCATTTACTTACCCTTTATAAATGACTAATGAATGACTTATAGATCATAAAACATCATGAATGACAAGTGTTATATAGAAGCTTCTTTATCATGAATAAAGCCTTTATAGTGGTGCTTGTAAGCTGTTAAGTAATTATGAGAAATATTTTGTAGACGCTTTAGAAATTATTAGTTAACCATTAAGTGATGCTTAACTGATGAGTAACTAATGCTTAATAGTGTGCACTTATTATAAAGTGTTACCCAAAGTTGTGATGTTCAAGCTGGACACGGGCAGACTGCAATGCAATCAAAACACTGACCGCACTGGGAGTTCATGGAAAACTCAAAGCAAGTAAGACAAAGCTTGTTCCCTTTTTTGGTCACAAGGCAAGCATTGGGAAGCACTTAAGTTGTGAGTACAAAGAACAAAAGAATGAGATCGAGGATGATGTTACTACTATTATTTGATGGATTAGGTTGTTTACCTAACCCATCACACAGATCAGACACATCACTACAGACAGAACACACAATTAAACCTGTGGTGAAAGATTACAGTTGCACTAAAATACAGAGTAGTGCAGGAGCTACGCCGCAAGGAGCGTATGAGAGTTTAGCAAGACAGATAGAGCCAACAGTATGGTTACCGTGGTAACGCCAAAGAAATTAAGAATCTGGACCCAAAGGACTGATATATCTATGACTACTGGACTTTCATAAATCACTGGGACCTTTCATCCTATGCTGGTTGTCCCTCGTGGGGGTGTTGGGCTGGGCCCTTGAGGCCCGGGGTTGTCTCACTCTGGGCTGGCTCATATCGGTTGTGTTTGGAGAAAATTCTTCTCAGTTTCTCAGAGACTCCTGCCATGTATGGAATGATTGCTGTCCTTTTCTTTGCTGCTGTGGATTCTTTTCCAGACTTCTTTGTTGATTTCACAAAGGCCCACTTCCATCCTCTTCAATTTGCACAGCACAGTCCAAGAAGGGCAGTTTGTTGCTGTGGACATCCTCCCTGGTGAACTTGATGTTCTTGTCCACGGCGTTAATGTGCCTGGTGAAGCCTTCTACTGGTGAAGCCTTCTACTGGTGAAGCCTTCTACTGGTGAAGCCTTCTACTGGTGAAGCCTTCTACTGGTGAAACCTTCTACTGGTGAAGCCTTCTACTGGTGAAACCTTCTACTGGTGAAGCCTTCTACTGGTGAAAACTTCTACTGGTGAAGCCTTCTACTGGTGAAGCCTTCTACTGGTGAAACCTTCTACTGGTGAAGCCTTCTACTGGTGAAAACTTCTACTGGTGAAGCCTTCTACTGGTGAAGCCTTCTACTGGTGAAACCTTCTACTGGTGAAGCCTTCTACTGGTGAAGCCTTCTACTGGTGAAACCTTCTACTGGTGAAGCCTTCTACTGGTGAAAACTTCTACTGGTGAAACCTTCTACTGGTGAAGCCTTCTACTGGTGAAACCTTCTACTGGTGAAGCCTTCTTCTGGTGAAACCTTCTACTGGTGAAGCCTTCTACTGGTGAAGCCTTCTACTGGTGAAACCTTCTACTGGTGAAGCCTTCTACTGGTGAAAACGTCTACTGGTGAAGCCTTCTACTGGTGAAGCCTTCTACTGGTGAAACCTTCTACTGGTGAAGCCTTCTACTGGTGAAACCTTCTACTGGTGAAGCCTTCTACTGGTGAAACCTTCTACTGGTGAAGCCTTCTACTGGTGAAGCCTTCTACTGGTGAAACCTTCTACTGGTGAAGCCTTCTACTTCCTGCATGAGAATTTTTACCCATGTGTCATCCACATACCTGAACCAGTGACTTGGTGTTGTTCCATTGTAGAAGTTCAACGCTGTGGTTTCCACTTCCTCCACGTAGATGTTGGTGAGGATAGGTAATACTGGGGAGCCCATGGCACATCCATGTTTCTGCCGGTAAAACTTGTCGTGTTTAAAATATGTGGTGGAAAGGCAAAGGTCCAGGAGGGTGCAGATCTGTTCTGGAGTCAGTTTTGTCCTCTCCTTTAAGAAATCATCTTGTTCCAGCTGTTTCCTAACCGCTTCCACTGCTTCAGCTGTGGGTATACGTGTGAAGAGTGAAGTGACATCAAACGAGACGATGGTTTCACCTGGAGCCAGTTGGAGATCTTGAACTTTCCTGGCAAAATCCACCGAGTTCTGTGTGTGATGTTGGGTTTTCCCAACCAGCGGGGCCAAGATGATGGACAGATGTTTTACAATGTTGTATGTCTCTCTCGACTCGACTCAAACTTTATTTATATAGCACCTACAGACACTTACATGCCACCAAAGTGCTTCACAGACACATAAAACATAACACATAAAATCCACTAAAAGAATAAAACACAACCAAATAAAAACATTAAAATTAGACTAAAAAAGCAACACAGTCAATTAGGGATGGGACGAAATATCGTTTGGCGAAATTTCGCGATATAAAACGTGACAAAATGCATCGAGTCAAAAAAAATGGATCGCAAAATAAAGACTAGATGGCACTGCTGCATGATTTGTGTATGGCAGGCATACAGTCTAAAGCCTTTTTTATAAAACAATGCAGCTAATTTGCGCAACGCCTATGAGGCATCTGGGAGCGTTAGGTCGTTTATAAGAGCTCAGACCGTGGCGGTAATGTTGCGCAATCATGTCCGTTTTATAAAAGATTACGCGATGGTGGCATAAAGGAGGTATGGGGGCGGTCTCCGCGCTGTCACGGACTTCCGTTTATCTTGGACATAACTTGGTTTTTATTGCGATCAAAGCCGCGCTCGTTGAGTTTTTTTTCCACATTTCTCTACAGGTGTGTGTCCTCCACCATCACTGTGAACAGTCAGATGATCTGAGCTGCAGATCTAACGGAGAGACACTCCCGGAGCTCCGCATCGCTCCAGTTTATCATCTCAGCTGGTTCGAAAACGAAACTTGTGGCCGTGTTTAGCTTCATTTTCATTTTATAGTTCCCGGCCGGAGCTCGACATTAATTTGACACCTCCCTCTGTTAAGTTAATGTGCGTTTATAAGACCGGTGAAGCCACAATATTACAGCTACTATCAAGCGTGGTGGCACGACTGTCGCAAAATTCGGTAATATTACGCTGATTTGCCAGCATGGTGTGTCTTATAAAAAGGGCTTATGGTGGCAGGCTGACAGCACTATATCTGCTGATTAAGCAGGGTAAAAGTAAATGAAAAAAAAAAATCCGGGGAACGGTGCAGTGCGTCGTGACGTCATCACGTCAAGTCACAGCGCCTGTTGCAACAACACTGCAGGCAGGAGACATTGTTTCTGCTCAAAGATCACTGATTACACCAGAACATGTTGATATGTTAGTTTTTTTGAAGAAGAACCAGTCCTGAGATAACTTAACCTAGGGTTAGAGCAGCACTAAGAGAGTGTTCTTGTTTGTGTTTGGCCTGTTAGGCCTTGTGTTTCCCTGTGTGCAACGGAAACAAAAATAAACAAGTTGTTATTATACAGTAATATTTTTTCCTTTTTTGATATCGTATCGTGACATATCGTTTCGTGACTATGACATATCGAGGTGCATCGTATCGTTAGTTTAAGTGTATCGTCCCATCCCTACAGTCAATCACTCACACAGATTTAAAAGCCAGTTCATAAAAATGGGTCTTCAGCTTTGATTTAAAAACTGGTACAGAAGAGGACTGCCGAGGACTGTGTAGTGGAAGCTCATTCCATAATTTTGGAGCTGCAACTGAAAAGGCTGTCACCCCACATCTTCAACCGTGACCAGGGGACCACGAGCAAGGACAAGTCCTCTGAACGAAGTGCCCGAGAGGGAACATGATGTATGTGACCGGGCTGATGCTGCTGCTGATGGGTCTGAGTGGTGTTCCTTCCTTGTGGATTTTTGGAAGACCATATATAGATGGGGTGGCTTCTCCTGGATAGAGTTTGTAGTAAAATGGTTGATTACTTTGTCATTTAGCAGTTTCTGTAAATGGTCCATGATTTTCTTCTTGTATCCACTTGTCGGGTCCCTCTTCAGTGCTTCATACGTGGTTCTATCACTCAAAACTGTGATGACTTTGTTGTGGTAGTCTGTGGTATTCAGAATAACCGTCCATCCTCCCATCCTTGCAGGTAAAATTGTGATGTTCTGGTCTGCTGAGGGAGGAGGCAACTTTTCTTTTGTGTGGGGACAGGTCAGAAGGAGGGGTCTACGCAGCAGATAAAATGGGTTGGCACCATCATACCTCTCAGACATTGTCCTGCCATACAATCTACAACATGATACAGGTGTGGGTCATTAACCATTTATCATCCGGTCAGCGCTACACAGCCACTGTAACATGTTGTAGGTGCTTACTTTTAATGAATCCTCAATAAAATATAAAGGTATTCAACAAGAGGTGATACTGACAAAAGCAAGAACCAGTTTCTTCCCCACAGCGATCAGGACAGTAAATAAACTACAACTGTCTTGATAAGTGCAATATACCCATACTTAAACAACATTACTGCTGCTTCAACAAGGATTTTTGCACATCATTGCATTCAATAAAGATTGTATTTATATTAGGAGTGGGACTCGATTAAAAGTGAATCTAATTAATTCATCTTGATTAGTGTTCAAGAAATTTTGCCCCAAAGCAATGTTTTATTAAAAATAATGAGGCACAGAACCAACCTATAGATATATTTTATTTCTACCTTTTTGAAATGTCTTGTGTTTCCTTTACCTCGATGCCAAACGCACTATTGAATGCCTTCAATTTCATGCAGTGACAATAAAAACTTCTGATTCTGATCGTCACCTTTATGTGGAACTCCAGGTTCTCATCCATGGAGTAGATGTGATCAAAGATGTCGCTGGCAATTCGAGGAATGATTCCCATCAGATGGGGGTCATGAAGTTTCCCCTGAACAATAACACAACATCACAAACACATAGAAACACATCCGCTGCTCCCTCAACACCACACTGACCTCCATGGTGTGAGTCTTTCCGGATGATGTCTGACCATAAGCAAAGATGGTGCCGTTGTATCCTCCTAGTACATCTAAAACCAGAGATTCACAAACGTACCAAACAAATATGAAAACAGGATAACAGCACATTTTACACAACAAACACATCCAGTAAATCAGTCTCAAACTTCTTTCCTGCTTGGTACAATATTTCATCCTGTGAATCAGATGAGCTCACCTTTGATGATCTGTTTAGCACAGGTGTCGTATACCTGAACCTGTTCGGTGTTTGGAGGAAGGACCCTGTCGAACACATATGGCTTCCCCTGATACACAAGAAACACACTGTCAAAAAAAGTCAAGTCAGGCTTATTTATGGCAGCTGACCTAAGTGCTGAACAAAGAAATCAACAAACATAAAAGATGAATACATAAAATACAAAACAGGTATACAATTATAACTGTAAGAAAAAGGCAATCAATGCACTTAAAATACAGTGTTGAAAAAAAGATATAAAAACCAGAAATATAAAAGAATAAAAGTCTCCAAAGAGTCATAAAAACCGCGGTCCGAAATGTGAAGATATGACAGAACACCGTTTAATCCCACTGGCAACAATTGTTGTTTTTACTTCTGGAAGCTGTAAAAGTGTTGTTTTGGCTTTGGGCAGATAATTCAAGTTTTAAATAAAACATTAGGTTGTCTACTGTAGGTGATAAAGATTTCATGTAGCTAGTATGAATGGTCACATGACCACATCCCTTTGGTTCCTACCTGCACTGCTGGTTAGGAATGTCTGCCTCAAACTTGCACAGTGAGTAAAATGCCTTAATAATCAGATATAACTAAAATATTTTGTACATACATTCTTTAAAGGGTCTTCTATTGAAATATAATGAGAATTTTATGCCTGCATGAAACATTTAATTGCAAAAAGAGTAAATGTAAGCGCGGCAACATTTGATGCTGCTAGCATAGACAGCGCTAAGCTAGGTCTCAAAGATTTGGCTACTTATTCTGTTTATCTTGTGTTTTTTCCCACACAGCCTAAAAGTATCAGATGTTTCAGATCTTCTAGACCTAAAAGAACCCCAAAATGATGTCTGCTACATCACAGTCATTCCTACAGTTGAAAAAGATGCAACTGACAGTGACTGTGACAGCAACTGCTCAGATAGAGTATGAAGGTGAAACGGGCCATTTGCCTGCTAGACTGCTGAATGGTGGAGCACAGGTGACCTATCTGGAGGATAAGGAAGATGACATAAGTCCAGACCTACCCAAAGACCACCTACACCCCCCAGTTGCCCCCCCCCCCCACGTCTCAGTCCTGCAACATTTTGGCTGAAGAAAACCCATATCCACTACTTGGTGAGTCTCCCACAGCATCCGTGAAGAAAAAGAAACACCCTGTAATAAATGAGACCCCTAAACCAAGAAAAAGATGCCGAGAGGAAAATGACACCCTAAAACGCCATTAAAAACTAAAAATGTCCCTTGATGCTGGTGAGTCTCCCACAAAGCCAAGCCAAAAAAGAAGATGCTCAAAAGATACTGATACCCCACAACGCAGTAAAAGAAAATGCCCAGATGAAAATGAAACGCTGCAATGCAATAAAACCAGAAAAAAACTTCTAAAAAAATTCTAAACGACCAGCCACTTCCAATATACCAGAGTTTGTGACCTACGGCCCAACTGCAGCAGATCTCATGACAGAAACTAAACCCGACCCTGTTGATTTGCTCCTCTTGATGTATCCACCTACTCTGAGGGAGCTCATAGTTGAGATGTCAAAAGCCTATGCAGTGCAAACCAAAGGGAAACTACTGGATCTGAACATGGATGAGTTGCTGACTTTTTATGGAATTCTGCTCACCTCTGGCTACAGTTCTGTGCCACGGCGGCACATGTATCGGTCATATGACCCTGATGTCTACAATGAAGCCATGTCAAATGCAATGAGAAGGAACCGCTTTGATGAGATAATGGCTTCAATTCATCTGGTGGATAAATATTATGTGTTAGGAAGGTCTAAGGATTAAAGTGCATGCATTTATTTTGCTGGGAAAAATTTGGGATTAAACGTGTTTCTTACCTGTACACATCTGGAAAGATTTGCACACCAGTACTTAGCTGGAAATGTAAAGTTGATCCAACACACAGGCTTACAAGATTTAGAAGACCGAGCCATTTGTTAAAATTTCCATATAAAACCTGCCCTGTGTGTGCGTGTGTGTGTGTGTGTGTGTGCGTGTGTGTGTGTGTGTGTGTGTGTGTGTGTGTGTGTGTGGTGAAGTCACCATCTCACCTACCCAAGTGTAGATAGTTTTGAATCCAGATCCCCCCTCCCCTGGGCTGTAAACACTAACACCCAGTGTCTCCGAGTGAGAAGCACCCAGCTCTACTACTTGCCGAAGTTATGTCACCTCCATGACTTATGAGAAGGAATATTTTGACCCGGAATTTACATCACCCCACCAGGATTTTCATTGGACTTTAATTTTTATGCTGATGACTGTCAAGTCTATGCTCCCACGAAATCAAAGGAAGTAGCGTTATTGTGTCTTCGTGAGGTTAAGGATTGGATGAGTTGTAATTTCTTGCAGATTAATGACTCTAACCCCTGCTCCACACTGGAAGCATCAGTGTCACGGTACAGCAGCAGAACGGTTTACTTGCGATCTTTTGCTGCTTCCCAGTGCACACCGGGAGAATCTCAGCCACGGAGCAGCTTCACCGTCACAGCGCTGGACTCGCGAGATCACAAGATCCCTCGAGACTTCAAAGGTCACAGTTTGTTTATGCCATCCGCCATTAAACCAAAAGGAAGGAACTCACGTTTGACATCGCTGTTTGACGTCATATATAATGTTGTTCCTCTCCACTGCCAGGATTAAAGCCATGAAAAACACACCGCTGCACTTCTCGAACGATGCGGTAAGTAAATAGGCCGTGAGGTCACACGTATAGACGTGATCTACATTGCTATGAAATCTCATCGCTGCAATAGACTTTTATTTTGAAAATTACTGGGCATTTTACACTGAAACCGAGTGTGATTTCCTGTCTAGCCCTATGTTAACTGCGGAAATTGACGCATCCCAGAAGCGGCACGTGGCAAAAATAAAACTCGATCCAATCTTTAGCGGCGTGGCGCGGCGTGGGGCTTCTGGGACGCGTCTGGAAATTGCCGCGTTGCGGTTGGTTTGTGTCACCCCCATAGACTATGATGGATTCTATTTGAAGCAGCAACCGCTGATGCTTCCAGTGTGCAGTAGGCTTAAGACTGAGTTAATTATGCTGGCACCGAGTGGTGCTCCTGTTGTTTCTCAGTCTTTGTTGAATGGCCTTTCTAATTGTTCAAAGGATGTTGTGTCTAATTTGGGTATTAAAGTTGATTCTCAGCTTAATTTTGATTTACAAGTTAATAATGTGGTTCGATCATGCTTTTTTCACCTAAGAAATCTATACGGTGAAGTCTTTTTTGTGCAGGAATGATCTGGAGAAGCTTGCTTTTACAACTTCTCGTTTAGACTATTGCAATAGTCGATATTTTGGCGTTAACCATTGGAGTATTGCTAGGTTGCAGCTAGTTCAAAATGCTGCAGCACGTCTTTTAACTGGCACGTGTCGATTTGACCACATCACTCCAGTTCTTGCCTCTCTTCACTGGATCCCGGTTAAGTTTCGTGTTCAGTTCAAGATTTTGGTTTTGGCTTATAAATGCTTGAATGGCCTTGCACCTATTTACCTGTCTGACCTTCTCGTGCCTTATGTTCCATCTCGTCGACTTAGGTCAGCTGACCAGCATAGACTGAATGTCCCTAGGGCGAGACTACAGAGAAGAGGTTTTAGGTCTTTTTCAGTGGCAGCACCTACTCTGTGGAATTTGTTGCCAATCACCATTAGACAGGCATCTTCTGTTGTCATTTTCAAAAAGCTGCTGAAGTCTTATTTTTATTCCACAGCTTTTAACACTTTGGTTTAACTTGGCACGTCTGCTTTTTGCCATTTCTTGCCTCTGACTATCATTTACTTCTTTTATTGTTAATTGCTTTTACTTGATTTTTGTTATTATTTGTTTTTAAAATGATTTTTGCTATTTTACCGCATTTATATTTTTATGTTCAGCATTTTTGGCAAATCGTTGCATTTAAAGTGCTATACAAATAAACTTGATTTGTTCTTAGTGTATACATTATATATAGATATTTATATATATTACAAAGAATGTAATAAGACAGGTGTTTTATTATTTTCTAATTTACAAGTCATATTTTCAAAGATGCATTCTATAATCGTAGCATATCCTAGGATTAGAGGTGGCATGAATTGCTGTTTCTTGTTTCTCTGAGTGATTTAAATGTCTGGGCTAGAGTTAGCATAGCAGCTAAGCTAACTTAAGAAGATAAAGCTGCAATAGCACATCTCCAAACAGTCACGAAACTCTCATCCCATTGGCTATCATCCCTGGGCCACGTCCATCTGACACCAGAACCCACACTGCCAAAGTAAACGAGACAGTAACACCGTTAGTCATTTTCTAGGTCCAAATGTCTTCTGTTGTCCGTGACTTCAAATGGTGTTTTTCTTTGTGGGACTCTGGTAGTTTGTCCTAAAGTTGAAGTGGTAGCAGCCGGCTGTTTCTCCTTCTCTGGTATTATTGAGCGGAGAACCTCTCACACCAGTGGTGTTCTGTTGCTGAATACGTGAGTGTGGAATGAGTGGAGTACCCAGGTAAATGTGAAAGCGTGGTGGTTCAGTGAGTCCGACAATCGGATGGCCCAATTGTTTGTTTTGGACTGAGGTTTTTAAATAAATGCAAGAGAACCACTTCATTTTTTAAATCTCCACTATATATAGACACACACACATATATATATATACACACACACTGCCCAGCCACGTTATTGGGTACACCTTGCTAGTATCAGGTTGGACCTCCTTTTGCCTTCAGAACTGCCTTAATCCTTCGTGGCATAGATTCAACAAGGTACTGGAAACATTCCTCTGAGGTTTTGGTCCATATTGACATGATAGCATCACACAGTTGCTGCAGATTTGTCGGCTGCACATCCATGATGAGAATCTCCTGTTCCACCACATCCCAAAGGTGCTCTATTGCAGTGTTCCCCAACCCTGGTCCTGCATGTTTTAAAGACTAAATTATGACGAATATTGATTGACATTTTCATTGATGAATAAGAGACGATGAAAATTGACAGAAGCGTAAATCCAATCAGAAAATAGAAAAGATGGGACAACGGAAAAAAGAACCAATCAGCAAATGGCACAGGCGGGACTTGACGAGAAAAGAACCAATCAGAATCCGGATCTGGCCGCAGTTTGAACAAGCTACCGCTAACCGGACGTCTATGCCGGTATCAATTTGTAACAGTTTATGTCTAAAAAGAGAAATGTCCACGGCTGGGAGGAAAAGTGTTAGATGTGATGATCTGAAAACAATTTGCTTGGTGAGTACACAACCAGGGTTTCCCCTGGTTTTAAAAGTGTTACGGTGTTAGCAGCTAGCTAGCTAGCGGCGAGCAGGAGGGGGAGAGGAGGAGGAAGGGGGAGGGATTAATGGCGAATGTTCTCGTGTTGCTGCTGTGACCGATGTTATCAGCATTCGTTGTTCTAGCGGTATTTTAGCGAGGAAAAAACATTCAGGTGGTCTAAAAACGTTCAGGCAGCTCACCACCTTGGTAAATTATTGCCAGGGAAAACTCCTGAATACAGTTCTTACCTTTAGTTTACCTCCTCACATTATTAGAGTAACACGTTTTATTGTTTTGATAGTATGATGTCATTTCCTGCCATGTTTACAAATATTACTGCACATAATACACATTTGTTTACTTTATTAATATTGAGAGGCACAGTTTCCAACTCAGTGTTCATTTTGGTATTTTCCATTAATTATTGTTAATAAAACAATAACTATAGAGTTTTACTGATCCAAAGTGTGAAGTGGGAACTTTTCACATTTCTTTACAGTTTCAAGTAGGTGTAGTTAACATTTCCTTTACAGACATTGAAAATGATTTCACTAGAAGAAAAATACATTTATTTTAGTCGACTAAAATTTAAAACACAATAGATGACTATAAAATGTGATTATAAATTCTTTAGAATTCAAAAGACTAAAACTAAATAAAAATTTCTTATCAAAATGAACACTGGTTGACAGCTCCGCCCCTCTCTTCACTCGAGTGTCCAAGACATGCGGCCACAGATCAGATGAGTCAGCCTAAGGTATCCTGGTGCCAAGAGCACATATGGACACCTTTATGCTTGAGCACGGTTATGGATAATTCATGACAAGCACAGAAGTCCAATAACAAAACACTGCTGGGATTCAGATCAGGAGGGCCATTTATCCTAACCACACCCCTCCAGGGCTCACCATCGTTGCCCTCCATCACCCCCTCCAGGGACCCAGAAAGGGGTGGGTAGTCTGATCTGCAGTTTGGTGCATAAGCACAAAACCACAGTCAGGACATTTTTTCCTTAAGAGAAACTTGCATCCCCCTTCACCTTTTATGGTCTGCCAAAGTTACAGAAATCCACGGTGAGTCCGCCTCTTAGACACATCTTTCCAGCATCTAACCAAACCTCTGTCCCAGTATGTGGATTTCTTCATCAAACCATTGGTGTCAGACCTGATCTTGTTTGTGGGACACACCACAGATGGCCTCAATCTAATTAAGAAATTCAAATCCAAACCGGATGACATCCTGGTCTCTTTAGATGGCCAGAGCTTCTACAACTGCATCCCACACTCAGTGGGGATTGATGCACGCTCTCACTTCTTAGAGACTGGCCATGTGACTCTATGCCTCCGAACCAGCTATTACTTACACTATCCCAACTCATCCTTACAAAAAAGATTTTAAATATCTGGAAGGTTTTTATTTGCAAACACAAGGAACTGCTATGGGTAGTGTTTTCGCTCCCTCCTACACTTGGCTTACCATGGGATTATGGGAGGAATAATATATCCTAAACCCCAGTTGCAACAGATTCCTTTCCTGAATTGTAATATGGACAAGATACATTGATTAGGGATGGGAAAAATGAAGCGAAGCTTCGAGGCTTGTATCGAACCGGAAGGGGGCGTGTCCATGAAGCCCCGCTCCGAGGCTTGCTTCATTTCGCCGAAAACCATGTGACTGATGACAAACGAAGCTTCGTTTTGCCTGAATCACGTGACTGGTTCGTTTTCTGTGTCACTTTCAAAATAAAAGCTGCCGAACCTCACGGTGATTTGTGGGTTGTTTTGTTTGGTTCATGTGTCTCCATTTATTGAGCTTGTGGAAAAAAACAGCTGTCATCTTGATTTGCATTCCAAAAATAAATGTAAGATGTGGATCACTAACACACCCCACCCAATGTAATTTGTGTAAGTCCACACTTTTGAAAACAAAATGATTTCCTTGACTGAAACATCAGCTTCATGTTATGTGAACATATGCATAAACCGCAATACAGATTTGACAACACGTTTGTTATGATGGCTGTCATGTTTCACTCCCAGCTCCAGAGACAGCTTGCTGTGGAGTGTCAAACTGAAGCAATGTGTTCTTATATATGCAATCAGTTACGGAGCTGGGAGCTGCTGGAGCGCGATTCGAACCTCTCAGGTCACGTGACACATGACGTATGATGCTTTCCGAACTGCGTGACACTTTGCAATTGGGGTGCATCAAAGCTGCATGAAAGCGCGATGGCACAGTTGCTGGGTGTTGGTGTGTTTTGGTCGGAGTGGATTATTGAGAGTTGTTCATTTGAGAGTTGTTCATGGCAAGTGTTCCTGGCACAAGCATGAGGAACGCTTCTGATGTTTTTGTGATGTGAAAAGATTTTATTGACGGAGTTCATCCACATTTTCAGGATCACACCTGTCAAGTCTCCCGTTTTGGGGTTGAAGCCATTTTAAAAACCATAAACTATATTTACTTCTTATTCCCGCTGTCTTCCCGAATTATTATTGACTGAAAATGTCCGGTATTAAGTTCATTCACGGCACGGGGAATCCCTGGCTCTCACGGAAAACCCCCCTCCTCACAGAGACGCTTCGCTCCAGAAGCTCCTCCCACTCATGTATTTTTAAACCCACAACTAGACGGGATCTCCAGACGGAGCTCTGAATCCCTGTCAGTGCTTCTCCTCAACTTCAACACACCACACTCCCCTCCGCTGAACAGTGACGTAGGAGGTGGATTTAATGCGACATGACTGTTTAGACTGCAGTCGCTTTCAAAAACATAAGATATGTATCAGAATAAATACCACAAATGAACGTGACCTGGGTAGGATTAGAAAAAATATCTGTGCTGTTCAGACTGTTCAAACTCATGAGAAATAGGATTTGATGCACTTTTGCCTGCAGTGACAACCTCAGACACAATGTGTGAAGCATTTTATTTCGTTGTAATATGACCGAGAACCACTAGATGGCGCCACAGCTATGTGTTCGAGGCCTCGAATCATGTATCGGCACATTAGAGAATGCTTCGAAGCGCTTCATGAGGCTTCATTGGCACATCACTAACATTGATGACATCCTCATGGTCTGGATCAAGAATGAATTCCTGGACTTTATGCGCTTTATAAACTCATCAATAACCTTTTCACATTCACAATAGAGTAGAGTCAAGACTATTAACTTTCTAGATTGGACACTATAAAAACATCAATCATGAAATTGAAACCTCATTCTAACGTAAACCAATGAGCGGAAATACACGTGTGAGAGCTGAGAGCAACCACCCATGTCACCATGTTAAAGCCGTACTATGCAACTCTTTCATATGTTTAAATCATGTTCTTGAGCCAGTATGTGCTAAAATGACCCTTTACAGGGTTAATGAAATGTCACTCAGACCCCACCGCCCTCTGTGGCCAGAATACCACACTTGCAACTTCAGAGTGGCGGTCCGGTCCCTGTTGGACTTAGTAAAGTGGAGCTGACATGCCTGGTGCTGCAGTCTGCTTCCAGCATGTTTCCTGCATGTTTTAGATCATGAACACAGCTGATTTGTTTGATTTAGTGATGAACCGCTCCTGTAGACACTAATGAAGGCTGAGGAGACATTTCAGCAGTTAGATTAAGGTGTTAAAAAGACCAACGCACAGCGAGGAGATAAGTTTTACTTTTGGTTTCACTAAAGGACACTAGGGGGTGCCATAAACAAGCCAAAACTACCAAGTGTGCCTTTGACAATATTCCTGTCGGCCAGTTCCTGCGACTGCGGAGAAACTGCAGCTCCACCCTGGAGTTTGAATCAAAGGTGGCGGATTTGAGGCAGCACTTCCTACAGAGAAGCTACACATCCTCCATCAGGGTTTCCCCCAGAAAATTTACAAACCCCGGTGGTAGACAAGCCCCACGGGCGACCCACTGTGTTTTAGTGTAAAAAAAAAAAGTTGTCAGGAAGTTTAAAAGTATGACTAGTATGTGGTGTTATTAACCATTTATTAATAATACTTATTTGTCTTACAAAAAGGCACAATCTTGAAATATGGTTTGACCAGACACAAAAAAAATACAATTTAGATAATGGAACATACACCTGACCTCCCACCCTGTTCACTTATCCATAGTAAGATGTTGCTGTTGTGCTGTTGTATCACCAGATGCTGTTAAAGTCAGACTTGCAGGTTAAGTCTTCTATCCAATTTAAAGGTGTGCTTCACTGAAAAAACATTTTTTTCTGATTATTTCTGATTATAATCGATCACTCTGAGTTTTTCATGCAGGCTGAACATGAAAATAGTCTCCAACACATATCTCCTGCATTAACTAGGGCTACAGCTATTTAATCTTTAAGTATTCTAATATTCTATCTAATCCTCTGTCAATTAAATATTCTATATGACGACCTTTCAAAATGGAGGAAAAAAATTCGAATGAGTTTGTTTCAAAATTAAACTTCAAGTAGAAATGTTACTAACTTCTACTAGAAACAATGTAATGACTTCATATTTTTCTAAATATACATGGATTGACAACAATCCAACCTAAAATTATATTCAAAGATAGACATGCTTGTAAATTACATGCTACAACGGCTTGCCGTATTTGCAGCGTCACACTGAGCCGCAGTAATGACTCCAGGTATTAGCTGCGTCCCTGCTCCACACCGCTGCAGCTGCAGCCATCTACATAAACAGGATGATGGGGATTTTTCTTTAGTTGTAGTGTTTATTCAGTCTTAGTTTAACGTGAACACGATTAACGTGTTTTCTTCCGGTCCCCACGTGAAGTTAGCGTGCATGCTACGTATTAGCCTATGTCTATGGTATTAGCATTAGCCTACCTGGTCGTGGATTCGGCTGGCTGAAGCGGTTTCCTGTTCAAGGATAAAGTTGTGCTGTTATGGTAAGACAACTCCGTTTTACAGTGGAGACACTCGACCGTGTTTTCACTTCTTCTGAGTTTAAAATGGTCCCAAACTTTTGCCTTTTGCAAGAGTTTTTGTCTATCATTCTCTCCATCACCAGTGATATCCACCGTTGTGCGCCAGTAAAATGTGTCCGTGTAAATTAGAGTCCGACTGCGGTGCGCATTTAACTAAGCCTCGAATCAGTAAATAATAAAGATTTGAGGATTTTTTTAAATCGAGTATTTCTTTAAGCGCTAAATTTAACATTTTAAATGTTAGTTTGGTGCATTAAAAAAACTTTAAAACAAATAAATAAGTGACGCTTAACCTGGCGGGGGGGCAGGCAAAAACACTGGAAGGTTCTGAGAAGTGACCCCACGCTGAACTCCATCAGCTTTGACCCACTGCTGGTAACTTTCAGAAGATCCCGCACCCTGAGACCGACTGGGGCATTCTGAAACAAAGAAACCACCAAAAGCTGGCTCCCATATCAACCTGTGGGCGTCTTCCACTGTTGACTCTGTGCTCAATGTTCAAACTCCTATGACACAAAGTTCTTCGCCCATCCACAAACAGGTAAAAATACCAGATCAGATCATTCATCTACTGTAACAGCACACACGTGGTCTACCTTCTGAAACGTGGGACGGCATATGTTGGACAGACAAAAACAAAACCACCATCAGGACTAAAAATCTGGATTATGCGATAGCACATCGCTACCGGGAGCAGTGGCAACTGGTGAATTTTTTTTTTTTTGGGTGGGGCGCATTTTTTTATTTTTATTTTTTTATGTTAGTTCTTGTGAATGGTTTTTATCTTGAGAGGCGCTATATAAACGATCGTTATTTCAGTGTTTGCGAAAACTTTTCAGCCACGCCTGCCAAACTGGCAGACGTGAGAGCATCTCACGCAGGACATTTTTGAACCACGTAGGACAATGTCCTCGAGGGCTTCAGACTTGTATCTATTTAACAGTGGGTATTGTAGTGACCTCTGACATTTACATATTATACATATTTTATTTGTGACAATAATCTGTTGACATAATTTGAAAAAAGAATCATCAATGTGATTTTCTGCCAAATTCAGAAAATGAGGATTAACAGAATTTATCAGGAAATTATTAGAGATCATATAATCATTATAAATTATTATGAAACACCAGAAACAACATATTATATATGAAAGTAAATATTGTAATGATCCATAAGGGCTTTTAGTGACTGATGCTGTAGCCTGATGTTACTGTTCCTTTAAGAGACGCTGTGGCTGGTTGAGGTGAAACTGGAAGTTGGAGATGCGGGTTTATCTCAGCTGTTTGTTAAACTACTCTAATAAACTGCTGTTAAGGGCAAAAAAAAAGGTCATTCTGTCTGACAATTTAGTTCATCACAAATATCACAATATAAAGAAATGATCTTTTTTTGGGGGGGGGGTGTTGCACTGTGCCGTGGTCCCCGAAATGCCTAGAAACGGCCCTGGGTGTGGGACTGAGTTTTGAAGGTGATCTGAATTGTATCAAATAAATAAATATTACATGCTTATAAATTATTATTATTATAAAATTACAAATGTGTAGTGGACATATCTGCCTACATTTTCCTTTTCAAACACTGTTTTGTTTTTTATGCGACTATTTTCCTGTCCTGTTTGTCTCTTAGCTGCATCTCCTCTCAATCCTCCAGAAAAACTGCTGTCTGGCTTCTTACTTTTCAACTCACAAGTTACTTTTGAAATTAGCAGATCAAAAGATCCATCGACCGCAAAAATAGCGGAATGTGAGCAGCGCGGCCGCGCCAGCGAGGAAGTCACCGAAGCACGGGAGGTGATCTCTGCAGCAGCGGAGCGCGTCAGACACAAATGAAAGACAAAGTATGAGCAAACGTGAACGATCGCGTGTTAATTATGTGGTTATGTTACTGTGGCCGTGCGCAGGACGCAGCTGCCCGTCGGAGCGCTATCAGTAATCAGCGCTCTGCCGCTCTCCATCCTCTCTGCCCAAAAGAAGACCCGGTGTGCTGAGAGTCCAAATAAATAATATATGTAGAAACTAGATCTTTTGAGGGGGAAGCCAACAAACCGTCTGCAATTTGTGGTTTTCAGGAAGTGTATTTTATTTTGGCACATTCAGAGAAGACGCACGGCGTCGGTCATAATGTCCGACGATTTCAAGTTTTTCGTCGGACAATATTAAATCACGTCGGTAATGTCCGACTGTCCGACGTGTTTTCGCAAACACTGGTTATTTTCTTCATTTGCAGGTCAGTTTTTCAGATGCGCTAACCACATATCACCACTAGGGAACGCCAAATTACCATTCTTATGCTTCACACAACTTGACATCGACGGACTTTGTTGCTAAGTTAGCAACAAAGTTGTTCCAAAAACATGCTTCATATTGACCAATATATGCAAACCTCACACACACTAAACAGGAAGAGGCTCTTTTAAACGATAGAATCCACGTTTTCTACCTCAACACCACCCAATGACTTCTGTCTTACCTTGCTGGTCAAAATAATCCATCTTATAGTAAAAAATCCACTTGGTTCGTAGAATCCAATGATAAAAAGATGAAACTACTAGTTTTCTCCATAGTCAACGTTAGCAGCAGCCCCACAACAACAAAGGACGGTGAACTAGCCTGTGGAGAAATTTCCAGTTCTGTCTGGGCTGGGTGAGCTGATCAATCAGCATCCTCCTCCTGATCTGAGCAGACTCCCCCCGTTTGCTTGCGATCGCAACCATTTGCGCCCAACAGCTCTCCTATTCCTTGTCGTTGGGGATCCAGCGCGCATGCGCCAGTTAGCCCGTTTTAAGTCAATGGTAAAGATTGCTGCGCCCGCGAGAGGACACGTGACAGGAAGTACGTCGACGTTTCGGCCGTGTTAAAAGTATTAACTTTATTAAACTACAATTAAATGCAGATTACACACAGCACTTACAGCCCATAAGGTGTATAGATCGTTTAGTTTAAATTTTATTTTTTTTAAATACATTTTGTGATTCCTCTCTTCTTCTTCCTCTTCCTGTGAGACTGGTGGGGCGGCGCCCTAGCGCCCCCTATGGACGAGCCGCCACTGACCGGGAGGCAAATCATGGATCAGCAGCATCCCTCCGTTTCTGGGGGATTGAAAAGATCTCAGCTCCTCCCACACGAGGTGACATCATCAATCTTCTCCTGAGGAGAGAGGCCTTTTGGATCCATCCTCTCAACACCATGGAACCATCACAGATTAATGAAGAAATGAGTCTATCTTGTTCATTTACGTAGCTCGTGATGTTTGTGTTGTACTTCAGCAGCTTGACCTCAAGCACTCATTTATTAGAGGAACGGATTATTTTATATGGGGCTATTTTTACTCTAATAACTGGATGACAGGGGTCCGTCCCCCCCCCATAATATTTTTAGTAGACTTTTTATCTTTTGCACTTATTGTTATTTAAGCTTGTTTTTGCTTAAGAGGTGAACTGATTTGCTTTAAATATTAGCTCATCCTACCTTGGAGGTCTAGTCCAATGAGGAAAGTATTTCCTCATTAACCTCATTAAGATGTAACTGATGAAGACACGTACGGTGTCAAAACGTTAGTTTGCATTTTCTGCACCTAATAAACCATTTGGACCCACTCCAGTGCTCCAGCTCTCCTGCTTTATAAATATTGGTGGGGACATGTCCCCGGCGTCCCCAGCTAAAATGACGCCTATGCATGACTGTAGCAGCAGACATTTGTGGACACAACAGACGGGAAATATTCAGCTAAATTGGTGTTTGGTCATGCGGCTGAAACTTGTTTTCCAGCAGAAAACAAATGCTGGCCTGATCAAAGTCATGACTACTCATTAAGACCACAGAAGGGTCGTCTGCAGATGGATCATTCCATCTTGTTTGAATCAGCCTCATTATTTTTCTCCTTTGAATCTAGGAATAAGACACTGGGGCAGTCATGTGAACTCTCATTTCTGCCATTAAAGCAAACGTGGAAGAAGGGCGAGGAGATCCATCGATATGGGGTCAGTCCTCAATGTCTGAGCAGAACTAAACAAACCTAAACTGTTATGGTGAATCTGCAGGACAAACTAGGTTCATAACACTCACCCCTCCCCTGGGTATCTTCCCTGAGACGCTTCTGCAGGAACCAGAAACCCGCGATGCCAGAGGAAACGAGCTAGCGCTAAACACCAGTCTCCAAACATCTTCTGTTGTCCGTGACTTCAAATGGTGTTTTTCTTTGTGGGACTCTGGTAGTTTGTCCTAAAGTTGAAGTGGTAGCAGCCGGCTGTTTCTCCTTCTCTGATATTATTGAGCGGAGAACCTCTCACACCAGTGGTGTTCTGTTGCTGAATACGTGAGTGTGGAATGAGTGGAGGACCCAGGGAAGTGCGGCGGTTCAACCGGATGGTCCAGTGGTTGGTTCTGGTCTGAAATGTGTTATTGGTGGAGGTTTTAGACACGTGAGAGAACCACTTTATTCTTTTTTTTCATCTGATGTTAGAATGTTGTTAGGAGGCATGAAAATATTGTTTTAAGCTTGTTTTCCAAATTTTCCATTGCAGCTTCACGAATAACAGAGCGTTGTTGTCATGGTTACAATTAGTCACCATGTACACACAAAGCTAATCTTCATGATGTAGAGTATCGATATGATCACACATGTACGAGGGGTTACTAACGTAGTACACGGTTTTTTATCCATGACTTCGCCTCATCTGGGATGTGGAACCAAAGCATGAGACTGCTTTGAGGTGAAAAGATGCTGAGACAAATCCTTCGTGTTGTCATGGAGACGGTTGTCATGGAGATAATTAAGCAAAAATAGTGCCATGTAGTTTTATTTTGAAACGTACTGATAAAGCAGCTGTAACTGACCCGCTGTTGGACACTACTCACTGAAACCTCATCATAGTCATGTTTAAGTAGTGCCCCCATGTTAGTCTAGAGCACGCGCACGCGCTGATTGGTCCTTACCTGTTGTCTCATTTTAACAAACAGCGTGCTTTGTCTCAGGTCTCCTTTGCGCGTGCACGCACACGCGCACCCTGGAGCAGGGCGTGCCTGCTGTAAACAGGTTCGGTTCGGTCGGACAACACCAGACTCACCGCCAGCACCACCGTCTCGTCTCCGCTGAATTTGGGGATGAATCTGTCCCCGCGGCTCCCCTCCGCGTCGCTCAGCGGCCTGAAGCGGCACATCACCTTCACCCCGCACACGCCGCACCCCGCCGCGTCCATCCCGCACAACGCAACACGGATCCGTTAGGACTCGGTTCGCTTTCAGCAGGTGGTTCTCTCCGGTAACTGAGCCTGAGCTCCGGTCAGTGATGCAGACACGGGTCCGCCCTAGAGCGCAGAGCCCCAGAGAACTCTGGGAAATGGAGTCCTTGGGACCGAGCAGGAGGACATCAGGATTAAACCAATGGGACCAAACCTGGACCGACTGAGACCAGAACCCATCCTAATGCGGTTCTGTGGGGGGGTAGGGTCAGAACCACAGCTGTTGCTTCCTTGTTCTGGAACCTGAAACCGGCTGCAGCAGGTCTTTAGAGCCACATGGAAACAAAGGATCCGTTGGATCTAGAACAAATCTGGTCATTTTTAAATTTAAACCACTTTAAAAACTTACATCAAACATTTTGTGCCTTGAAGCAGCCAGATGGAGTCCTGCACGTCCTCTGATGGAGCATCTAACCAAGCACCAGAATAACTTTATTATTAATCATATTGTTTATAATTACAGCATCAACCTTTCAGTTTTATAACTAAAATTCATAGTTTTTCTTACTGGTCTGTCCTGATGAAGAAGGAACAAAGCCATTAAACAAAGCTCTTAATAATAAAGGTGAGTCTTCAGGGACGTTAAAGGAAAAGTTCGCTTTTTTAGACATTAAGTTTTATGTTCACCCACCCAGTGCTCTGTAAACTTTGACCCATTTCACACACACACCCCTGCTCAGAGATTTTCAGGGGAGAAGTGATTCAGAAAGGTAGTTCTGGCTAGTTTCGGGGGCGCTTTATCTGCGCCGTTTAGCCTCACAAAAGGATTAGCCTCTGAAAACATGGCAAATTTACATCTCACAAACAAAGAGAAAAAATTTACAACGTCACCTTACAACGGGACTAGTTTTTGTCATTCGTATCCCTGCGCCGCTCCCCGCGGATATTAAACAGCGCTTCGTATGTCAGCTGTTTCACTGCCGAATGCCGAAAACATGTCAGACTCCGTCTCAT
Source organism: Aphyosemion australe (assembly GCA_006937985.1). Lineage (NCBI taxonomy): Eukaryota > Metazoa > Chordata > Actinopteri > Cyprinodontiformes > Nothobranchiidae > Aphyosemion > Aphyosemion australe. The sequence continues at coordinate 4,214,762 of SSNS01000017.1, forward strand.
CTGATGACGAATTTCATTTTAACACTATATCAGATGAAGAAGAAACTTATTTTACTACTAGGATATCTTTATGAGCCAGAGTACACGGATGAAGAACTGCATTTGCTACACAAAACACACACATCAACACAGATTGTTGACAAAGCTACTGCAGTCTATGATCAACCATCGGTGTAAAGATGATTGCATAAATAATGCGCTAAAATGCGAAGATGATTGCATGAATACGGCAGACATAGCGGAATAAATTATTTTTTAAAAACAAAACTTACCCAGATTTCTGGTACGGCCATCGACATATAAATCTATGGACATAGCCCGCCCATTTGGAAATACATATTCAGAATGATGCAAAATGGGAGGTTCCCACCGCCTCCATTTTGGCCGTGACACACGCTTCTTCACGTCCAGACAATCCATAAATGGGAAAAGAGGTGGAGCTGAGGGTGGGGCAGTGAGGGTTGGAGATAACAAAACCAATGTAGGAAGCTAAACTGAGCTAACACACGAAGCTAAGATGGAGAACCGAGACAGCGGACCACGCAGCTGTCTGGCTTCCGTGCGAGGCAGCAGCGTTGGTCGTCTGTGGAGCTGTAATATGGACTGTAAAAATACAAGCAGAGCCTCAGACCGCTGCGATCGGAGCCGTGCGCGCTGGCTGCTTACACGATGTCCCGCTCCGCTCCAATCCGGGGCAGATCAGCAGGACCTTAGCTGCATGCTAACTCGAAGCTAGTGGAGTTTTTCGGGCGCTTTTAGCGAGAGAAACGCAGTTCAGCGACTCCAAAGTGTAACGAGATCAGCTCAAACAGCTGGATTGTTTCTGTAG
>SSNS01000017.1:4216264-4253033 GCA_006937985.1 Aphyosemion australe
CTAGTTTCGGGGGCGCTTTATCTGCGCCGTTTAGCCTCACAAAAGGATTAGCCTCTGAAAGCATGGCTAATTTGCATCTCACAAACAAAGAGAAAAAATTTACAACGTCACCTTACAACGGGACTAGTTTTTGTCATTCGTATCCCTGCGCCGCTCCCCGCGGATATTAAACAGCGCTTCGTATGTCAGCTGTTTCACTGCCGAATGCCGAAAACATGTCAGACTCCGTCTCATCTGATGACGAATTTCATTTTAACACTATATCAGATGAAGAAGAAACTTATTTTACTACTAGGATATCTTTATGAGCCAGAGTACACGGATGAAGAACTGCATTTGCTACACAAAACACACACATCAACACAGATTGTTGACAAAGCTACTGCAGTCTATGATCAACCATCGGTGTAAAGATGATTGCATAAATAATGCGCTAAAATGCGAAGATGATTGCATGAATACGGCAGACATAGCGGAATAAATAATTTTTTAAAAACAAAACTTACCCAGATTTCTGGTACGGCCGAACTCTTCAAAAACAGTCTTTCACTTTTCCCGAACTTTTTCCTGATGTAATCATCCTCTTTGAAGTGTGCACTGCACAAACGAAAGGTTTTGACTCATTCCAGCCGAGTATCCTTGGAGTAGCCGATTGCTAAAAGCCACTGATGCCTTAGAGAAACGTCCTTAGCAGGAAAAGTGTCAAACCGAAAAGGTGATCCTGTAACATCCTTATTGTTACAACCCGGGAACCTGCAGGTACGCACCATGGCTCGATATATTTAAGAAAAACTACTTTTAAGTGAATTTAGAAGTTGTGGTTTCACTCATACAGCCAGGATTAGCAGCCAGACACGAGCCCGTTCTATAGCTGCGGGGAGCGGCGCAGGGATACGAATGACAAAAAGTAGTCCCGTTGTAATGTGACGTTGTAAATTTTTTCTCTTTGTTTGTGAGATGCAAATTAGCCATGCTTTCAGATGCTAATCCTTTTGTGAGGCTAAACGGCGCAGATACATCGCCCCCGAAACTAGCCAGAACTACGTTTATGAATCACTTCTCCCCTGAAAATCTCTGAGCAGGGGTGTGTGTGTGAAATGGGTCAAAGTTTACAGAGCACTGGGTGGGTGAAGGAAGACATAAAACTTAATGTCTAAAAAAGCGAACCTTTCCTTTAAAGGGGCGGGGACTAAACCATGTAGGTCTCTACTGCCTCCATAACAAATCTGGCCAGCTCCAGCTCGTTTTCTTCAAAGGAGAGAGCCCTGAAACGCCTCATTCTGGAAGGTAATAATAATAATAATAATAATAATGGATTGGATTTATATAGCACTTTTCAAGGCACCCAAAGCGCTTTCCATTATTCACGCACTCTCACATTCACACACTGCTGGTAAGCTACTATGTAGCCACAGCCGCCCTGGGGGCGTGATTTGGAATCGTAGGATGGCCAAGGAAGGTCCCGCCATTCTAGCCTCTGATTGGCTAGAAGGGCTCTCCTACGATTGGCTATTTCATGTAACAGCAAACTGTCTTCTCTCGCTGCAGGTTTTTATGTCTGCAGCCAGATCTTGAGGAGTTTTTTCTAAAGAACATGCGAACTTAGCGCTGTAATAACCATTCTGTCCAGTTTTACAACAAACCAGCTTCAGTTTATTTTATATAAAATCCTGAAAAACGCCAAAAGTGACCTTGTAATAAATCTTGTTGCATTTATCACACTGTTGGATTGACTTTATATCTGTTGGCTCTCAAGCATGGAGTTATCTTATTACTATAGACCAGGGGTTCCCAAATTTTTTTCTTTGAGGACCCTCCTTGCCCTTGTCCAAGACAAGCGAGGACCCCCAACACCTACATGAATGAACACATTAAATGTGATGATTTACAAACTTTATACAGACATACAGAGTTATAACTTTTATATGGAGTTCTGATTATACTGTAGGGTGTGTTATTGGGATTTTATAAATGTAATTTTTACAAATAAAATCTTGTTAACCTCACAACCTCAGCAAAGACAACGTTTTGGGGACCCCCTGGAATCTTATGGGGACCCCCTTAGGGGTCCCGACCCCCAATTTGGGAACCCCTGCTATAGACTATGTTATGTCTTCACTTTCATTAAGGCTGTTAGGTTAGAACTCATCTCATCTGTTTAAATGTGTATCATTTAATCTAAATTTAATTCAAAGCTATGATTTAGACCTATTTTTCACCAGTTTTCATTATTCTAGAAGAGAAACAGACCTGCTGCACACAGCTGGGCAAAATGTTATTTCTTTTTTTTATTTATTTAACCTTTATTTATCCAGGTAAACTGTTTGAGAACCACTTCTCATTTACAAACATGACCTGGCATGAGGCAGAGTTATTTTACTGTATTTCCAGGTAAGCACATGTTTAGCCTTTGCTAAATGCAATAAGAGTTATGTTCACATTTTGTGTTTTTTTTCTTTTTTTATTATTAATAAAAATAAACAGAGAAAACTATTTTGCAAAACAGGACAGAATGGTTATTATAGCGCTAAGTTCGCGTTTGCTTTACAAAACGTCCCCAAACAGCTGTTCTGTTGGTGGCAGGAGGACAGTAGGGAGGGGAGGCAATTAGCTGCTAAATGAAATAGCCAATGGTAGGAGAGCCCTTCTAGCCAATCAGAGGCAAGAAAGGCGGGATCTTCCTTGGCCATCCTACGATTCCAACCGAGCCCGGGTGTAGGCATGGGCAAGGTGGGGCCATGCCCCCCTAAATATTGTAACTGCCCCCCCAAATGCGATGACATGTAGAAATCTCAAATTTGAAAATATTTGATGAAAAAGGGTCAGAGCGCTTCTGCTCTCTCGCCCTCATTCAAAGTAGCTGCTGATTAGTATGCATAGGGAGGGTGTGGCCAGTCGCTGCACTTAGCTCTCTGTCGTCTCACAGTCACTTCACACCACACTCAGACAGTCCCAGCAGAGCACACCGACACACCGCTGTTATCTGAGTTTTCTTATTATTTGGTTAGTCTATCTCTGTTAGTTTTCTCATTCTCTCTGTCGCTCTGTCACTCTCATTTGCGTTTTGAAGTGAACCTAGTCGACATGCGCAGATTTCTGGTTGCTAAACCGCAGCAGAAGCCGGCTCGGGTACTGCTTCTCAACTCGCCACAACGCCCCGTGTCCACACAATAGTCAATTTCCCACCCCTCCCCCACAGATCAGCATCCAAGATCCCTTATATCTCCCTCTTCCCACCCCCAATCCCATCCCATACACACACACACACACACACACACACACACACACACACACACTCTCAAGAGCTAAAATGAAAGGACAACTGGCTGAGTACAGGTGTAATAGGCAACAAAGTAAAGGGAAACGCCATCAAAAGGAGCCAACTGCACTGGGAGCAGCAGGATTTGCAGCAGCTGCCCGGGCACCACCACATGGCCACCAAGAGGAGGCACGAGAAGCTCCCAGGCAGCCACAGCCAGCCGCCGCTCCCGGGGCAACTGGCCCCCACAGAGGAAACACTGGTAGAACCTTAAAATGATTAAGATAATAAGTAAAATATCAAATTAAGCATAAACACCAGATGAATAAAAGTCTAAGTAAAACACACTGATAAAAGCTAACTAAGTAACAACAAACAGTTAAATGTATAAAAATAATATAATACAAATAAGCAATACAGGTAAAAACAAGTTAAAATTAGTATATAAGAAAAGAAAATAGATGTCATCTGTATCTGATCTATTTGAGCCTGTTTAACCATCTTTAATATATTTTATCATTGTTCTATTACTCTTTTACCTGAATGACATCTATTTTCTTATATACTAATTTTAACTTGTTACCTGTATTACGTATTTGTATTATATTATTTTTATACATTTAACTGCTTGTTGTTACTTAGTTAGCTTTTATCAGTCTGTATAATTTATACATTAGTTTTCTGTATGATTTTAACATGTTTATGATTAAAATGGCTGAATTCATGCATTTCCTGATCAAATACATGGCAGACGTATGAGGGGAGGACGCTCACTGATACAGAGCATGCCCACCACTGTCTCACCAACATTATCCCACAGTCTACCTACAATATTTTATGACTGTGTGTGAAACCTGCAGTTAATCTGAGCAGCCATAAATATGCATTAAAAACACACAAGGGGGGTATATAAAGTACCCTGCTGCACTGAGGTAATGCTTTTTACTTTTTTTTACTGACTTTTGTTCTGTATTAATTGGGTCTTTTTTGAGTGTTTTGTTTTAGCTTGTTTTTTAACTTTTTATTTTTTGTTGTACAGTGACCTAGAGTTCCCTGAAAGAGCACTTCAAATAAAATGTATTATTATTATTATTATTATTATTATTATTATTATTATGCCTAGACTCAGGTGCATGCTGCATACTCTTCTACTCACAGGGTGGGGGTGTGGCGCAGACAGGTCTGTAATGGTGAACTATTTTTAATTTGCTCCGACTAGAATGCTCACACAGAATGCGGTACGGAGGCGGTCCAGTCTCCAAACAACTTCCAGACTGACTTCCATTCACACCGACTGCGGTTCCTGTGCGTAACGTCTCTGGATTTCTGCTCCCACAAGAGAACCAAATAATCAGAAATTTGATACGTTTAAAACTTTACCTGTAAAAATAATGTGAACTATCATACACTGTGAACTGATAGCCCCATCATTATTAATAAACTAAACCTGGAAAAAATAATGTGACAGGTTTTAAATCGGATGCACCTTGCTGAAACATGTCTCACTTCCTGTCTCGCTCATGGAATTTCTTTGACTTCATAAAAATACGCATTGAGCAGGGTTAGGGTTAGACTCCATGTGGAAATCATCTGGAGCTCCGCATTCGGACCCATGCTGCACGTCGGCCGGTGTGAATGCTTGGATAAGACTCAATGATTTTTGGTCTATATTAAAGTTGTATGGAAACCGAACCATATTCGTACCGCTCTCGGTGTGAAACAGGCTTAAGCCACGCCCATCTACTTCCTGTCCATGGGTCCCCCTACTGCCCCCCCCCCCAAAAAAAAATGAATGAGAGCCTACGAGCCCATAAGTTATTTTCTGATCCTGTATGATGTGTGCCGTGGATTTCACACATGATGTCTGTGAATTTTAAAGACAAATTTTGATGCAGAGAAAAGGCTCAGGGGACGTCCCACTTCTGAGTCAGGGGACGTCCCACTTCTGGGTCAGGGGACGTCCCACTTCTGGGTCAGGGGACGTCCCACTTCTGGGTCAGGGGACGTCCCACTTCTGGGTCAGGGGACGTCCCACTTCTGGGTCAGGGGACATCCCACTTCTGAGTCAGGGGACGTCCCACTTCTGGGTCAGGGGACGTCCCACTTCTGAGTCAGGGGACGTCCCACTTCTGGGTCAGGGGACGTCCCAATTCAGGGTCAGGGGACGTCCCACTTCTGGGTCAGGGGACGTCCCAATTCAGGGTCAGGGGACGTCCCACTTCTGGGTCAGGGGACATCCCACTTCTGAGTCAGGGGACGTCCCACTTCTGGGTCAGGGGACGTCCCACTTCTGAGTCAGGGGACGTCCCACTTCTGGGTCAGGGGACGTCCCAATTCAGGGTCAGGGGACGTCCCACTTCTGGGTCAGGGGACGTCCCAATTCAGGGTCAGGGGACGTCCCACTTCTGGGTCAGGGGACATCCCACTTCTGAGTCAGGGGACGTCCCACTTCTGGGTCAGGGGACGTCCCACTTCTGAGTCAGGGGACGTCCCACTTCTGGGTCAGGGGACGTCCCAATTCAGGGTCAGGGGACGTCCCACTTCTGGGTCAGGGGACGTCCCAATTCAGGGTCAGGGGACGTCCCACTTCTGGGTCAGGGGACATCCCACTTCTGAGTCAGGGGACGTCCCACTTCTGGGTCAGGGGACGTCCCACTTCTGAGTCAGGGGACGTCCCACTTCTGGGTCAGGGGACATCCCACTTCTGAGTCAGGGGACGTCCCACTTCTGGGTCAGGGGACGTCCCAATTCAGGGTCAGGGGACGTCCCAATTCAGGGTCAGGGGACGTCCCACTTCTGGGTCAGGGGACGTCCCACTTCTGAGTCCGTTGGACATCCCACTTCTGGGTTTGTTGGACGTCCCACTTCTGGGTCAGGGGACGTCCCACTTCTGAGTCCGTTGGACATCCCACTTCTGGGTTCGTTGGACGTCCCACTTCTGGGTCCGTTGGACGTCCCACTTCTGGGTCAGGGGACGTCCCACTTCTGGGTCAGGGGACGTCCCACTTCAGTTTTGGTTTTACTTGATCTCACTGCTGCATTTGACACGGTAGATCATGATATATTACTGTGTAGGTTAGAGCAACAGGTTGGCCTCAAAGGCAATGCTTTAAATAGGTTTAAATCCCATCTTAAGGGTAGAAGGTTTGCTGTTTCTTTTCATTTCAGGACCTCATTTTTTTCACCAGTTACAGGTCCTTCTAAAAAAATTAGCATATTGTGATAAAGTTCATTATTTTCTGTAATGTACTGATAAACATTAGACTTTCATATTTTTTAGATTCATTACACACAGCTGAAGTAGTTCAAGCCATTTATTGTTTTAATATTGATGATTTTGGCATACAGCTCATGAAAACCCAAAATTCCTATCTCAAAAAATTAGCATATTCCAACCGACGAGTTATTTTCTGATCCTGTATGATGTGTGCCGTGGATTTCACACATGATGTCTGTGAATTTTAAAGACAAATTTTGATGCAGAGAAAAGGCTCAGGGGACATCCCACTTCTGAGTCAGGGGACGTCCCACTTCTGGGTCAGGGGACGTCCCAATTCTGGGTCAGGGGACGTCCCACTTCTGGGTCAAGGGACGTCCCACTTCTGAGTCAGGGGATGTCCCACTTCTGGGTCCGTTGGACGTCCCACTTCTGAGTCAGGGGACGTCCCACTTCTGAGTCAGGGGACGTCCCACTTCTGGGTCAGGGGACGTCCCAATTCTGGGTCAGGGGACGTCCCACTTCTGGGTCAAGGGACGTCCCACTTCTGAGTCAGGGGATGTCCCACTTCTGGGTCCGTTGGACGTCCCACTTCTGAGTCAGGGGACGTCCCACTTCTGAGTCAGGGGACGTCCCACTTCTGGGTCAGGGGACGTCCCAATTCTGGGTCAGGGGACGTCCCACTTCTGGGTCAAGGGACGTCCCACTTCTGAGTCAGGGGATGTCCCACTTCTGGGTCCGTTGGACGTCCCACTTCTGAGTCAGGGGACGTCCCACTTCTGAGTCAGGGGACGTCCCACTTCTGGGTCAGGGGACGTCCCAATTCTGGGTCAGGGGACGTCCCACTTCTGGGTCAAGGGACGTCCCACTTCTGAGTCAGGGGATGTCCCACTTCTGGGTCCGTTGGACGTCCCACTTCTGGGTCAGGGGACGTCCCACTTCAGTTTTGGTTTTACTTGATCTCACTGCTGCATTTGACACGGTAGATCATGATATATTACTGTGTAGGTTAGAGCAACAGGTTGGCCTCAAAGGCAATGCTTTAAATAGGTTTAAATCCCATCTTAAGGGTAGAAGGTTTGCTGTTTCTTTTCATTTCAGGACCTCATTTTTTTCACCAGTTACAGGTCCTTCTAAAAAAATTTGCATATTGTGATAAAGTTCATTATTTTCTGTAATGTACTGATAAACATTAGACTTTCATATATTTTAGATTCATTACACACAACTGAAGTAGTTCAAGCCATTTATTGTTTTTAATATTGATGATTTGGCATACAGCTCATGAAAACCCAAACTTCCTATCTCAAAAAATTAGCATATTCCAACCGACCAATAAAAGAAAAGTGTTTTTAATACAAAAAAGGTCAACCTTCAAATAATTATGTTCAGTTATGCACTCAATTGGTCAGGAATCCTTTTGCATAAATGACTGCTTCAATGCGGCGTGGCATGGAGGCAATCAGCCTGTGGCACTGCTGAGGTGTTATGGAGGCCCAGGATGCTTCGATAGCGGCCTTAAGCTCATCCAGAGTGTTGGGTCTTGTGTCTCTCAACTTTCTCTTCACAATATCCCACAGATTCTCTATGGAGTTCAGGTCAGGAGAGTTGGCAGGCCAATTGAGCACAGTAATACCATGGTCAGTAAACCATTTACCAGTGGTTTTGGCACTGTGAGCAGGTGCCAGGTCGTGCTGAAAAATGAAATCTTCATCTCCATAAAGCTTTTCAGCAGATGGAAGCATGAAGGGCTCCAAAATCTCCTGATAGCTAGCTGCGTTGACCCTGCCCTTGATAAAACACAGTGGACCAACACCAGCAGCTGACATGGCACCCCAGACCATCACTGACTGTGGGTACTTGACACTGGACTTCAGGCATTTTGGCATTTCCCTCTGCCCAGTCTTCCTCCAGACTCTGGCACCTTGATTTCCGAATGACTTGCAAAATTTGCTTTCATCCGAAAAAAGTACTTTGGACCACTGAGCAACAGGCCAGTGCTGCTTCACTGTAGCCCAGGTCAGGCGCTTCTGCCGCTGTTTCTGGTTCAAAAGTGGCTTGACCTGGGGAATGCGGCACCTGTAGCCCATTTCCTGCACACGCCTGTACACGGTGGCTCTGGATGTTTTCACTCCGGACTCAGTCCACTGCTTCCGCAGGTCCCCCAAGGTCTGGAATCGGTCCTTCTCCACAATCTTCCTCAGGGTCCGGTCACCTCTTCTCGTTGTGCAGCGTTTTCTGCCACACTTTTTCCTTCCCACAGACTTCCCACTGAGATAGCGACTCATGCTTTTATTTTTTCAGGTCTTGATTTTTGCAACTCACTATATTTTGGTATATTTTGGCAGTTGGTCCAGAATGCAGCAGCAAGGAAATATGACTCAGTGTCCCCAACGTTAGCTTCTCTGCACTGGCTGCCAGTCAACTTTAGAATTGAGTTTAAAATTGCATTGTTGGTTTTTAAAGCTTTGCATGCGTACTTATCTGACCTGTGTTCCCTATTGCCCTTCCAGAGTGCTAAGGTCCTCTGGTCACATGACCTCGTCTGTTCCCAGCACGAGATGTAAAACTAGAGGAGGAAGGGCTTTTGCAGTTGCAGCCCCTTGTCTGTGGAACTCTTTGCCACAACTTATTAAGGAGTCTCCATCAACTGTCCTGTTTAAGTCCAGGCCTAAGACTTATTTTTATTCCCTTGCGTTTAGTGATTGTTCATTTATTATTGTATTTTTATGTTTTTTTTAATCATGCTTTTATCTTATTCTGTTTGTAGATTTCAGAATTGTATTTTTACTTGTTTTAATTGTTTTTTGTTTGTGTTAAGCACTTTGGCTACAGCTATTTGCTGATGTAAATGTGCTATAAACATTGACTTCTGGGTCAGGGGACAGGTTAAAAACAGAGTTTTGGTTCTGCTCAAACCAGGTGATTCAGAGGATCTGCTGCAGTGACTTAGAGAGTCCAGCAGGTGGCACATCAGACCCATAGAAACCAAACAGCTGGAGCAGAAGAACCAGCTGTTAATGGACCCACATGCTGCAGCTGGTTCTGATGTTTGTTTCACTTTAAAACATTTTTAATTTTTTAATTCTTTGACCGGGTCTGGGTCTGGGACCGGGACCAGGTCTGGATCTTGTCTGGGTCTGGAGCTTGGTCTGGGTCTGGGACCGGGACCGGGACCAGGTCTGGATCTTGTCTGGGTCTGGAGCTTGGTCTGGGTCTGGGACCGGGACCGGGACCAGGTCTGGATCTTGTCTGGGTCTGGAGCTTGGTCTGGGTCTGGGACCTGCTCTAGATCCAGCAGATCTGATCAGGTTTTTGATCAGTTTGGTGAAACTGGTCCGGTAGACATTGGTTTGGTGACTGGACTGGACCAGACTGGACCCGGTTTGGTTCCACAGATGGACTAGGGATAAGTCCCGGGTCAGTTCTCTGGGTCCAACTATCCTCAGATCAGCAGCTCCCCAGGACCTGGTCCTATCTGGTGTTTGGGTCAGGCTGAGGAGTTTTTCCTGGAGGTCTGGTTCTGGATCCTGGACCTGCAGCCCAGATTAGACTTTAATCCTCTGAAGTTGGTTTTAAATCACAGAGTCTAATCTGACCAGAGCAGATGTTCTCCTGAAAAGTCACAGCTGCTCAGGAGTTTTTGGAACCAGAACCAGCAGGTCATGTGACTCTGGACCTCTGCGCTCCCCGCTGCAGTCAGACCCAACAGAACAGCAGGTGACACGCTGGTTAGCTGGTCTAGTTAACTAGTTCATATCCATCTCTGGATCCATCAGGCTCGACCCGGTTCTTCAACCTGGAGTGGGCTGAAGGAGCTGTAGGATTTATTTAGACAGGTTCTGGTCAGAGGAACAAAACCCAGTTTCAGCAGGTTTCATTTCTCCTTTTTGACTTTTTGACCGAGTTCTGTTCAAAGCTGCACTCAGCATCTGCTGGTTCTGACTGGACCATTTGGGCCACGCCGCTCTTCTTTTCCTTGTAATGAGGCTTTAATATTGGACTTCCTGTCTGAATCCAGTAAACAGCTGGGCAGAACCGTTTCACCATGACCTCTGACCCTAACCAGGGTCCAGTGTCTTCCCACACAAAAAGATCAGGCGAAGGCTTCAGGTGTCCAGCCGGTTCTAGATGATGTTACAAACACAGCATAAACATTTTTTCCTTCACGCTGACAGATTGATGAAATAAAAACATATTTTAATCCAACTCAGATCATTATGAACCAATCCGAACCAGTCGGGTTCAGGAAACAGAACCAGGTCCTCTGAGGACCTGCTGAACATGAGTCACGTTGTTAGACAGAAGTGATTTATGCTGTGTGATGAGAGCGAGTCATTAACGGTCCCTCAACACTGATACGTGCACACTCACCCACGTGCACACACGTGCAGACCCGTCCACGTGCACACGCATCCACATGCACACACACACCTGTGCACACGCATCCACGTGCACACACACCCACGTGCGCACACGCACGCACACACACACACACACACACACACACACACACACACACACACACACACACACACACACACACACACGTGCACACACCCAGTAAATGGTTGGGGTTAGACAGTTTTGTTGTCCATCATTTTGGCCAACAGGATTAAAAAAAGCCTGGTCAAGATAGATTTTTTTCCTGTCACTTTCATTTCTATAATATTAATAATAATACATTTTCATTCATTCTTAATATTTAGAGTGCCCCAGTAACATATAAACAATGCAATTAAACGACTTAACTTAAAGTAGGAACAGTTCACCTGCTGCGGCCCAAACACACCTTCCGTCTGCTCCACGTAAACCTGCTTGTGTGTAATCAAATGTCTCTAGGGGGGCTTGCTGAAGAGGCTGTAGTCATGAGGCTCTGGACTTTTGCCTCAGACACACTCATGGCTGTTTTAATGTTGCTCTGGATGATTCTGCGCTCCGCTGCCACACAGAGACTGGAATAACAAGCGCTACTTCAGCCAAAGTTTTACATTTAGGGAACTTTTCTCCAAATGAAATAAGCAGAAGTCTGCAAGACTCTCTGAAAGAAGAGTTTCCAGACCTGGAGAGCACTCACTTCATGTGCTATTGTGCACCCGTGGTTTTGCTACACTGGATCGCGTCTGTAACCCATGACAGATGTGCTCCGAGCTCCTGTCCACAGCTCTCCAGCACACGGTCCACTTGCACATACTGCCAATAGCGAGATGCATTGAGAATGGTGTCCAAGTGTGAGATAATGGTCAGACCACAACATCCTTCTTGATAGGCTCATAAACTGCTCATAATCAGGCCCAGTCCATCGTTGGTTCCAATCATACCTCGAAGACAGGGATTATGTTGTTTCTATTGGTGATCATAAATCAAAGCAGATCACCATGACATGTAGGGCCCCAAGGCTCAGTCCTTGGACCACTGCTCTTCAATCTCTACATGCTCCCCCTGGGTCAGGTCATAGACACAATAACAACATTACCTATCATAGTTATGCAGATGACACCCAGATCTACCTAGCTCTATCACCTAGTGACTGTGGTCCCCTGGACTCACTCTGTCAGTGTCTGGAGCAAGTTAATGACTGGATGCAGTCAAACTTCCTCCAGTTAAACAAAGACTGAAGTTATTGTCTTTGGAGATCAGAAGGATAGGATGGAGGTTGTTGCTCAACGTGGCTCTAGAGGAATAAAAACAAAGACCCAGGTTAGAAATCTTGGTGTCATAATTGATTCAGACCTGAGCTTCACTGGTCACATTAAGGCTATAACTAGATCAGCGTTTTATCATCTTCATCAAATAGCAAGACTCAGAGGTCTCATGTCCAGACCAGACCTAGAGAAACTCATTCATGTGTTCATCTCCAGCAGGCTGGACTACTGCAGTGGTCTTCTGTCTGGTCTTCCCATAAAAGCTGTGAAGCAGCTGCAGCTTCTTCAGAATGCTGCTGCTAGAGTCTTAACCAGAACCAAGAGAACCGAGCACATCACTCCTGTTCTTAAATCTCTACACTGGTTACCAGTAAACTACAGAATCCATTTCAAAGTGCTTCTACTAGTTTATAAATCACTCAATGGCATGGGGCCAAAATACATGTTGGATCTCCTTCCAGTATCTCCACCCAGCAGGGCTCTGAGGTCCTTAGGAAGCAGTCAGCTGGTAGAACCGGGTCAGAACCAAACAGGGTGAAGCTGCTTTTAGCTACTATGCTGCACACAGATGGAATCAGCTTCCTCATGACCTCAGATGTGCCCCAACTCTAGGAACTTTCATGTGTTCATCAGCATATGAATGAATGTTTCTGATGCTGCACCTTAGGCACTGTAGCTGCTCAGTCTTAAACTTTTAATTATTCTTTTAATTTTATTTGTGTATTCTACATTTGATTTTAAAATCTGCTGTTTTATGTTGTCACGTTGATTTTATACATTACTGTTTGTTGATTTTAATATGTACTGTTTTATTTTTTTACCTGGAAAGAACAATTATGTTATGATTGCCTCTGTGTATGAAATGTGCTACATAAATAAAACTGCCTTGCCTACAACAGTTTAAGGGGACGTATTTTACAAAAGTCTCTTGTTGCACCTTTTTGTGCCGCCATGTGGGTCTCTGCTGCCTCTAGAAACATCCAAGACAACAAAATCCATCCGTCCGTTTGGTTTCAGGATTCATCTGCCTGAAACCAGCTGTTCAGTCCTAGACTGTGATGTCACAGTAAAGGAAGAAGAGAACCCCCCCCCCTTGCTAGAGGAGCAGCAGCTCTACTTCAAGCCCCTCCAGGATACGCCTCATAGTCAGGTGATGGGTGGGCGTGGCCAGCAGCTTTATGTGAGACCAGAGAACTATTATAACTTTTAAAAATCCTAGTACGTCTCCTTCGTGGGTTTCCAGCTTCAGCCTTGTTCAAAAACATGTTTTTGTTCTAAATATTCATTCGTCCACATCCATGACAGATCTGGTGGTAGTCACCATGTCGGCCTGTGTCTCTGTCCCCGAGCCAGGCCTGAGGCAGCTCGTATGGGGGGGGTTAGGGGACTTTATTAAGTTATAATAGGAAGTTCTTTTCCCTAAATAAAGGATTTTATCTGTTTTAATCTCACCTTTTGAGGTCTGAATGGGTCAGAACCACAGAACCACTCTTGTGATCCCACACAGGAAGTCCAAGTGAACCATCAGCACCGTGACATCAGGCCTTATGCAGCTGCTCACCGTACCAACACGCCAACAACACGCAGCAGGATTATCCAGGTTTAATCCTGATTTGATCTCTCAGCTCCTGCTTTAATCTGGTCCTGCAGGTCAGATTATTTCATCTTTCAATCTGTGTTGGACTTCTTCAACTGTTCGCCTTTTTGTGGCAAACAAACCCGGACAAGGTCATGAGACACGATGGACACGTTAGTTAGACCTGGTTAGAACCTGGTTCTGGATCAGAGGATCAGCTCTTTGTGTGGTGGACTAAAGACGGTTCTGGAACTGAAGTCTGCCACAGAAACAGAACCAGTCTGATGTTCCTGTTACAGCCCAGGTACCGGTCCTGTCTCTCCTTGCTCTGCCTTCATCGGGGCGGTACACCTTGCACTGCGTCAGGTAGGTTTCTGACCTGTGATGTGAACAGATCTGAGGTCAACCTCCTGATCTCCTCTTGTAGCAGCAGAGCGGGTTAGGGTCAGATGCTGAGGGTTCTGGATCAGTCCTCATGTGATGAATTCTGTGGGCCCTTCAATGAAAACATTTATAATAATCTGCAGGTTTATTTTTGGTTTAGCCAAATTACCCAGCATGCACTGGATTCAACACCACCACAGCCCCAGCCATACCAACAGCTGGACCCACCTGCTCAGGTGAGTTGCTGTTTGGGTCGTTAGACTCAGACCAGGGGCACTGATCAAGGAACTCCTCTAAAGTCAAAAATGGTGAGATGAAGAGCTCTGTAATCTGAATTAATCCGGCACCGTTCTGTTCTGTTTGTCTCAAGAACCAAATTAAACTCACTTCAGCCTGTAAGCAGCTTTGAGGAGCGAAGCTGAAAATACCTTTTCTCTTCTGCCGAGCCAGGATCAGCCGCTAAACCCCAAGATTAACTTCCTGCTGGAGGATTTCATCCAGACCTCACTAAGGTGACGGCATGCTGATGAGCTTCTGCCCAGAACCACTCAGAGGTCAGCAACAGCTGGTCAGCGCAGCACCCAGAGCTTTCTCATCTTCATCTAAGAGGCCAAACAAGGGTCTGAAACAACTCAGAACCCAAATCAAACTTCAGAGCCCCCTTATGTTCAGGTCCAGTCTCAGTGAGGAGCTAGTCCTTGAGACAAACTAATCTTTGACATCCCAGAACAACTTTAGAAGTTTTTAGGTTTGGGTTAAGATCAGTTCTGATATTAGACCAGAGGGCTGTTTAAAAAAGCCTGCTTGAGTTATCGTACCAGTTCACACCAGGCCCTCATTCATCAGCCGTACCTAAACACAGATCCACATGGTGTGGTGTCACCATCTGGTACTGAAATGTTCCTAAACTCTGACCATGCTTACCAACAGCAGCTAGTGGTAGAACGGGGGTATCAGTCATCCACTAATGATTCTACCCAGTCAGTAATGATGTCTGTGGAGAAACAGCTTCATCACACACCTGCTGGTAGAACCTAGAAAGACACCTGAGACCCACGGCTGATCTGGTGTTAGTGGAGGACGTGGCAGAGCGTGCTCTCTGGAGGGAACGGGTCTGATCTGATTAGTGAGAATCCAGAGTGTCTCCTGAGCAGATAGCGCTTCCTGAAGGAGATCCTCCTGGAGCTATGCTGGGATTTGGGACCTTTGAGGAGCCACAGACAAACCGCACCAATCTGACTCCAGTCCAGATTCAGTTATTGATAACTAGGATTTCTCCATGAAAAGCTCCTCCCACTCTGCTCCCCAACATCCACGCATTACCACGGTAACCAGACTGACTCAGCTCTGCTCTCAGACAACAAACATTTCCAAACAACCAAACTAACTCCAACCAGAACATCATCCGACTCTAAGCTGTAAATGACAACAGAATGGAACCTCCAGTCTGTTTCTCAGGTTCAGTTTGATTTCTGACAGGAACCTCTCCTCTGTCCCGACCGCATTTACAACTTTTACTTTTAGCCTGCTGGTTCCCCCTGAGCTGAGAGAACTTCAGCAGCCAGAGCCTCCATCTTGCTGCCACTAGTCTTTTGTTCCCCAGAAGGAACTCAGGGCCAGTCACAAAACAGAGCCATTTAAGGCCACGCTGCTTTTATTTTGATAGTGGGTTAGCTGATCAGCATTTGGAGGGATCATGAAGTCTGAAGAAAATAAACCAAATCCACACAGCAAAGTTTACAGGTCACACACAATTATTTACAATAACAGAAAACTTTAAAGTGATTTATTTGTATTTCTGATATAAAACACTACAGTTAGGAGCTTTCTTCTCTGATGTTTGGAGTATAACGGTTTGCGACGCAATGCATATACCTTGCTGGCCAAGTCCTCAGAAGGATGCATCAAATGCATCCTCGATACAGTGGGCGGAGCAAGAACACATCCTGGAACTCTGAGCGTCTTGCATGAAAGTGTACTTAGGATTGGAACAGTACTTGGGCCAACGTTGATGACGTGAGTACACATGAGTACACAAGTACAGATGAGTAGAAGAAGAAACGATTTTTATAAAGTGCATCTCAAGATAAGAACCACAAGGAGCTTCACAAGAACAAAAACAAGACTAAATTAAATACATAAAAAAGGTTAAAAAAATATTAATGAAAATTTTAAAATAAAAACAGAAGGAAGAGAAAAGGGAATAAAGGTTAGGGTACTGGTGATACAGGAAAGGCAGAATTGGTAGAAACAGCAAAATAAAACAAATAGCCACACTGCGCTTCATCCAACTGAACACCACGGCTCAACAGCTGTGAAGTGGAAGAAGTAGGCTGGAGCACTCAGGTCCAAGTAAACTATTTAATGGGTGTACTTGGCCTACTTCTTCCACATGAGAAGAAGGAAGTCTGACAGGAAGTCAGACCAAAGCCAGCCTGAACAGGTGCGTTTTTAGCTGGAGTCCACTGATCTCCGGCTCAGGGGGAGTTCCAGAGTCTGGGGGCCACAGCAGCATGTTGAGAAATGGCCAGGGATTTCCCTCATCGGCTTTAGAGGATGTGGTGTGACCAAATATGGTTAATTGAGGGTGTCCATTAACACCCTGCAGAGAAAACTCATTTCAGCCGTTTGTATCCGTGATCTCGTTCCTTCGGTCACTACCCAAAGCTCGTGACCATAGGTGAGGGTAGGAACTTAGATCCACCGGTAAATCGAGAGCTTCTCCTTCTGGCTCAGCTCACCCTGAGATACTTAAACTCCTCCACTTGAAGCAGGACCTCGTCCCTGACCTGGAGAAGGCATTCTTTTCTGACTCAAGACCATGGTCTCAGAATTAGAGGAGCTGATTCTCATCCCAGCTGCTTCACACTCGAGGATGTTTCTGTATGTAAGTGACTGAACGGACACGAGCACCTGGGTACGCACAGGTGGCAGGAACCTGCGTACGAGTGGCCACTGCATGTTTCATAAATCAGGATTTTGGTCATTTATACAAACATACTAGATTTCATTTGTAGGGAGGAAAATAGGTTTCATAAATGTGGAGCCCTAGTTTATTCGGTTCCATGAACGAAGCTCAGGTGGATTCAATCCTCACTGATTCAAGCGAGGCTCACGCGCGTCCACAGGCAGGCCGTGTTAATCGATGCTAGATGAATGAGAAGGAAAGGAAGGTATCTCGTTCTCCTCCCAGATGGAGTGAGAATGATCCATTCGTGCCTACGAGGACTACAGAGATATCAGAACTAACATAGAGACCACCAGCTGCTTGATTAAAGCTCTGTAGCTGGACCTATTTAGTTAGAACGCTCAGCGTTTACGTTTCCATGGCGACGCCTGAAGTCCACATCAGCTCTGTTTCTCCACATATGTCCACATTGGAGTTTTCCTCATTTCTGTGTCGTTTTCATGTTGGGTTCCAGAGTCTGGATGTTTTCAGACTGGATAACTGTGTTGTTGCTGAGCAGCTGTGAGTTTTGAGAAGATACGTTCATGGAGGTCATGTGACCCCAAAGTAAGCTGTTAACATTTATAATCACATCAATAAAGCATTTCCTTTTACACGTATTATGGTACCAGCTGTAAGGTACTTTAAGACTATTTAACATCTTCATAAAGAGGACAGCATGTTGATTCTATGGGTCCATCCCAGACAGAAGCTGATATATAATTATACTTATTACTAATGCTGACATCAGGAGCAACATCAGTGGAGTGAAACGCTCCTGCTGCAAATGAAGGTTAAATACAAAAATGTTAGTCTGTAAATCCAATTAGAACTCAATTTTAAAAGTTTAAACTCCACATTTGTGAATAATGTAGCCATCAGAAACAAAGCTGCAGCTGCTGCTGTGGGCCAGCGGTGGCGCTAATGCACCACCTTGATGCTGCCGGCCACCGACATACATCACAAAAAAGAAAAAGGGAATGTACTCTGTGACGTCACATGCCTCGTCCAATAATTTTCACCAAGCCTAAACAAGCCTAGCTGCTAGCCTGTCACCCCAAGCATATGTTACCATGGTGAATGGGCGGGACTTCAGGTTAGCCTCGTCCGTAGAACCCAATTTGGGGAAATAATAATTGTCAAGAATGGTCATCGTTGTTGGTTGTTGTTGAATTTCTGAGCAGTCAAATGAACCAGAACCAACCATCAGTCATTATCGGACTCTAGGACATTTGCCATAGAAACGTTGATCTTCCAGAGTCAATCTGGACTTTAAATTTACAAAATATTTGGTTCTGTTCCAGTGGACAGGAAGTCAAATTCAACAGGCACTGGAGTGAAAGGGAACTGTTGCAGTGCCTCATTGCAGCAACCCAGTTCCCTGGTCATGGACCAGTGTCTAATCCAGAGTTCTTGACATTGGTCCATTGGGTTGTCTCAGACATCCAAGATCCCGTCTCTGATTAGACCGTCATAGATCTGGTCTGGATCAGAACATCTAACCGAGAAGCAGCAATGGTAACCGACAGGTGTGCAGGTACACTGTTAAGCTCTGGTTGTGAGATGGGATCACAGACAGCTGGTTTATTCACAGCAGATTAATCAGCTCTCCTCAGCTGTGGCACAAATTAACAACAAGTTCTGGTGCTAATTTGTCGTTTAATCCGGTGCTGATTGACGGTGTAGTGGGACCTTGGAGTGGCTCTGCTGTCGAGTGTCCGTGTTGTTGGATTACTCCAGATTACGCTCTAATTCCGTCTTTAATCTCACTGCTTGAAGATTGCAAAGTGACGAGGAGACGAAAGCATCTGATGAGATTCTGGTTCTGATCATCTCTATGAGGCTCAGTTCTGATTGTCACTCTTACATCTGAAGCTTCTGTCAGCAGATTATCTGCTACCAAATCTCCAACCCGACCATACGCATGATGCTGTGCTCCACCTCACAGCAAGAGGCCCTCTCCATTTGGGTCACACTGGTATCAGCAGAACGGCAGTGAGTTTGCTCCAGAACCTTCAGCAACAACACACGACTCAAGTTGAGTTCTGATCAATACTACATTTGGTTAGGATCCAACAAAACATCAAGATCTGAGTCACGGTTCTGTGTGGGACATCTGAGTGGGCAAAAGGAGACTTGGGGTCTTTCTTCTGCTGGGTTAGACAGCAGCCTGCTGCTGCCAACTAGTGGCTGGTTTATCATTTATATATGAGAAAAGACTCATAATAATGGTGCATTTGTGGATCAGTTATGCAGCAGGAACTCTGAGAAGGAGAAACCTCAGTGGTAGAATGGAACGGTAGACCTGTAGGAAATCTCTTACAGTATGTTGCCACAGTTTAGTTTCAACGATGGCAGACTGGATGCATCTCTTGAGCACCTGGTAGAACATTTCAACTACACCACTGGTAGCAGGGCGCTAAGCAGACGTTCGTATGTGCTGTAGGTCTCTGGGCCCTCATTTATCAACCGTACAGATCTGTGCGTATTTCGTGCATAGGAACGATTTTGTGCATTGTGTGGTATTTACCAATTTGTACTTGTGCGTGAAAACATTCCTAAATATAAGAACAGCTCCGACCATGCGTAGGAACAGCATCTAGTGGCAGAACGAGGAAACAGCAATTCTGAAGGTCTCAGTGATCCACGCGTGTTCCTCATCCACTAATTATTCTACTCAATAAATAATTATTTTGGTAGATAAACAACTGAGTCACATTATTGGTGCTAAAACACCCGTGACCCACGGGAATCTGACATTGTAGAATGGCTGATTTCGTGTTATTTTGTAATCACAATGTTTACTCTTCCCATTTTATGTTTTAAATCATTTTGAATTTATTTATTTATTATGTTTTAATTTAATTTAATTATTTTGTCCTTGTGAAGCGCCTCGTGATTTTGCTTGAGATGCGCTATATAAAAGATTGTTTCTTCTTATTCTTATTATTGGAGGATCTAGCAGAGCAGAGTGCACTCCGGAGGGAACGGCTCTTCCGTGAGCGCAGCGCACTGATCTGATTCCAGTCCAGATTCTATTTTACAAATAAAAGAACCCTCCAGAACCTCCTCTGCTCCCCGATCTTACACGCGTTGTCAAGTGTTCAGTGCTTCGATCTGGCTGTCAATAAAGTTTTTCTTTTGCTGTGCTCATCTGTCAGTGTGATGGCATGTTTACGGTCCCAAACAGCAGTCTCAACAGGATCTACATCATCAATCTCCACTTTTCCCATGACTGAGAGGGAAACGACACCGATACAGGTGAAGCAACGGTTTTATCACTACCTTGATATAGTTGATGCCACCAGTACCAGTCACAGAGTCGCTGGCTAGGGTTAGGGCTAGCGTTAGGCAGGAACAACAAGGCGAGAACCCCTGAAAACAAAACCATGCTGCACAGAGAGCTCGTCTCAAACAGAAGTACGGACGTACACATTCAGGCAGTGCAGCAAGTGATTTAGGGCAAACTTTCAGAAGTTACCAGAGTAAGGCAGAGCGTTGTGGGCAGGAGCCAAATCTGCAGGCGATGTGGTGGTCATAGCTGTAGACACGGTCTATGAACGTAATGGGCAGCTCTCAGAACCGGGCCTGTACACGACATCATAGTTCTAACAGGCGAGCACGCCTGCAGCATCAGAACCCAGCCTGGGTTCAGTTCGTTGACGAAATATTTTCTTTTTTTGATTTTTTCTCATGACAAAATCACGGGCGTGACTCTGAAGATGGCAACAGTGAGTCGCCGAAACCGTCAGTGATTTAAGGTAAATAAAACATCGTAATACTGTGTTAAAGCAAGAAAAACCAATGGAGATAGAAAATACACACAGGAAGAACATAACAAGAAGAATGCACATCAGCTCAATTCTGAGCTTCACGTCAAAGGCTGTTAACACTTATGTACATGTGATTTCTCAAGTTTTTTATTTTTAATAAATTTGCAACTCGGTGAATGTCCTTGAGTGGCCCAGCCAGAGCCCAGACCTGAACCCCATTGAAAATCTCTGGAGAGATCTGAAAATGGCTGTGCACCGCTTTCCGTCCAACCTGATGGAGCTCGAGAGGTACTGCAAAGAGGAATGGGCAAAACTGCCCAAAGATAGGTGTGGCAAGCTAGTGGCATCATATTCAAAATCACTTGAGGCTGTAATTGCTGCCAAAGGTGCATCAATGAAGTACTGAGCAAAGGCTGTGAATACGTATGTACATGTGATTTCTCAAGTTTTTTATTTTTAATAAATTTGCAACGACTTCAAAGACAATTTTTTCACATTATCATTATGGGGTGTTGTGTGTTGAATTTTATGGACGCAATGAATTTAATCCATTTTGGAATGAGGCTGTAACATAAACAAAAAAGTAGAAAAAGTGAAGAGCTGTGAATACTTTCCAGATGTACTGTAAGTGTGGAGCAGAACGGCCCAGGTGAGTCCGGTCTGTGGGGACATCTGACACCTTTGGTTTTCTCAGCAGGTAAAAGCAGAACAACGGGTTCATCGGAATCCTCCAGGAGCTTTTACTAAAACATAATCATGTCCAGTAGAACACGTCTCCACTTCATACACACCACCAGAACCGAGCTGCTCAGTTCTGCAGAGGAACGGACCCGAACCAGCTCTAACCCAGCTGAGCTTTGACCCTAGCCACCAGAGGAACCGGACCTGTGATGCCTTCAGGGACGGTCAGATGTCAGCAGAGACTGAAACTGTGTCTTCAGGGAGGTCCAGGAGTACAAAGAGGTGTCCACCTGCACAGATCCAGAACCAGTTCACTGACTGTGACCCATTAAAGGAGAACATAAAAGCCACAAGACGAAACAGTGTTACCATGGTGACGTGTTTACGGGCAAGGTCTGGCCTCCGACAGAGTTCTTGCAAACGCTTACACAGCTGCTCAGGTGTGGAGTACAGGTACTGCTCTGCAACAAACAAGAAGAACAGGTGTGGAGCATAGACAGGCCAGAGGGAAGAGGTGTGACAGGTGTGTTTACCTGGGAATATTTCTGGATACACCAGGGCCTTTGGACACAGAGGGAAACAGCCACAGTGAACCGCTTCTAACCTGAAACACAAGAGTGAAAAAACACTGAAGTTCATCATCATTCCCCTCTCCAGTCAGCTGCAGCCACTGGAAGGTGTGCAGAACAAAACACCTCCAACAGGAGTAGCTATGGGCCAGCTCACACGGGTAGGGTTACAACCTGAAATAGTTCAATCAGATCTGCTTGGAGGTTAGTGAACAGGTGCAGCAGAACAAGACCCACATGGCGACTCCAAAGAACTCGTGTTTAGCAGTGGAGACGACGACATCAGCGTCACACAGAACATGCAGGTACTGGTCCTTACTGGGCAGGAAGCCCCAGTTCAGGATGTTGGAGTCCAGAGCGACACGAGCCAGGGAGAAGATCTCTGCAGGAGGACGACACAAATCTTCATCACTCTGTTCTGGCTAAGGGTCGGGTCAGAACCAGCTCATGATGATCGTGTGTGTGTGTGTGTGTACCTGGCACATCAGTGAACGTCTCACCAAGCACCGACACATGGAAGTCCAACTGCTTCTCCTTCAGTCTGAGCAGAGTGTTGAAGAACAACTCAGGGTTCTTATCGTGTTCCCTTCAAACACACATTTATGTTAAACAGCGTTGGGCATCTTACGTTAGAAAAGTAATTAGTTACATATTATAGTTACAAATGACTTTCTCCAAAACGTAATTGAGTTAGTAACTCAGTTATAAAAGTAATTAGTTATAGTTACAAATTACTTTCTTCAAAACGTAATTGAGTTAGTAACTCAGTTACCACATTATAAAAGTAATGAGTTACCTAACAAAGTAACTTTTATGCTCTGTTACGCAGTTACGTTCTATAAAATCTATAACGTTAAAACAGTTGGTAACACTTTCCTATAAGGGTTCCTTTATTAACGTTATTTAGTGTGTTATTAAGCATTAATAATTCATTTTATATTGTGGTATTACTGTTTTATTGGTTTTAGTTCGTTGTTCTTTTTAATTGTTTTTATGACATACAGGACTATTTTAGCTTGTGTTTATTATTATTATTAATATTATTTTCATGTGAAGCGCTTTGGTCGGTTGTAATGCCGTGTTAAAAGCGCTCTACAAATAAAATGGTATGGTATGATAATAAACTATATTAACAACTGCTTAGCCATATTATGCAATTACTAAGCAGACCCCCTGGCTCTGTCCTAACCTAAAGGACACTTAATAGTCAACAACATCGGGAACGTTAATAAACGGACCCTTATTGGAAAGTGTTACCAAAAGGTTTTGTGTTTTCATGTTGACTTGGACACGAACAATTAATGAATGACCTAATAAACTACCAGTACTCACCATACCCTGGAAAAAAGTCCCGGTACACTGAGAGGTTAAAATTAGAAGCAGAGTACTGCATACCGGCCCACTTAAAGCTCTGCTTTTACTACGCACAGAAAACTTGGAAGAACCAACCCAGAACCTGGACCCAGTCACCACAAAGAGGTTTCAGCACAGAACTCACCATCTGTGAGGCCACACAATGTGAAGAGGCTTCACCTGGGCTGCTGACTCCACCTCACTGACAGGAGTCACAATGGGTTTGGACCCACAGGTGGACCGAAGCGGACTGGACCTGTTGGAACAGAACCTTGGGGTTTGACCATAGATACCAGGTCTAGCTCAATATACTGAACATGTGAAGATATTACAAAGAGAACTGTTGTTCCCCACGCTGCCTGATGATGTCATCATCCTGAGACTGTCTCCCCTGCCGCCTGATGATGTCATCATCCTGAGACGGTCTCCCCTGCCGCCTGATGATGTCATCATCCTGAGACGGTCTCCCCTGCCGCCTGATGATGTCATCATCCTGAGACGGTCTCCCCTGCTGCCTGATGTCATCATCCTGAGACAGTCTCCCCTGCTGCCTGATGATGTCATCATCCTGAGACGGTCTCCCCTGCTGCCTGATGATGTCATTATCTTCAGACTTCTTTCCAGAACAAGAATGTCTGATTCTTTTGTGTTCCGGTAGCAGACTGAAAAACAAAGCAGAACCAGAACCAGAGCTAGACCAACACTGATGGATGGGACAAGATGAGTGGACATAACTTTGTGGACCCATCTGAGTGTGTCTGTCTCAGTGTGCCTCCAGGGATTGTGGGAAACTGGAATGAATGATTATAAATGAAGAGTCTGATTGGACCAATCACGTGACTAATGATTGTGATGTCATTGCTGAAGCTACTTCATCAGAAATAAAAGGTTCTAATTAGAACCTAATAAGGTTCTGATGGACTTTGTTTCAAAGGAAAAGGGTCAATGTAAGGTAGGGCTGCTTGATTAATCAAATTGTAATCACTATAACGATCCGGGTTTAAATGATGATAAAAACAAAATGGGACGCTTATTTGCTCCTCCCTTGTGGTTTACTCTCGCGCTGCTCCTAGTTGCAAATTGAGCGCACCTCCCACACAGCGTTGCCAACTTAGCAACTTTGTCGCCATGTTTAACAATTTTTCTGATGGCACCATCTAGTGGCTGACAAGCGTATCACAACAATAGTCGGGTCGACTCAATAATTTAAGATGGTGACTGCACGCTTCTTGTTTATGAATGTGCTTCTGTAGCCGACAAACAGAGCTAAAACACGTTGTTATACAAGTATTATTCTCATGTCATGTTGTGTTTTCATATATTTATATTTTAAAGACTTACTTGTCCATGAAAAGTTCATCAACGCTGCATCAGTAGAGGTGCTTCCTTAAATTTGAAGCCCGTAAGTGGTAGTCTAATGCTATTGGTTAGTTCTGGTCGCTGCTCAGTTTCCTATTGCATGGATTTTATGGGGCAGGGGGCGGGCTTAGCAAAAAAAAAAAAAGACCTATTGCTTACATTATATCACACTACATGATAAGACAATCACTTTTACGGATTTCTGAAAAATCATACATAATTCCCGAAAGGGGAAAACTCTGGATTGCTGCTTTAATGATTAAATTATGACAAATATTGATCAACATTTTTGTTGATGAATAAAAGACGACAATGAAAACTGACACTAATAAAAATCCAATCAGAAAAAGATGGGAGAACGGAAAAAAGGCCCAATCAGCAAATGGAACAGGCGGGACTAGACGAGAAAAGAACCAATCAGAGTGCTGAGCCATTTGCAGTTTGAACAAGCTACCGGTAACCAAATCCCTAGAATAGAGGGTCATTGAAGTCAGCATCATGTGGTTTAACTGAAAATATGAAATAATTACTCATGTTCATGATCTCATTTTACTTTACAGATGATGAGGTTGAGATGAACACCCAGGTACTTAAAGGTGTCCACCACCTCAATGTCTGCTCACCAGTAAACATCCAGGGAGCAGACATTGAGGTGGTGGACACCTTTAAGTACCTGGGTGTTCACCTCAACAGTAAACTGAACTGGTCCCACAACACAGATGCTCTGTATCAGAAGGGCCAAAGCCGCCTCCATCTCATGAGGAGGCTGAGGTCCTTCGGAGTTAAATCCCAGCTGCTAAAATCCTTTTATCACTCTGTTGATGGCTCTGTTATTCATTCTGCTGTGGTCTGCTGGGGTGTAGGCAGCTCTGACCGAGACAGGAAGAGACTGAACAAGCTAGCTACCAAAGCTAGCTCGGTTCTGGGCTGCCCACTGGATTCTGTTGAGAAGACGTGTGAAAGGAGGATGCTGGGGAAGATGACCTCCATCTTAAGAAACCCCTCCCACCCACTGCACTCCACTGTGGAGGTCATGGACAGCTCCTCCAGAGGTAGACTGAGACATCCCAGATGTAAAACTGAGCGCTATCGTAGATCTTTCATCTCCTCTGCTGTAAGAGTGTATAACTCCTCAGTTTAAGCTGTACTGGTATCATCCTGGTACACAATAACACCAATGCAATATTCATGTGTTCTATACTTGTGCAATACCGGATTCAGATTGTTGTCTGTGTCTCTTACAGTATGCTGCATAGTGTTGGTACCAAGTTTGTTTTCATCTTTTATTTGTGTTTTTTTAGTGATCTAAGATTACAATACTAGATTACTGCCTATGTGTATATAGATGTATCCTTGTTTTTATCATTCTTGTAATTACCCTTTGAGTGATGGTGCTACTGTGACAAGTGCATTTCCCCACTGTGGGATCAATAAAGTCTATTCTATTCTATTCTATTCTATTCTATTCTATTCTATTCTATTCTATTCTATTCTATGAGATCCCAAATGCTGCTGCTGTCTGATCTTTAACTCTAACTAAACTAACAATAGCAGTCTCAGAATAAAAATCTGCTTTTTTCTAGTTGAGATGGTTTAGTAATTAAACAGATATTTAAACTGCTCTGAATAAGTGAAGAAGCTGAATCAGACAGAAATAGGCCCGTTTAAACTCACAAAGACCACTGCCGCTAACAATGAGCTGGGCTGCAGTTAAAATTACAACTAGCTGGTTAACATGATTAATTAAAGGTGTCATCACCTATAATATGCTGGTGAAGGTTCTCAGTCATCCAGGTCATGGTAATCCAATGGGGTTAAAATGAAGGCAACTGGACTTCTTTGGTTTCTTGAAGACGTTTTGCTTCTCATTCGAGGAGCTTTGTCAATTCTGACTGGAATATGGGAGGGTCGATCTTATAAACTGTAGCTGTCTATTGTTGCTCAACGATCAGGATCTGCCTGTGAATGCCCCTCCTCCCTACCTCTTGATGAGTTAGCATCGTTAGCCTCTATTGTTTGGGAGTCGTTGTGTTAATTAGATGCAGGAGGGTGTGAACTGGACTGAAACTGTTTTGGAATTTGGTTCAAAGCTGCATTGTAGGTGCTGGAAAGGTGAAACCTGAGTCCTCCTCCTCTAAGGATGGTTTCTCCATTTTGACATTGATTGCTTCCTTAACTCCTCTCTCAAACCATCTATCTTCTCTGTCCAGAATGCGAACTTTGTCATCTTCAAAGGCGTGACCCTTGTCCTTCAGGTGTAGGTGGACTGCAGAGTCTTGGCCTGAAGAGGTGGCTCTCCTGTGCTGTGCCATGCGCTTGTGTAGTTGTTTAGTTTCCCCTATGTAGAGGTCTGGACAAGACACCCAAACAGAAGCGTAGCGGCGTCGTTTGTGCAGTCCAATGCAGTGAGGACTGTCCAGACCTCCACATACCGAAGCCGATATTTAACATTGACGCGTTTGTTTAATCTTGCCTTCCTCAACCAGCTCACATGCACCCCACGAGCACGCGCACTCCAAAACGAGAACTTGAGCTCTGGCCTATATGCCGACAC
The DNA here is from genome assembly GCA_006937985.1 of Aphyosemion australe. Taxonomy (NCBI): domain Eukaryota; kingdom Metazoa; phylum Chordata; class Actinopteri; order Cyprinodontiformes; family Nothobranchiidae; genus Aphyosemion; species Aphyosemion australe. The sequence goes on from SSNS01000017.1 coordinate 4,243,582, forward strand.
AAAGGTCGAATATAAACAAATATGAATCAGCTGCGAACAAACCAGCACAACAAAGCTCATTTCATAACGTGAAACGCATAAATGATGTCTTACCGTTGACGACTCATGTTATAATCCGTGTTATGGGAAACAAAACTCCGATCGGTTTGTGTATTCCATCTTCACAACAGCATAAGAGCCGATGCCTGGCTGTTAGCTTGCTTTGTCCCAACTCAACAACAAGCGAGGGCGCCATTACGCACGAGGCGAGGCTCGGGCTCGTACACACACGGTTGGATCCTGTAGGTCACTGCCAGGTCGGGTTCAGTTATAACTTTTGTTGTTTTGGAGCAAGACGCTGATACTGCGTCCTGCTTCCTTCCACCAATCAATGTGCTCCTCAGTCCCGCGCGCGTCCGAGACAGCCGAAATATCGCGTGTGATCTCGCGAGAAAATATGCCCTTCACAATAAAGGTGATGAGTAATGAGCGAAGATATGATGGTGTTCTACCGATGATTGTTTTGTATATAAATTGATACTGTTATAGAATTTCTATGTCCTGTACTGCTTCTCTATTTTCTTTGCTCCTCTTCTCTCTCTCTCTCTCTCACACACACACACACACAAACACACACACACACACACACACACACACACACACACACACACACGCACACACACACAAACACACGTACGTAAACACACCCACTGCCTTATCTCACACTTTAAATAAACTGTGTGCAGCCGCTCGGGGCAGACTACACTCTGTCCTGAGTTGGTCTGTCACCCTTTGCAAATGGTTATATGTGTGGTTTATTTCTCGTATTATTATTCTATAACAGATACCAATGTAACAACCTGCGGGAATGGAGTGATGGCCAGTTAACGAGTGAGTACAGATCACAATGATGAGTAGTGAAAGGGGCACCAGTGAACAAACGGATTGCTGAGTGATGAATGACATCGAGTTTATGAAGAATGTTTTTGGAAGCAGTCCTATAAATGATGTCACCGTAATCTAAGATGGGAAGGATTGTCATTTTGACCAAGGTTTGCTTTGCAGAATGAGTAAAGGATGACCTGTTGATTGCGGTAAGTTACGGTTGAAGATCATGAACTTTGTTTTACTTGTGTTTAAATGAAGGTGAAGGTTGGAGAAGGCATGTTGAAGACAATTAAAGTTGTGCTGCAAGGAGGACAAAGCTGCATTCAAAGAAGAACTGCATGCATATAAAATGGTGTCGTCCGCATATAAATGTATATGAGAACTGTCAACAGCCCAGTATTGACTAGGGGTGGGTGCATTTCATCGATGCGGCGATGCATCGCAAAGCTTCACGTGAGGATTCAGAATCGATTAATGAACGTCGATGCTTAAAAAAAGAAATAACGTGAAGCTTTGTTGCAAAGCCGGTACTGAAAAAAATACACGTAACCGGAGCCTTAACAAATGTAAGTTATTTGTTTTTGTGTAAGGAAGATGCTTTTTACTGGCGCACAATGTGGTAATCTAGGCGCTGTGGAGGAAAATAGAGGAACCAGTAGAAACGGTCCAAAGTTTGGGATCAAACGCGCAGCTATGGGCAGATTGGCTAATGCTAACTAAGCTAGCGGATAGCAGACTCACGCCGTGGGTTCCAAAAGAACACGATGATCTTGGAACTAAGAATGACTAAACTCTACAAGCGGAAGAAAAGTCCCACCATCCTGTTTATTCGTAGCTGTCTGCAGCGCTATGGAGCAGAGCCACAGCAGCTACCGGGACTCACGACGTTGTTGCTACGAGATTGCGCAACACACCGCTCCAAGACTATGGCAAGCCGTTGTAGTATGTAATTCACAAACACTTCTATCTGTGAACGTAATTTAAACTGGATTATTGCCAACCCGTACATTATAGACATGCCACCATTACATTGTTACCAGTAGAAATGAAATGTTATTCAATATCTCAAAAGCTGTAAGACAGTTGGTGACAGCATGTTGTTTTGCATGTTATTGAACTGTTTTCTAATAATGTTCTGTTGTTAAATAAAGTAAAGGAAGGAGAGAAAAAAATGATTCCCTAGCAGGTTTTAAATGTTTAAAGCTTTCCCTGATCGAAGTTAAGTTGGTCAAAGTGCAAATATTTACACAAGTCATACAGTCATAAAATAAGATTTTGTCTTTGAAAAATAATTAAATGTAAAAAAAAATGTATTTACTTACTGAGAGTAGTTTTAGAGGAACTGAGTTAATTGATAGGTTATTTATTTACAGATGAAGACAAAGAAGACTCAATCTCGTATGAAAAAAAAGCATTAAAAATGTCAATAATCGAAGAATCATGGCACCAGTAATCGAACGAGACAAGAAGCAAAGCGTTTTCAAGAAATCAAAGAAGTCCAGTTGCCTTCATTTAAAGTTTATGGTAATCCAAAGGGTTTAAATTTTAAACCCTTTGGATTACCATGACCTGGATGACTGAGAACCTTCAGCAGCACAAGGCAGAGCAACGGCTCAAGTGCCTTTTCTGAAAATCTGTATTTTCATATGAAAGAAGTTCATTTTAAGATGATTAATGATATTTACTCATGCTCTGGATGTTTTAGACTAAGATTTAATGCGGACAGCAATGTATTTAAATTTAGTCAAATAACTGTGGGAAAGTTTTTAATAAATGGTAAATGGCCAAATACAGGCCATTTTTAAAAGGTAGCACAAACAGTGGCTGGCATGCGTTACAGTCGATGACACAATGCTCCCTGTCCCAACTTGGCACACTTGTGTACTACGCACTCAAAGCCCTACTGCGCACATCCTCTAAGGGTATGGGGTGTGCGTGTGCCTGCTCTGTCTTCTCAATTCCCAGTGAGTCGTGACGGATGGCTGCTCATACTGAGCCAGGATCCTCTGGAGGTTTCTTCCTGTTAAAAGGGAGTTTTCCTTTTTACTTGGTGAAGGGCCTTGAGATGGCTCTTGTCATGATTTGGCGCTATAGAAATAAACTGAATTAAATTAAGTGCACTTCAACATCATTTATACAGTCTATGACTTCACAGAAGGGCGTAGGGTGCACTGTTAGTATTGTGATTGGGCCATTGATGTCTATGCTGGTAACAGCTGAACAATTTGTCTAAAAGGAGAAAATGTCCACAACTGGGAGAAAAAGCATTAAATGTGACAATCTGAGAAGTATTTGCTTGGTGAGAACACATCCGGGGTTTCCCCTGGTTATAAAAGTGTTACGGTGGTAGCAGCGAGCGTTGGTGGAGGTGGGGGGAGTGGATTGCTGGAGTCAAACCAACCGTGCAAAGCTACACATTGTTTTCGTGGCGCTGCTACAACTGATATCAGCGTTCGGTGTTCTAGCGGTGTTTTTGTGAGAAAAAAAACATTCAAGCAGCCCACCTTGGTAAATTAGTGCAGGTAAAATAAATACACCTGAAAACTTTAGTTTACCTCCTCACATTATTAGAGTAACACCTTTTAACTCACTCACTGCCATTGACGACTTTAGTCGTCATTTGCATTTTTTACGGGGTGGGCGTCGGAGAGAGCCGCCGCACCATGAGAACAAACATCACGTGTCTAAAGCGGATCTTCATCAGTGTATGTCACACATCACGTGATCAGGAAGCGGAAAATCAATGGATTACGAGTTTGTTTTGGGCCGCTACTGTGAAAAAAAAGATGCACCAACCTTTTTCATGTTTCTTTACAGTTTCAAGTTGAAGAAATATACATGTATTTTAGTCGACTAAATTAAGACTAAAGTTAAAACAAACTGGACGACTAAATTGTGACTAAAATTAAAAAGAATTGTAGTCAAAAGACTAAAACTAAATTAAAATTTCTTGTGAAAGTTAACACTGTAGTGAACCATTCAAAGACATTTCTGATAACCCTCATCTACTTTCTGTAGAACTTTGTTGTCAATATTCTCTTCAGGTTAGCAAAACAGCCAGCCTGCGCTCCAGACATTAGGCAAGGGAAGGGAAGGATGTGCATGTGCAGCATGATGATGACATCACATCCACTGACCAATCATAAATCTTTCTGGTGGATCTCACAACAATTGTTTTACAAGCTAAATAAAATAGACACATCGATCCATATCGTTATATTTTACCAGAGCTGAAAGGTCTCACACATGACCAGAGAATCGTGTTTGACCGTCTTCACGCTCTCTTGCGCCACACCTCCTGATACTCAGGCTGATAATCGTTGAGCTCCCTGAGCGACATGTTTCATCCTGCTGCTGTACACACTCCCCGATGGAACAGGACAGGACTAGATCATTATTAGTGTTCACTACAACATAGATGTTTTTTGTTAGGCTTGGGCAGAATCTAAATTTTGATACCGTCCAACTTCCTCCACACTTTACCACGGTGTACGGTATAGACCTTTTTCACAAAAAACCGGAAGTGCACCCTCATTGGGAAAACTCCTTCCTAACTAGGTCAGATTTCAGTCAGCATGGATCGTGTCTGCACTAAAAACCTTCTACATTTGCCCAATATAAAATTCTAAATAGGTCGCAGAAGACCACAAAACACACAGCAATATGATACTGGAACGCAGAGCTGCTACCCATGAACAATAAATAAATTACAGCGATATTACATTACAACATGATAATTTTATTGTTCTAACAATATAATTTTCACGTTCTTAGAATAAAAATTTCACTTTGAAACAATATAATATCATGTTCTAACAACATACACATGCATAATATAGAATATATAATATAAAATGTATGATAATTATATTGTACAACTGTGATAAACGTCTATGAACGTGAAATTTATATTGTTTGAACAATAAACTGTTAACGTGGCATCGCGTTAATTTTATTTTGCGTGGGTGGCAGCTCTAAACTATGAGTTCAGCATCATTTACTTGTCATGAACACATAAAAGAACTTACATTATAGCAGAGTTAGCTTTGGAGAACTTACCTGCGGGAGCTAACGTAGCATCATCATGGTACAGCCTTGTCGCCTACTTTGCCTTTTCTAGCTCCTGGCTCTCCAATTCCTGTGCTGCACAAACTACCGTTTGTGTTACCGAACATGTAGACTGCTGGGGTGAAGTTATTCCAGGAGAATAGACATGGTACCGCATCCGAGTTAAGACGGCTAACACTTAGCCCCAGCACGTAAACATAGCCGTGAAGTGTCTGCTGCAGACGTAAGTTTTTCCCCTTTAATTAACTAAATTGAGCCTCTCCTCACGCGTGATCGTGATGTTGGAAACGAATGGAAATGGAGATAGGGCTGCTTCAGAGCATGAGAAAAACAGCCTGATACTCTTCAGTAACACTGCGATAAGGTTTTCCGCTGCACTGACGTATTTCCGGTTAAAAACTCAGGAAGTGTGAAAAAGGTCTATTACCGTGACTAATTTAAATTCGATGACATAAGCCTCAAGTGGACTCACCAAACTGTTGGCTTGAACCGTCACCGTTCAGAAACAGAATAGCAAACACTATTACTAAATAACAACATAACACTCATCATTTTAATAACTTAAACGCAGCTTATGAAAAGATTTTCCTCCTGAAAAACCAGCATGTTTACCTTTTCCGGCTTCAAAATAGGATGTTGTGGACCGACTGCTTTGCCTGCAGTGGTGAGCTTGGGGCACAGACACACGGGTACTCTGGGGAAGAAGACTGGCAGCATGTCTCCTTTAATAACAGGCTCCAAACAGAAGGCTGTTACTTCAGCTCGCTCTGCGGTGCCGATGGGACCTGCATCTTTCTCGCCTCATCAGTGTTACCGGCTCTCCTTTATCGTTTGCTTTGAACCCAAAATACTCCCAGACTGCAGAAGCTGCTGTTTTTTGACACCAAGTCAGTTGGTGTGCGACCTGCCACGTTTCTCCCCGTCTCTCTCGGTGCGTCTCCGCCGTGCTGTGATGTGATGCATTATGGTCATAAACTTTATGGAACGCCTCCAAAAGTTGGACAAAACAATTTAAACTGTTTAAGTAAAACTGAAAAGTCAACCACACATCCGTTTTTTACACTAAATGACTTTTATTTATCCTTTTTAAAGTTTTGTTGATCTACTCCTTGTCTCCTAATGCACTGCTATGTTTCATGACGGTATAGAATCTGATACCGTAGCTGTATACGGAATTACGGTAATACTGCCCGAGCCTAGTTTATACGTTTCTATTTATTTTTATATCACAAATGTTTGCATCTCTGTTGTTTAATCAATGTTAAAAATCCTCTTAGATAATCAAGATCTCAATTTCAGTAAAAAAAAAAAACCAACAGGTAATGATGGTTTCTGCCATAATGGAACAGCCCTGGCATAAGGTCAAACTTGTCTGGTGGGACTCTGGGTCTTTGTCTGGATCTGGGTCTAGATCTGGGCTTAACACAGATCGTCATCAGAAACCCGCTTCGGTCTTGGTCCAACTGGACCAGTGAAGTTTGGGTTCTGATTACTGAGAATCCTACAGAACTAACCTAACCCTAACCCAGCAGAACCAGTTCTGTTGTTAAGAGTTCATCTAGTAGCCAGGTCATCATGGGTTCTGCTGCTAATTCTTCTCCAAAAACCCACCAAAAACACATCTCACTGACCTGCTGACATCAGGAAACTGGACCGGGTAGCTCACAACCACACACTTAGGACGGATTAGCTGCGCCAGGTCTTTGGGTCTGTGATCCGGGATCTTCTTCATGAAGGACCGGATGGAGGACAGGAAGGAATCCATGTTGAAGTGAGAGTTGAACACCACCACATCTGACACCAAGCTGTCAATACAGAAACCAGGACCAGTATGGGAGAGCTTTCAGCGAGTGGACATCCTGTCAGTTGACTCTCCCCTTAGATGTCAACCCCACGAGTACTAATAGTACTATTAACAAACCCCACGAGTACTAATAGTATTATTAACCAAACCCACGAGTACTAATAGTATTATTACTAAACCCCACGAGTACTAATATTATTATTAACCAAACCCACGAGTACCAATAGTATTATTACTAAACCCCACGAATACTAATAGTACTATTAATCAACCCCATGAGTACTAATAGTATTATTAACCAAACCCACAAGTACTAATAGTATTATTACTAAACCCCACGAGTACTAATATTATTATTAACCAAACCCACGAGTACCAATAGTATTATTACTAAACCCCACGAATACTAATAGTACTATTAATCAACCCCACGAGTACTAATAGTATTATTAATCAACCCCACGAGTACTAATAGTATTATTAAAAAAGTCCACGAGTACTGATAGTATTATTAATAAAGCCCACGAGTACTAATAGTATTATTAAAAAAGCCCACGAGTACTAATAGTATTATTAACCAACCCCACGAGTACTAATAGCATTATTAACCAACCCCACGAGTACTAATAGTATTATCAACCAACCCCACGAGTATTAATAGTACTATTAATCAACCCCACGAGTACTAATAGTATTATTAATAAAGCCCACGAGTACTAATAGTATTATTAACAAACCCCACGAGTACTAATAGTATTATTAACAAACCCCACGAGTACTAATAGTATTATTAACCAACCCCACGAGTACTAATAGTACTATTAATCAACCCCACGAGTACTAATATTATTATTAACAAACCCCACGAGTACTAATAGTATTATTAACCAACCCCACGAGTACTAATAGTATTATTACTAAACCCCACGAGTACTAATATTATTATTAACCAAACCCACGAGTACTAATAGTATTATTACTAAACCTCACGAATACTAATAGTACTATTAATCAACCCCACGAGTACTAATAGTATTATTAACCAACCCCACGAGTACTAATAGTATTATTAACAAACCCCACGAGTACTAATAGTATTATTAATCAACCCCACGAGTACTAATAGTATTATTAATCAACCCCACAAGTACTAATAGTATTATTACTAAACCCCACAAGTACTAATATTATTATTAACCAACCCCACGAGTACTAATAGTATTATTACTAAACCCCACGAGTACTAATAGTACTATTAATCAACCCCACGAGTACTAATAGTATTATTAACCAACCCCACGAGTACTAATAGTACTATTAACCAACCCCACGAGTACTAATAGTACTATTAATCAACCCCACGAGTACTAATAGTATTATTAACCAACCCCACGAGTACTAATAGTATTATTAACCAACCCCACAAGTACTAATAGTATTATTACTAAGCCCCACAAGTACTAATATTATTATTAACCAACCCCACGAGTACTAATAGTACTATTAACCAACCCCACGAGTACTAATAGTATTATTAACCAACCCCACAAGTACTAATAGTATTATTACTAAACCCCACAAGTACTAATATTATTATTAACCAACCCCACGAGTACTAATTGTATTATTACTAAACCCCACGAGTACTAATAGTACTATTAATCAACCCCACGAGTACTAATAGTATTATTAACCAACCCCACGAGTACTAATATTATTATTAACCAACCCCACGAGTACTAATAGTATTATTACTAAGCCCCACAAGTACTAATATTATTATTAACCAACCCCACGAGTACTAATAGTACTATTAACCAACCCCACGAGTACTAATAGTACTATTAATCAACCCCACGAGTACTAATAGTATTATTAACCAACCCCACAAGTACTAATAGTATTATTACTAAGCCCCACAAGTACTAATATTATTATTAACCAACCCCACGAGTACTAATAGTATTATTACTAAACCCCACGAGTACTAATAGTACTATTAATCAACCCCACGAGTACTAATAGTATTATTAACCAACCCCACGAGTACTAATAGTATTATTACTAAGCCCCACAAGTACAGATTCAGATTCAGAAAACTTTATTGGTCCCAAAGGGCAATTAATTTGTAGCATACTATAACAGCATTTTACAAAACAAACAAACAAGCAATCAATCAAACAATCAGTCAACAATGTGTCAACAATGTGTGTCAGCACCAACATTACTTTAGGCGTAGAATCTCTAGCGGTAATTAACCATCACAATGGGCTCACACCCAGGGTCCAAGTTTCTTAATCACACGTCCTTCAAGGTTTAACATGTCAATAACAGAAGGTATAAAAGAGTTGGAAAAACGATTTGTTTTCCGAGAGGGAACATAAAAACGACGCCCTGATGGCATGAGCGAAAACTCAGAGTGTAGAGCGTGGTGAGGCTGACCCAAAACACATTTAGCCTTCTTTAGCGCCTGCTCCTCCCATAGAGACTGAAGGTCTCTTTGTTTGACTCCAATGATTTTGGAGCAGATTTTGACAATATTTTGCAGTTTGTTCTTATTTTTCACTGACAAACCCTTGTACCAACAAACGAATGAAAACGTTAAAAGGCTTTCTATGAAGCAGCAATAAAAGTTGCAGAGAATCCTTTTATTTACCTGAAAATAATTTAATTTCCTTAAAAGATAGATTCTCTGCTGGCCACGTTTAAAAAT
>SSNS01000017.1:4253628-4261128 GCA_006937985.1 Aphyosemion australe
GAGTTTGCCCTCTGTCCAAAGTAAAATCTCAGATTTTAAAATCTTTTCAAAAGTTTTCATCACAAGTGATGTGAGTGCTACCGGTCTAAAATCACACAATTCCCTTGAAGTACTTGATTTTGGAATCGGAATTATAGTAGACGTTTTCCACAAAGTAGGGATCTGACCATGATCTACACAAGTTTGAAACAGTCTGCTAAAAACACCACTCAGCTGGGTGGCACAGTGGTGTAGAGTATGTCCACAAATGGCATCAGGTCCCCTCGCCTTCCCCACCTTCACTTTTCTAAGCAAGGTGTTGACCAGGTCTTGTGAAATTTCAATTTCTTTACTAGATTTGGGCGAGACTCTACCGGCCCAGACCTTTCTGGAAGAGTCCCCCTTCTCAAACCGACTAAAAAAGGAATTAAAAGCATTTGGCAGATCCGAATCAGACACTCCTTTTACTCTGATTGGTGTTCTAGCCCCTTTTGGGTGATTAGATGAAGCCATGGATTTAATTCCCTGCCAGGCTGCTCTGAGATCACCACTACTATACTTTTCTTCAATTTTGTCCTTATATTTCAGTTTAGCCTTCCTGATCTCATCCTGTACCTCCCTAGAAACTGCCTTTTTCTCCAGGGAATTTCCACCAGAGGCATAAACCACTTTCTTTTTGTTAATGATTGATTTCAGCTCTTTGTTTACCCATGGTCTGTTGTTTGGATAAATAACAACAGACTTTGAATGTACTAAAGAGTCAACACAAAAAGTAATATATGAAGAGACCGTGTCACATAACTCATTTATGTCCTCGCATGATTTAAAGAAGCAGTCCCAATCTGTACACTCAAAGCAAGCTTGAAGTGCTGAGATACTGGCCTCTGACCAACACTTCACCGATTTCACCTCCTGGGGTAGTCTCTTAAACACAGGAATGTAGCGGGGCATAAGATACACACAGCTGTGGTAGGATGATCCAAGAGCAGGAAACGACAGTGATTTATATGCGCCACTCACTGAACCAAAACACAGGTCCAGGGTCGAGTTCCTGAGTGTTGTGGCACAAGTCACATACTGTTCATAAGTTTTAAGAGTCCCATCAGGACAACAATGGTTAAAATCACCCAAAACAAATTTAGGTGCCTCCGGGCAAATTTCATCGAGCCGGTGCGTGACGTCATTCATCAATTGCGCCGCAGCGACAGCGTTAGCCCGCGGATGAATGTAGACAATTGTAAAAAACAGCTGTTGGAACTCCCGTGGCAAATAAAAAGGCCGAAGAGATAATGACAGCAATTCAATATCCGGGGTACATATTCTCTCTCTGACAACCACAGTTTTACAGTACCTCTTATTAACGTAGCAACAAACACCTCCACCCCGCTGTTTGTTGGTTACTTCCTTGTTTCGATCCAACCTTAGCGGAGCCCCAAATCCTGTAAGCATCAGGTCCTCATCCCGGTCCTGTTCACTGAGCCAGGATTCCGTCAAGATAAGAAGGCATGCGTTTTTAATCTCATGCCTGGAAGTAATCCAGGCTTCCAATTCATCCACCTTGTTACGAAGCGATTGAGCATTTCCAAGCAGAATAGAGGGAAGGGCTGGCAGCCTACGGCGATCCTGTAGACTCATGCGTTTCAGCTTCCGGTGAATTCCACCCCTTTTACCCCTTTTTCGGCGCTTCGGCTTTGTCACCAGACCACGGAGCTCTAGGGGAATATTCGGCGATGGTAGTCCGAAACTTTTCCCGGACAGACGAAGTCTCATGAGCTCCTCCCTGCTAAAGGTAATCCTTGGGGGGGCCTCTAACGAGCTTGCTTCATTTCCAGTCCCATGACACGCACCGAGCAGAAGGCACAATCCAGCAAACAGCCACAAAGCGTCCCCTCCAAACATCCCCATTTTCATAAAGTTGGGCTGACACCCTAGTCATACACCATGAGAACTTGCACTCAGAACAAACACTCAGAACAAACACTCTGATCCGGTAGCTACTCGAGTCGCACGCTTCGGAGCGTCCTCGGTGATGTCCCGACATAATATTATTATTAACCAACCCCACGAGTACTAATAGTATTATTACTAAACCCCACGAGTACTAATAGTACTATTAATCAACCCCACGAGTACTAATAGTATTATTAACCAACCCCACGAGTACTAATAGTATTATTAACAAACCCCACAAGTACTAATAGTATTATTAAGTACTAATGGCCACAGAGAAGGAACGCTCTGACAGATAAAAGGAGAACCACTCCAGAGCAGTTCCTGAAAGGCCTACCCAGTGAGTCTCTCAGCCTATCCAGTAGCAGGTGATGGTCAACAGTGTCAAAGGCTGCAGTCAGGTCCAGCAGAACTAACACAGAACAGTCCCCTGCATCACTGAGTCAGGAGTCATTAGAGACCCTGAGAAGAGCTGTTTCAGTAGAATGAGCTCTATCTCATCATAGATGTTATGTTCATCAGGAAAAGGGCTCATGCACTATATCTATGGGGGAAGCTGACTGTTGTGGGGTAATTTTTTTAATCTTGTAAAGCGTTTTGAGCTGCACTCGATGTATGCAATAGACCTTTTTCACACTTCCGGGGTTTTTAACCGGAAATACGTCAGTGCAGTGGAAAATAAGAATTATTGCAGCGTTACTTATGGGGATGAGTCTGTTTTTCTCATGCTCTGAAGCAACCCTATCTCCATTTCCATTCGTTTCCAACATCTACCGATGTAAGACAAAACTGTCTAAGGGTGATCACGCGTGAGGAGAGGCTCAATTTAGTTAATTAAAGGGGAAAAACTTACGTCTGCAGCAGACACTTCACGGCTATGTTTACGTGCTGGGGCTAAGTGTTAGCCGTCTTAACTCGGATGTGGTACCATGTCTATTCTCAAAATTCGCAAAATAAAAATAACGCGATGCCACGTTAACAGTTTATTGTTCAAACAATATAAATTTCACGTTCATAGACGTTTATCACAGTTGTACAATATAATTATCATACATTATATATTATATATTCTATATTATGCATGTGTATGTTGTTAGAACATGATATTATATTGTTTCAAAGTGAAATTTTTATTCTAAGAACGTGAAAATTATATTGTTAGAACAATAAGATTATCATGTTGTAATGTAATATCGCTGTAATTTATTTATTGTTCATGGGTAGCAGCTCTGCATTCCAGTATCATATTGCTGTGTGTTTTGTGGTCTTCTGCCACCTATTTAGAATTTTATATTGGGCAAATGTAGAAGGTTTTTAGTGCAGACACGATCCATGCTGACTGAAATCTGACCTAGTTAGGAAGGAGTTTTCCCAACGATCGCGCACTTCCGGTTTTTGTGAAAAAGGTCTATGAGCTTCATAAATAACGATTAACCAACCCCAGAGGTCCTAGTCTTATCGGTCTTCAGAACTACAGCTGATCTAGGTGCAGACTAAAACCGGCCTCCAGCCTTCATGTTGATTATTTGAACCATGCTTACCATGACAGCACCTGGTTGTAGCCATACTGGAAGTCTCTGTCCTGGTTCCTGCGGACTGGATACACCAATTGGTTTTCATGGAAGTACAGTACCTTCTTCAGACGAGCCAGATCTGGTCTGAGAGACACCAGCTCACACAAATTCAGAACCGAGCTGCTGAACAGAACCCTGCAGAGAAAAATGGTAAAATACAAAATAATCACCCACAGAGGCCCAGAAAAGATCAGGGGCCTCATTTATGAATGGAAAATAAGCACAACTTCAAAGCTGTGCTCTGTAATGTGACCAAAAACTTTGGTGCACGGTTTTAGTCTGAGAAACAATCACGGTTTTACCAGTATTTTACATGATTTGATGTCACGCCTGTATTAACGTATCACACAAACATCCTATAAAGTATTGATAAGGCTTGTTTCCTTTGTCAGAACTTCAGGGTAAATCCTGGGACAGGGAAAAGACCGGGAGATTCAAATGTCCCAGTCCTCTCAGCTGTTCTGTCTCCATTCAAATTCAGCTCTTTCAGGACTTTGCACAGACGTCAGCATATCGCGACTGCTTCGGCAGTGAGTGATGTCACTGATCAGCGCCAGAAAGCATCCACAGTAACAATAATAACATTAAAAGTATTTATTCTGTTGAAGTTTATCATGATTTAATCCATTCAGAGGACGAGAGCAGCTGCGTGATGTAAAATGTGGCGTTCAAAGACCAGAAGCTCAGTTTTTACAGAACTCTGTGAGACAACAAAGCCCAGCGAATTAAAGCGATGTGGGGAAATTCCAAGGTGTTTTCCGGTGCGGAGTTTAACAGTGGGGGAATTCCTCAGTGTTTTCTGGTGCGGAGTTTAGTAACAGCTGTGGGGAAATTCCGCCTCGTGTTCCGGTGTCGGGAGTTTAATTTTAAACACGATCGCTTATTCCGTTCGCTTCCATTCTGCTACTAGCAACGCTTCTGATTTTATTACTGCCGGTTGTTTTGGAGAACGTCGACTGCTGATGTAATTTCCTACTGAGTTACAACCAATCAGCGTGAGTTAACCAAAGGTTCCGCTCAGCGACTCCATCGGGCCATTCCGAGTACCTACCCCTGATCAGGTACTCAGAAGGTTCCGGAAAACGGCCGTTCGGCCGGCCCGGTCAAGTGGAGACAAGCGCACGTCGGGAACTTCCGGTAAATTTACCCCGAAGTTCCGATAAAGGAAACGGGGCTATAGATTCAAATTCAAATATCTATTGCTGCTTTTCAGAGATTCTGCTTAGAAAAAATCATTTGTAAAAATCAAAGTAATTTTTAAATTACAGTTAAAAACTTAAAAAAAAAAACCTTAATTAGATTAGCCTGTTTGAGTTTCTGTAAAAAGACAAAAACAGTTCACCTGTTGACACCTGGTCAGGGTTATAAGTGTTGGGGAATAACAGAGGTGTTGTTGATTAATTGTTAAAACAGCTTGCCATACAGTCTTATTGTAGACAAATACAGGGGAATCGTAGAACTACTACATGAGCCCTCGTTTGTTCTAATATTACTGTTAAATCCCTTCAGTCACAAACGTCTGGCTCAGTTGGAGCTGATTAGTCTGCGTGATGATCTCAGAGTTCATGAAATTAGTTGAAGCTGTCGCAACTCTTGAAGATGGATGAGTCATCATCCCGAAATCTCCTTTAGTAGCTTTGGGAATCTAAAATATTTCCCAACAGGAGATTTCCAGCGCTTCCTGTTGCTGTCGCTGGCTCTGCTTCTGCCGTGTGCGTCCGTTAGAGTTTTGCTTTCGTTTTGGTCCGTGCGGGTCGCGCTATTGTCTTTTTTTATTGGCGTATTGGAGAAGTCTTTACGATGGGTTAACTGTTAATAGTCAAACTGGTTAATCCCTGCAACCCTAAATGTGACGTCATCAAGAAGAGGAGATTTTGAAGCGTGAATGGCTATAGCAAGAGTTGCAACGATTAACCAGTTTGAGCACGGTGTGAAACACTAAAGTCAATACACTGTTAAGACTTCTCCAGTACTGCCAAAAAACAAAATTAGCTGGAACCAAAGACGTATAATAGCCAAGGGACAATCCTGTGAAGCCAACATGGAAGTGACAAAAATTGCAGTTCCACTCTCATCCACTAGGGGCATCCACTGGCACCAGAAACTAGCAAATTCTCATTGACTCCTCCCGGAGGCAGCCCAGCGAGGCGGGCGCCCGGCTTCTCCTGCCTCCCAGCCAGGAACAGTTGCTAGACGCAGGCGGCTGCCCGCGGCCGCTCACAAGCCGGGCCACACGGCCCGCGAGCCTGGCCGCACGGCCGCCTGTCTTCCATGCAAGATTGTTGTGCTAGTCGCCTGTGGAGTTCTCTTAGGGAGACTACAGAAACACTGTAGCTCTTCGAGTTGATGTTGCTTCACTCTGGAGTCACTCAACTGTGTTTCTCTCGCTAAAAGCGCCTGACAGCCTCCGTTAGCTTTTGATTTTCATGTAGCTAATCTCCTGCTGATCTCCGACTGTGGCGTAGAAGCGGAGCATGAGTTCATAGCCCCACTCTCAGCTCTTTTCCCATTTTTGGATTGTCTGTGTGTGACGAGACATGCGACACGGCCAAGATGGCGGTGATGGGAACCCGCCCAGATTTGGCTTCATTTAGAGAAATGAGAGAAACGGGTGTTGCTATGTCCAGGGTTATTATATGTCTATGATAATAGCGCGACCCTCAAGGACAAAAACAAAAGCACGACTGGAACGGATGCATGCAGATCATGGCAGAAGCGGAACAGGCACTAGAGCCTCTGTCATAAAACAATGCCGCCAATTTGCCGCAACGTCGAGGCGGCATCTGAGAGCCTAATGTCGTTTATAAGAGCTCAGACCATGGCGGTAATGTTGCACAATCATGTCAGTTTTATAAAAGATTACGCGATGGCGGCATAAAGGAGGTATAGGGGCGGTCTCTACGCTGTCGCGGACTTCCATGTATTTTGGACATAACTTGCTTTTTATTGCAATCGAAGCCGTGCTCCTTAAGTTTTTTTCCCCAGTCAGCTACAGGTGTGTGTGCTCCACAGTCCCTGTGAGCTGTCAGATGATCTGAGCTGCAGATCTAACGGAGAGAAGCTCCTGGAGCTCCGCATCGCTCCAGTTTATCATCTCAGCTGATTCTGTTTACAAAAACAAAACTTATGGCCGTGTTTACTTTCATTTTCAACATAGTTCCCGGCCGGAGCTCGGCATTAATTCATCACATGGTCACGAGACCTCCCTCTTTTGCGCCAAGGCTTAATGTGCGTTTATAAGACCGGCTAAGTCGCAATATTACCGCAATATTACTACCAAGTGTGGCGGCACGAATGCCGCAAAATATTACGCTGATTTGCCGGCATGGCGTGTCTTATAAAAGAGGCTTAGGACTACTCTACATCCACCTAGAAAGCGCTTGAAATGATTTCTCCTTGTCTCATTTCTGTACAGCACAGGAACCTGGCATTTTAGCAGGGCTGTGTAGACTTTTGATATCCACTGCAGAAAGTCCTTACCTGTATGATGAACAGGTGGGAACCATCTGGCTGAAGAACAGCGCTGAGGTTCTTGCCCTCCAGTGCCATTTTTTAGCCGGCAGAGTGAAGACGGAGCAGCTGAGGGTGTTCTCCTTCAGCAGGTCAATCAGCTGTTTGTGAGAGCCGCCGTAGAACGGTTCCAGCAGCAGAACGCTGGGTGACCCACAGACCTGCTGGAGAGACAAGAACCATCAACTACTGGTACCAGCGAGGCTGGTTCCAGTCCAAGGGTTAGGTGTCATATTCAGACTCTGTTGTCCACTCTGCTTTCTGATATCTTGTGATTTGATCTTCTTACTGGGGTTTACGGCAGGGGTGCCCAATCCTGGTCCTGGAGGGCCGGTATCCAGCAGGTTTTAGTTTTAACTCTGTTTCAACACACCTGATTTCAATCAGCAGATGATTAGCAGGCTTCTGCAGAGCTTGGTGAGTTGCTGCACAGGTGATTCAACCACTGAATCAAGTGTGTTGGAGCAGAGAAACCACTAAAATGTGC
>SSNS01000017.1:4263628-4284072 GCA_006937985.1 Aphyosemion australe
CCCTCTGCCTGGCCCCGTGGAGCTCCACCAGCATTGACCAGAACTAGCAGGTCTGGTACCGGCTCCCTGTGAAGAGCAGAGGCTAACGGGTAAACCTTTTTCACAGTTTTCATGTTGAATTAAGAAAACTTAAGATGGGAAACTAAAATTCTTCAAGATTATCAAGACCTGAAGTTTTCTTCACACCAGCTGAGATGTCTCAGGCTGAGAGGACGCTCCGGTCCAACAGGACAACCAGCGGGTTGTGTCTCTACGGCTGGAGGAGAGGACCGTCTGGTTTCCTGATGTCCATGGAGTCCAGAGAAGATAATGAAGATCAACCACTGAGAGGGCGATAACCAGTCTGACTCAAAGACGGGGACAGAACCAGATCCAGCGGGACACAACCAGAACCAGCGGGACACAACCAGTGGGACAGAACCAGAACCAGCAGGACATAACCAGCGGGACAGAACCAGCGGGACAGAACCAGAACCAGCGGGACGGAACCAGTGGGACAGAACCAGCAGGACAGAACAAGCGGGATGGAACCAGAACCAGTGGGACAGAACCAGCGGGACAAAACCAGGACCAGCGGGACGGAACCAGTGGGACAGAACCAGAACCAGCGGGACATAACCAGCGGGACAGAACCAGAACCAGTGGGATGGAATCAGAACCAGCGGGACAGAACCAGAACCAGTGGGACAAAACCAGCGGGACAGAACCAGAACCAGTGGGATGGAATCAGAACCAGAACCAGTGGGATGGAATCAGAACCAGTGGGACAGAACCAGAACCAGTGGGACAAAACCAGCGGGACAGAACCAGTGGGACAGAACCAGAACCAGCAGGATAGAACCAAAACCAGCGGGACGGAACCAGAACCTGTGGGACAGAACCAACGGGACAGAACCAGAACCAGTGGGACAGAACCAGAACCACCGGGATCGAACCAGCGGGACAGAACCAGAACCAGCAGGATAGAACCAAAACCAGCGGGACGGAACCAGAACCTGTGGGACAGAACCAGAACCACGGGGATGGAACCAGCGGGACAGAACCAGAACCAGTGGGACACAACCAGAACCAGCAGGACGGAACCAGAACCAGCGGGACAGAACCAGTGGGACAGAACCAGCGGGACAGAACCAGAACCTGTGGGGCATAACCAGCGGGACAGAACCAGAACCAGCGGGACAGAACCAGGACCAGCGGGACAGAGAGTTTCAGTCACAGAGGATTCCAGGTTCGGAGTGGGCGTGTCCTTATTACAGACCCCGCCCCCATGGTGGTAACACTAGTGTGTTTTAATCTGCTGGTTCTGACCCATTTCAGGGTCTGGGCTCATCAGGAGGACTAACAACAGGGTCAAAGGTCAGGTGTTCGGGCTGATGCTTCAGGTGACGTAAACAAGCACATATAACTTCACTATTCTACCCGGAAGCAGAACCGGGCCGAGCAGAACCTGCTCAGAACCACTAAGCAGAACTAAGATCTGGTCCGTGTCAAACCGAACCTTTCCCTCCGTTTGGACCCGGCTCAGAAAACCCAGAGAAACGCTCCTCAGCGGCATTAGCCGGGCTCCGTCTACTTCCTGGAGCAGCGGTCTGATCCGTTAGCCGGGACACCGGAGCGGAGACTCCAGGAACCGCAGGTCCGAACCAGCTGTTCCCGCCCGAACCTCTAATGACGTGATTCTGCCGTGATGGGGCACAAACGGTCCGGTTCGACCACATGATCCAATCCCTCCTGAGCACTCACCTCCGACTGCTGCATCTACTCTGGCACTTAGGACACGTGGGCTCCTACGTCATCACGTTGATCCAGGAAACGCACTTTCGGTAAACACAAACAAACCAAACCCTTCAGACAGAGCAGATTAGATACACCTGTTCTTATTTATCATGATAGGAGAGGACATTTTACTGTAAACTGTGTGTGTGTGCGTGTGTGTGAGGGTGTGTGTTTGTGTGTGTGTGTTAGAACTCTTCTATCCATCAGAATGAGATCCACACCCTTATTATCGCACATGAAGCATCTTAAACTTTATTCTCTTCATCACCGGCAGAAAAATCAGTTATTGCAACTTTGGTTAATTTTGTAATAAATTCAATTTCTTTCATTTTCATTCTAATTCATTTAATCTGATATTTATTGGACTCTTTATTAGATTATGAGTTTATTGATGTGTCTAAAACTGGTGTAAAATTACAAAAGTAATCTCTTCCACTGTTTTCAGACTATCAGTGAAGAAGAAGAAGTGATCTTTTATAGGCTACACAAGAGAAAAAGGTAATCGCGGGATCTGGAAGGAAACAGCAGCGTTCGTAAAGCTGTAGGGAGAAGAGTCTCCTGTTTCAGACACTGGCTTATATGGTAGGTTGGCAAAAGCCCAGTTTCCCCTAAAGGAGTCCTGGGAACTTTCTGGGACAGGTGAGGGTGACAGGGTGGCCCGATCCTCTCAGCTGTTGTGTCTCCGTACCAATGCAGCCCTTTCAGGACTATCAGCATATCGCCACCGTTCTTTGCAGTGAGTGATGTCATTGATCAGTGCCAAAAGGCATCCACGAACATTAATAACATTAAAGTTTAATTCTGTCCAAGTACGCCATTATTTAAACTCTTCAGGGACGGGAGAGCGGCTGTGTGATGTAAAATGTGGCGTTCAATGACAGAAGAAGAGCAGTTTTTACGACGCTCTGTGAAGCCACAAAGTAGCCAAAATTATGGTGCTGGAGGGGCTTTTTCGGTGTTGATTTTCTTTTGCTTCCATTCTGCTTCACCAGCAACTCGTCCAGTTTTACAAATGCTGGTTGTTCTGGTGACGTCTGCTGATGTCATTCCCTTTTGAGTTACAACCAATCAGCACGAGTTAACCACAAGTCCCACTCAGTGGCACTCAAGTCGTTTCCAAGTACAGTTCAGGTACTCGGTTGGTTCCTGAAATGGCCCGGTAAATGGTTCTTTTGGGCCAGTCCGGTGAAATGGAGACACCTGCATGTCGCAAAGGTCTGGTAAAGTTACTCAGAAGTTCTGATGCCTAAGGTACCTGAGACTGGCAGGAACATGAAGAATGAACACCTTCATCAGCTGCTGGAGAAGAGGAAGACAGACAGAGTCTACAGGTATAAACAGGAGTCAGGAGAAATCAGCAAATCTGTTTATGAAAGAACTGAGGTCCAGTGATCAAAGCCTTCTGGTTGTGCAGCGCACCAGGCGAAAGACCAAAGGTGACAGATCATTTGCTGCTCTGGCCCCCAGCCTCTGGAACTCTCTCCCCCTGAGCCTGAGATCAGTGGATTCAGTGGTCTCCTTTAAGAACTCACCTGTTCAGGTGGCTTTGGTGGGACCTCCTGCTGGTTACTACCTTCTCTTCATGCTGCTGTTGCTGTCAGTTCTGCCTTTCCCAGGATCCATTGATTACCATTTTCGTATTCATTTTTGTCTTCCTTCTCATTTTTCAGTTTAAAATTTTTAATTTCCCCCTCGTTATAGTTCTTAAATAATTTGTGGAGCGCCTCATGATTTTTATCTTGAGAGGCGTTTCTTCAGTTTAGTTGAGTTTTTGTAACAATCATGTTAGAAATATAGCTTCAGCAACTGTTTTTCTAGTTTTTTCAAATTCTGTAAATCATCTCAAGATCCCGTCACGACCCCGCTGTGGGAACCATAGACGTAGATTACAGGATCATCAGAACGCTTGCAGAGTGGTTCTCCAGGAGGACGGAGCTGCGTTCCCACTAATGCCTCCTATGACTCTGTTTAACTGTGATTGGTTAAGAAGGTAACAGTGGTGCATTCAGGGACCTGCTGGTTAGTTCAGGGACATGTTGGTAAAATTCAGTGGCCTTATGGTGCGTTCAAGGACCTCATGAAGCCATTAAGAAATAAAGCAAGTTGCTCAGGTGTCATACAAGAACAGCACATTTATTTAGGTTTCATTTGGCTACATTTGTTAGAGCACAGTGTAGCTACAACAGTCATCAAACAAAATTCAAATGTTAAATCAGGAATTCCTTCATCATCATCATCACATCAGCATTAAAGTGGATGTTTTTATAACACAGTGCTTTTACAATATTCGTTTGATCAAAAGTTCCCAAGTTTTAATGTTTCAGTAGTTTTAAGAATAATAATCAAACATAGACAACATGAATGCCCCCGAGACCTCTGAGATGTCAGAGACATCCTAACATCACAGGTAAAAGACCTCTGAGATGTAAGAGACATCCCAACATCACAGGTAAAAGACCTCTGAGATGTAAGAGACATCCCAACATCACAGGTAAAAGACCTCTGAGATGTCAGAGACATCCTAACATCACAGGTAAAAGACCTCTGAGATGTCAGAGACATCCTAACATCACAGGTAAAAGACCTCTGAGATGTAAGAGACATCCTAACATCACAGGTAAAAGACCTCTGAGATGTCAGAGACATCCTAACATCACAGGTAAAAGACCTCTGAGATGTCAGAGACATCCTAACATCACAGGTAAAAGACCTCTGAGATGTCGGAGACATCCTAACATCACAGGTAAAAGACCTCTGAGATGTCAGAGACATCCACATTTGTTCCACAAGATGTTTTCACTACCACGTCTCTGAGGAACTTTAACTTTGTTCATTAGTCATAAATAAATTAAAGAGAAATCAGTCACATAAATAAAATATAAAATTCATTTAGAGGTTCAGAGTTAATACGACGTGGACATCAAACACATTGCACAACATCTGTAAACAAACAATATTAATAACGACGACCCTGGGTCAACACCAAGACAAAGGATGAGGACAGGTGAGACTGGTGGGAATGGCACTTCAGGAAGTCCTAGGTAAAGGTGTGCATAAGGCTTTTTTAGGGGTAGTTTAAGAGCCATTCCAGGTCTCTCTTCCTGAGTCTAGACTCACACAAGATCAGCATCAGGGACCTTTAATCCTTCATCAGAAAACTCAGCTGGCCTCAAACCTACTAGCTAGCTGGACACATGGAACCAAACCCAGAAGACAAACCCTGCAAAAGGCCAGACACAGGAGATGACGCCCAATGATTAGACAATGTGCTCAAGTGCTCCTTGCTTCATTTCCTGTTTTCTTTTTTATAAAATCTGTTTTATTTGATAAGGAATCAGGGATTCAGGGCCACTTAACACCATTCACCACAAATATGTTCTGGTTATTAACCACGGTTAAAGCTGTTACAGCAAATTTGGAAAACAAACTAGCTGAAAACATTTTTTCAGGCCTCTTAACAGCGTTCTAGATAGAAATATGTGGTGGAAATAAAAAAATACTAATAGAAGGGTTCTCATTTGTCTAAAAACCTCCACCAATAACTAATTTCAGACCAGAACCAACCATCGGACCATCCGGTTGAACCGCCCTGGGTCCTCCACTCATTCCACACTCACGTATTTATCAACAGAACACCACTGGTGTGAGAGGTTCTCCGCTCAATAATATCAGAGAAGGAGAAACAGTCGGCTGCTACCACTTCAACTTTAGGACAAACTACCAGAGTCCCAAAAAGAAAAACACCATTTGAAGTCACAGACAACAAAAGACGTTTGGACCTAGAGAACGGGGACTGGTGTTTAGCGCTAGCTCATTTCCTCTGGCATCGCGGGTTTCTGGTTCCAGCGGAGACGGCTGGGGGAAGATACCCGAGGGGAGGGGTGAGTATTCGTGACTGTGTTTGCGTTCAAAAGCTAGCTTGTTCTAGCCTAGTGAGCGCTTCATTGGAACCCTCGCAGCCTGCTCCACTGCTGTGGCTGTCCAATCACAGCTCACTATAGTTTTGGTTGGGCTTCTTATTTTTATCAAACAAAGTAGTGCAATGTCCCAGTACACCTGATATTCACATGTTTTTCATACAAAAACGACAGAAATCATTGATGTTAGACGCCATTGCTGCCTCCCTCTTTTCCGTCGCTGTGATTCTGTCACGTTGCTCGTTACTCTGATTGGTCCTAGCGCTATCCAATTGCGTGCTGACATTTTGAAAGACAACCGTAGATCCCGCCTCACGACTAAGGGCCGTCAATGGTTCGTGGCCAGACTATAAATTCACATATATAGGATGGCTTGCCAGGCTAAGCTTGTTCTGCAGATTTACTATAAGAGGTTTAATCATTATTCTCATTTCCATGTAGGTTCTGAACCTGTTCCTCCAGCTCTTGACTTGTTTGCCAGTCCTCAGTGGATCCCTCACTCAGACGATCACCAACCCCTGACCTCTGTGACCTTTGATCTATCAGGTTTAGTTTGTCAGATCTGATTTAAAACCAAATCAGCAGCTGAGCGACAGAAACATCACCTTGATAACCCTTTAAAACTGTTTGGTAGAAAAAAACTGAATAATATCAGAGAGTTAGCTATCCGAGCTAATGTACTGGCACACAGCTAGGATTAGGTGTGTAGTAGACAACACCAGTGATGCACAGCTTTATCAGCAGGGCTAAAGACAAACACACCTTTGTTCTTGTACGTCTGGAGCTCTTAACGTCTCCAACGTACCGCCATCAGGACAGCAGGTCTGCAGCAGGTCCTGCTGAGTTCTAGTCCAGACAGGTACTAGTCCAGACAGGTTCTAGTCCAGACAGGTTCTAGTCCAGACATGTACTAGTCCAGACAGGTACTAGTCCAGACAGGTTCTAGTCCAGACATGTACTAGTCCAGACAGGTACTAGTCCAGACAGGTTCTAGTCCAGACAGGTTCTACTCCAGACATGTACTAGTCCAGACAGTTTCTAGTCCAGACAGGTATAGTCCTGATGCGTTCTGGTCCTCATGGGATCTGGTTTCTACTAGAATGAATGTGAATGAGTCAGGGTTCTCAGAGTACCCCTCCTGAGCATCAAAGGGATGGGAAATACACTTCATCAGTCCAGAAGCCTCATCAGGTGACCTCTATAGAAATACTGTTAGCTGTTAGCAGTGTTTGCTGCTTCTTATTAGCATCAGCAGGGGAGCTAAAACTTTTGAAACTAAAACACCAGATAAAAAACTCATGAGTGTCCTTGGAGGTTTCTAGACTCCAAGTAGTTCAACTTTCTAGCTGAAGCCAGAGACATGAATTAAAGTAAGTTTCTTACAGATCCTAAAGAGAACACACCTAAACCTCCAGAGATGTTCTACTTCTTTATCCTGCAAACAGCATCGGGTCTGAATGTAGCACACGCATGTCCAAAGTATGGCCTGGGGGCCATTTGTGGCCCTTGGAGTGATTTTGTGTGGCCTGTAATTGCATTTCTATATTGGTGAAATTTAACATTTATGTATGGATTTTTACTGCTACGAGGCCCATTTCTGGTCATCAAAAACAAAAATAATCACCATAAAATAAATTCTGTTTTTCCAAGTTTTTAAAAATCCTATTATTGTGGTTCTTGAGGATTTTTACCTTGAAAACTTTTGCCCTTGTCTACAAAAATTTTTGACACTGCTGAAGTATAACATGAGACCTGATGGTTTTCATGACTACCTGCTGCTCCATAGAACATAATCTGTGTGTTCTGGGGAGATTTCTAATCATATGAGTGATAAAAAACACCCTCACACATACATGCACACACACATGCACGCACGCACGCTTTGCACACACACACTTATCCTTTGTGTAGTGGAGTTCCCTGAACATGGGTCACATGGCCATCTAAAACAGAAAACTCCACCTATTAGCTGTGATGTAATGATGAAGGGCGTGTCCCCACACCTGGTGCGTCTCACTGAGAGGGTTTAACTTTAATACAGTGTTTGACTTTTTGTTGTGTATGTGGGGTGGGGGGGTGTTACATGACATCATCCAGCAGGTGGACACACACACTTCATACTTGAAATACTGATTTGGTTTTGACTCCTATCTTGATGAAGCAGAACTGGACCGATCTGACCGGGTTCTGTGTCCATCACTTGTCCTAGTCCAACATGCTGTCTGCATTCTTTTCTGGTGGACATTCTTCCATTGGCTTCATAGAGTCTTTGTCCTCCATGTCCATCACAGAGTGACTCCTGCTGTCATTCTCCTCTTCCTCTGTTTTCTTGAAACTTACCTCCTGCTGATCTATCACCTCCTCCTTCACTTCCCTCCTCTCCTGTCCCCCTTCCCCATCTCTGCTGTCCCTCAGGATGGTATTGTCCTCTAGCTGGTGTTCAGGGTCTGAGTATCCCAGGGATCCCAGGTCGTGTAGGAAGGCCCCCCTCAGCAGCAGCTCAGTGGGCTCCAGCCCTCCCTGGTCCCTGGCCTCCCTCTGGACAGCCTCACGCTCCTCAGCCTCCCTCTTGCAGTAGGAATATCGGTGGTTCATGTGCTGAGAGTACGAGCCTGAGTGGGAGAAGCGCTTGCCACACTTGTCACACTGATAGGGTTTTTCTCCAGAATGCAGGCGTGAGTGCTCAATCAGGTGGTGTTTGTGTTTGAAGGCCTTCTTACAGATCTGGCACTGATGTGGACGTTTACCTGGAGACACACATGGAGAGCAGGATATGGTCATAATGGACAGGAGACCCAGAGCCACAGAAGGACAAGAGGACGAGAGGAATGGAGCAGAAACCAGACAGCAGGTTGAGAAACATCTACACACCTTGTTTTAGCATGTGAGGAACAACCAAATATTTATCGAAAAGACTTACTACAGAACCTTACTGAAACCTGTCCAAAATCCTGTTCACATTTATGTAAAACAGGTCCAGAATCTGGACCAATTAGAATCAGAGTCCATCGATATCATGGGTGTTTCTCAATGTCAAGGAAACTTGCCTTGCCTTGGCATGCCAAATCAGTGCCTTGGCAGGCAAGGCGCCTTGCTTCCGAGAACACTGTCCTTCCTTGGTCAAAGAAAACATTTAAATGGAACAGACTTACCCCGTGTGACCGCGGCTGGCCAGAGCCCACCCCCTGCTTACGTGCGCTGTTTATGTCCCACCCATCATATTAATGTTAAGTTTCAATATAGATGTATATCGAGCCTTTTACTTTTTTAATTGTGCATATATTGGTTAAATCACATGTGTAAGTGAGTTAGTACCTGCTAGCCACCGAAGCTGCAACTACTAAGCAACTAACCAACCATAGATAACTGCTTTGGATCTAAAAACATTTTATACATAAGCCCAATAGCTACAATTAGTTGACTCACATTTAAACTGGAAATTTGCCCCCAAAGTAGCTGCTGCCGGCTCCTGATCACATCTGTTTGAAGATACCGTGCTGCATTCTGGGAAATTTTTGACTGAGAGAAGGCAACAAGGCACCTCTCGTGTATCCTTGGTCAGTTAGCTAAACAGCTAACAAACGGAGGTCATACGCCTCGCTAGCACATGAACATTGGAACATGCCTTGGTCAGAGGGGAGTTAACATCAACACCCCATCCAGAGATTGGGTACAAAGCACCAAGTGAAACGACACTGAACAAGGCAGCAACTGACCTGAGAGATAGGATCACGGCTCAGATGAACACCAGGCAACCACAACGCCAACTACAATGGCTGAGTGAAGTACCATCAAAAATCCTTGAGGATGTGAATGCAGCATTGAGAATGATTCCTACAACCACCATCGCTGAAACAAATGAGCTGATATACACTTCAGCAGCAGTGATCCTTGGCTATAAGAGCATGAGCAACCATGAGAAACAATACCCACCATGTAAGAGGAGGTTGGAGGCCAAAATCAAGGCAGCACAGAGAGAAGTGAGCCAACTGTCAGAGCTCCAGAAAGGCAGAATGAGAAAAACAGTACCAAGAGATACCGCCAGATACCCATACCTGAAACACTAGAAACTGCCAAACAAAGGCTCCAATGAACCAGCTGCTAAAGGATGGGACTTACCCTGAATGACTGATCCTGAAGGACCTGTCTCCCCACAACATGGAAGTTCATGTCAGGCATCGTAGCTTAAAGATAAGTGGGCACATGGATCGATACATGAACACAGCACAGAAGGGCATCGGCAGAAATCCCTACATGGGATGTACCACTGACAGATAACTGAAGTGGCTGTTATTAAGAAATCCTACCAATGGCTAGAAAGAGCTGGTCTGAAGGACAGCACAGAGGCACTCATCATGGCTGCACAGGAACAGGCCCTGAACACCAGAGCAACAGAGGCCAAGATCTACCACACCAGACAAGACCCAAGTTGTAGGCTGTGCAGAGAGGACCCTGAGATAATCCACCACATGACTGCAGGGTGGAAGATGCTGGCAGGGAAAGCAGACATTGAACGCCACAACCAAGTGGCTGGCATAGTGTACAGGAACATATGCGCAGAGTATGGACTGGAAGCCCCAAGGTCAAAGTGGGAAACACCCCCTAAGGTGGTAGAGAACGAGCGAGCCAAGATCCTGTGGGACTTTCAGATCCAGACCAACAAAATGGTGATGGAGAACCAACCGGACATTGTGGTGGTGGACAAACAACAGAGGACAGCCGTTGTGGTTGATGTGGCAATACCAAGTGATGCAACATCAGGAAAAAGGAACAGGAGAAACTAGAGAAGTACCAGGGACTCAAAGAAGAACTTGAGAAAGCCTGGAGAGTGAAGACATCAGTGGTGCCCCAGGAAAAACATCAGACATCTCAGTCCAGAAAAGAGCAGTTCTAGGATCAGCTAAGATACTGAAGAACCCTCAAGCTCCCAGGCCTCTGGTAGAGGACCCGAGCTTGGAAGGATGAGACCACCCACGGAGGGGGAGATGGGATTTTTATATAATAATAAATTCCACCTTGCCAAGGTGGGAGTCAAGCTATTTATAATCATGTTACTGGGATAAAACAGAAATGATAATCGACAGGAGTGGGAATACAAAGAAAGATGCATTTAGATTTCTCTTCAGTATGAAATTTCTATAGTTATATTTTTTAACTTCCTTAAACATCAATGTGTTTGTATCATTTGTTTTTAATTAGGATAATAAATTTTAACATTCTGTCATTGTAGAGCCCTGCGTTTGCTGTAACAACAGACCTTTGGACACACATTACATCCCAATCACACGCCATTACATCATGGAATGGAGGATGGTGAACTGTGTTCTAGCCACGAGGGAGATACTGGGTGTCACAGGCAGTGTTTGCGAAAACTTTTCAGCCACACCTGCCAAACTGGTAGACGTGAGAGCGTCTCACGCAGGACATTTTTGAACCACGTAGGACAATGTCCTCGAGGGCTTCAGACTTGTATCTATTTAACAGTGGGTATTGTAGTGACCTCTGACATTTACATATTATACATATTTTATTTGTGACAATAATCTGTTGACATAATTTGAAAAAAGAATCATCAATGTGATTTTCTGCCAAATTCAGAAAATGAGGATTAACAGAATTTATCAGGAAATTATTAGAGATCATATAATCATTATAAATTATTCTGAAACACCAGAAACAACATATTATATATGAAAGTAAATATTGTAATGATCCATAAGGGCTTTTTGTGACTGATGCTGTAGCCTGATGTTACTGTTCCTTTAAGAGACGCTGTGGCTGGTTGAGGTGAAACTGGAAGTTGGAGATGCGGGTTTATCTCAGCTGTTTGTTAAACTACTCTAATAAACTGCTGTTAAGGACAAAATGTCATTCTGTCTGACGATTAGTTCATCACAAATATCACAATAATAAGAAATTATCTTTTTCTTGGGGGGGCACTGTGCCGTGGTCCCCGAAATGCCTAGAAACGGCCCTGGGTGTGGGACTGAGTTTTGAAGGTGATCTGAATTGTATCAAATAACTAAATATTACATGCTTATAAATTATTATTATTATAAAATTACAAACGTGTAGTGGATAAATCTGCCTACATTTTCCTTTTCAAACACTGTTTTGTTTTTTATGCGACTATTTTCCTGTCCTGTCTGTCTTTTAGCTGCATCTCCTCTCAATCCTCCAGAAAAACTGCTGCCTGGCTTCTTACTTTTCAACTCACAAGTTACTTTTGAAATTAGCAGATCAAAAGATCAGTCGACCGCAAAAATAGCGGAATGTGAGCAGCGCGGCCGCGCCAGCGAGGAAGTCACCGAAGCACGGGAGATGATCTCTGCAGCAGCGGAGCGCGTCAGGCACAAATGAAAGACAAAGTATGAGCAAACATGAACGATCGTGTGTTAATTATGTGGTTTTTTTTTTTGTGGCGCCACTTTGAGAATGTTACTGTGGCCGTGCGCAGGACGCAGCTGCCCGTCGGAGCGCATCAGTAATCAGCGCTCTGCGGTTCTCCATCCTCTCTGCCCAAAAGAAGACCTGGTGTGCTGAGAGTCCAAATAAATAATATATGTAGAAACTAGATCTTTTGAGGGGGAAGCCAACAAACAGTCTGCAATTTGTGGTTTTCAGGAAGTGTATTTTATTTTGGCACGTTCAGAGAAGACGCACGGCGTCGGTCATAATGTCCGACGATTTCAAGTTTTTCGTCGGACAATATTAAATCACGTCGGTAATGTCCGACTGTCCGACGTGTTTTCGCAAACAATGGTTATGGTCCCTGATTTTGTCTCTGTGTAGCCCGTTGGTCATTTTTAAGCATTTAACTATAAAAACATTTTCAAACAAAGAATTTCAGAAATAATAATTTTCTATTCGTTGTTAATGAGATTTACATTTAACTTGGGTTTTGTTTGCATGTTTTTAATTTGATTCTTTTTTTAAATCATGTATTTTTCTTTTGTTTTTATCAAATAAATAGGATTTGTTATTCTGAGCAAGGATGTTGTCTTTGTCACAGACAACAGTTCAAATGTAGTGGAAGCTTTCAAAGATTCAACTTGATCCTAAAACACCTGTTTGACCATTTGGAAGAGGAAAACCCACTGGTTTCTCCCATCATCAACCTCTTCAGAGATGCTAAGACCCGTGACACGCTTCAAAAGAGCACGGTGCATCACAGGCCATTAGCCCACACATATGAAGTTTGAAGTTTATTTGGTCATTACATTCCTTTAAACATTAAAGCCACAATGTGTAATATTTTTACCTGTTTACTACCAAATTCTGTGTATCCAGTGCACAAACTTGTCCCTTTTCATTAATATTTCTCACCAACATCAATTCTAAATATTCCTCTCAGCTTCAAATTTTACATTTTTAATACATAAATTGTGGTCGACGCTCCATGGTCATCCTCCATCTTGAAATACGGTAGCTATTTAGGGACATGTGAGCTCTGAGTTACGCGTTTGCACTATGACTGTAACCTGAAAGAAACAGCAGAGGGCAGCAGTGCGCCGTGGAAGCATGGGGGGGGGGGTGCGCGCGCATCGTCTTGTCGGGGGATGGGGAGGGGGGGCTACGTGTGGCATTATGCATTAAGACTGAACACTCATTAAAAAATGTTTTTTACCTGCTTGAGTAGTTATATGCTTTGTGTGGGTTAGGCTACAGAGACTGGAAATAAATCAATCTCATGCTTTTTTATAAAAAAACGAACCAGATAGCTGGAGTGAACGCTGGAGTTGTTGCCTTTTTGAGTGGGCCACCGTAGCTGCAATACTTACTCGAAACTGCATGGCGCTAAAGAGTCGCAGTTTTTACCATGATTTCTATGAATATCACTGATAGGGCCTTTAAACAAAAAGCAAACATTTCCAATTTACATATACAAAAGGGGTTTAGGCTGAAGTAACTACTTATTATGCCTAACCCAAATAACATAACAGACAAACACAAACTTTTGTAATAAACCATATCGGGTTACAAACTAAAGAGATATTAACAAATATTTATCATTTGTTTAAACATAAACATCAATCTCCGAATAAATATGTAGGCTATATGTAATTTATTGTCACCTAAATGATGTTGTCATTTAATTCATTAGATCTGCTACGAATCTGATCCAAAACACTATTCACTGATTTCTAACTTTATTCATCCTGAGCTATATATTTCTGAATGTGAATTAATTTACACAACTTTTTAAATGCTTTTACTGTTTCGACCTGTTTTAACTGATCTTCCAAGTCATTCCACAGATTAACACCTCTTACAGAAATACATCGACCTTTTTTATTAGTTCTAGCTTTTACTTTTTTAAAGATGCCAGTTCCTCTGAGATTATACTGACTATTCCTATATTCAAAAGTTCCTGGATATGGGGAGGATGAAGATTATTATGTGCCTTAAACACTATTACCAATGTATTAAGGTCAAGAAGATAATAGATTTTTAATAATTGTAACTCTACAAATAACATGTTTGTTGATGCATGAAAATCTGCTTTAGTGATAATTCTTATTGCCTTTTTTTGGAGCAGGAAAATCAGATGGATATTGGATTTCTAATTATTTCCCCATAATTTAGGTGAGGAAGTATGAGGGTATTATACAGTAATAGAAGAGCTCTTTTATCAAGTACAGTTTTGATTTTACAAAGTACAGCAATAGTTTTTGCTCATTTTATTTGTGGTGTACTTATATGTTAGCCTGGCAAGCCATCCTATATATGTGTATATATAGTCTGGCCACGAACCATTGACGGCTCTCAGTCGTGAGGCGGGATCTACGGTTGTCTTTCAAAATGTCAGCACGCAATTGGATAGCGCTAGGACCAATCAGAGTAACGAACAACATGACGTAATCATGGCGATGGAAAAGCAGGAGGCTTTAATGGCGTCTAACATCAATGATTTCTGTCGTTTTTGTATAAAAACATGTGAATATCAGGTGTACTGGGACATTGCACTACTTTGTTTGATAAAAATAAGAAGCCGCTAAGTATATCAGACAGACTTACGCACGTTGGAGTCTAAATAATCCAATGTTGATGACAAAGCCGTTTCAAACGAACGTGTTTCCCGAGTTGCCGCCATGTTGCTTGGGTTTGCGGCCGCAGCGCTGACGTCATCGGCTACTCCCGCTCTGTGATTGGCCCATAATATAGAGCGCTGTGATTGGCCCAACCAAAACGATAGCGAGCTGTGATTGGACAGCCACAGGCTGCGAGGGTTCCTATGAAGCGTGCCTAGACCAAACTCTGCAAAGCAAGAATTGGTCTAGTTCACTAGACACCATTCTGGCAAATCAGCGTAATATTACCGCAACGTGTGTCTTATGAATGCGCCATGGTGGCATCATGTTGCGGGAATTTTGCGGCATTTGTGCCGCCGCGCTTGATAGTAATATTGCGGTAATATTGTGGTAATATTGCGGTAATATTGCAGCTTTGCCGGTCTTATAAACGCACATTAAGCCTTGGCGCAACAGAGGGTGGTGTCATGACCACGTGTTGAATTAATGCTGAGCTCCGGCCAGGAACTATATAGAAAATGAAAGTAAACACGGGCATAAGTTTCGTTTTGTAAACAGAATCAGCTGAGATGATCATTTGGAGCGATGCGGTGCTCTGGGAGCTTCTCTCCGTTAGATCTGCAGCTCAGATCATCTGACAGCTCACAGGGACAGTGGAGCACACACACCTGTAGCTGATTGTGATAAAAAAAAAAAACTTAAGGAGCACGGCTTTGATCGCAATTAAAAGCAAGTTATGTCCAAGATACACGGAAGTCCATGACAGTGAGGAGACCACCCCCATACCTCCTTTGTGCCGCCATCGCGTAATCTTTTATAAAACGGACATGATTGTGCAACATTACCGCCACGGTCTGAGCTCTTATAAACGACCTAACGCTCCCTGATGCCGCATCGGCGTTGCGGCAAATTGGCGACATTGTTTTATAAAAAGGGCTAAAGTTATATGATCACCGATTCTTCTATTTCCAAAAATTATGTATTTTGTTTTATTAAGAGTCATTAAAAGTTTATTTAGGTCAAACCACTTTTTTTACGACCAAGAGCTCATCTTCTACTGTAGAAAGGAGCTGTGTCAGGTTATTCTGCTCTCGCTGATCGGGAAACAGTTAAGCAGATAGATAACTCTTTGACAAGTGACAGGTGTGTTGTCTTCTTTATTAAGACGTTTCCTTCATCAAGCCAACAAAGTAAAACTAAAAAAATAATAAAGAACATGTTTTCAGATATGTGAATTGCTATCCAAACAATAAAAAAATACTACAGATTTGATGTAAAAAGCCTACTAAAATATAATAAAGTATGTCATTCAATATAACAAACAAAATACAGGTATGCACCTTTCTAACAAGATAGTCCATCAACCTATCAGTAAAACGTAAAAGTTCTCATTTATAATGAAACTGAAAGCCACACAGCCTGTATATTCAATCTATCTGTTGTAACAAAAATATCCTCCTAAATAAGTCACAAACTCTCCATTATTATAAATTATCTTTGAAAATTATTTGAACCAAGTCAGTAACCAAAAATACTTACAGAAAGTGCTTTCCATAAAACAACAAGAGAGGATGGATGTGGATCACAAAGTTCAACAATATCATTTATCCCCATCATTTTAACACCTGCTACGCTGCTTACACAGAAAATTGGACTCTCATCTGCGTGTCCTGGCACATTTGATGATGCTGATTTGTTCAGGTGCCAGTGGAGGCAGGTGCAACATCTTTCTGAAGTATTCTGGCATCGTTGGAAAACCCAGTACCTGTCGACACTGCAGGTCAGGCGAAAATGGCAATCAGACAGACCTAACCTGAAAGAAGGGGATCTTGTGTTAGTCAAGGACAGCCAGGCTAAACGGAGCTCTTGGCCTATGGGCGTGGTGGTGGCAGCTTTCCCCAGCCATGATGGTAAAGTCAGGAAGATCGAGGTTAAAACCTCCTCTGAAGACGTTCCTGACACCAATAATGGACGTTGTTCTTCTGTCAAAGCCTGCTGATGGGGATAAATGATATTGTTGAACTTTGTGACATCTTATGATGTCAGGCGGGGAGTGTGCTGTGTAATACAAAGTTCTACCAGCAGTTGGAGCTGTAGTTTTTCATGACCACAGTTTGTTTTGTGTTAGCCAATCAAAGTGTAGTAGACCAGGAAGTAGCTCACATGTGCTGTTTACTGAAGGAGTGAAGAGGTCAGAATTGTTTGTGAGATCCACATCCATCCTCTCTTGTTGTTTTATGGAAAGCACTGTCTATTTACTATCTGCTTAACTGTTTCCCGATCAGCGAGAGCAGAATACAGGTCCTTTCCAGAGCTGTACAAGCTAGTATCATCTGCATATAGTAAACATTTCCCAAAACTTCAAAAAGGTCATTAATATAAATTATAAACAATTTAGGACCCAGAATTGAGCCTTGAGGAACTCCATGTGTAATTATTTTTTTTCCAGAGTCCACATTGTGTATATGCACGTATTGATATCTATTGCTAAGATAACATTCCAACCAAGCATATGCTGGCCCCCTGACACCAAACCTTTCTGTTTTTTTAAATAATCATATGTGGTCAATAGTATCAAAGGCCTTGCTCAAATCAATACAAACTCCCACTGCATATTCACTGTTATCTATCGCTGTAGCTATGTCTTCCACTAGAGCCATGACTGCCATCGTAGGGGATCGGTTTGATCGACAGCCGCACTGATGTTCACTTAACAGATTGTATTTATTAACAGAATTATCCAGCCGATTTACAAATAATTTTTCCAAGATTTTGGAAAATTGCGGTAAAAGCGAAATAGGTCTATAATTATCAAATAAATGTTTATTTCCATTTTTAAATATTGGAACTACTTTAGCTATTTTCATTTCTGTTGGAAAGATTCCAGTTTAAAAGGACTGATTGCAAATAAAAGTAAATGGTTTGACCACATAAATATAATTTCTTTCACTATTATATCAATGTTAAAACAATCAGTTGACTTTTTATATTTATTATTATTTATTATTTAAATTTTTTAACAATGTCAATAATTTCATTTAAAATTTTTTAACTATGTCAATAATTTCATTTAAAATTTTTTAACTATGTCAATAATTTCATTTTCCTCAACATCTTTTATAAAAAGGCAGTTTAAACTTTGTTGTGTATGATTAGAGTGTAATCTTTGTCTTTTGGTTCTATTATTTTATTAGCTAATGTTGGTCCAACATTAGTGAAAAAAACATTTAAAGCATCTGCAATTTCCTTCTCATTTTCTATAATTTGATTGTCATCAATAAAGAAATGGGGCAAACTGAATGTTTTCCTACCTTTCTTAATTATTTCATGAAGTATTTTCCAGGTTTCCTGAGTGTCATTCCTGTGTTGCTCCAATCATTTAATATAATAGTTTTTCTTATTAGATCGTATTATACTTGTCAGCTTATTCTTATACGACTTCTATTTATTTTCAGTTCCTGTAATTCTATATTTTAGATATAGCCTATCTAGATGTTTGTTTTCTTTTACATGCTTTAACAATTCCATTTGTAATCCATGGCTAACCAATTTCATATTTATGATTAACCACCATGTTCTATAAGAGGGCAATGCTTATCATGCAATTTTATAAATATTGACAGAAATGTATTAAAGGAGTCATCACCTATAATACCGTGGATATCTACGTCCTATTATAGTCTTTTAGACCATTAAAATAAATTGTATTGAAAAAATAAATTAAAAATGTGGTTTTTTAATCCTTTATTGTGAAGGGCATGTTTTCTCACGAGATCACACGCGATATTTCGGCTGTCTCGGACGCGCGCGGGACTGAGGAGCGCGGTGATTGGTGGAAGGAAGCAGGAAGCAGCTTCAGCGTCTTGCTCCAAAACAACAAAAGTTATAACTGAACCCGACCTGGCAGTGACCTACGGGATCCAACCGTGTGTGTACAAGCCCGAGCCTCGCCTCGTGCGTAATGGCGCCCTCGCTTGTTGTTGAGTTGGGACAAAGCAAGCTAACAGCCAGGCATCGGCTCTTATGCTGTTGTGAAGATGGAATACACAAACCGATCGGAGTTTTGTTTCCCATAACACGGATTATAACATGAGTCGTCAACGGTAAGACATCATTTATGCGTTTCACGTTATGAAATGAGCTTTGTTGTGCTGGTTTGTTCGCTGTAGAGGGTGACACAGGAGTGGATTTTCTTTGCTTTCCCAACCCGCTCCCATAGTAAAAAAACCCTCTTGTCCCAATCCCAGAAAACAAGGAAAAATAAAAATTGCTCCCATCCCAATCCCAATAACATGATTCCCGCTCCCTCCCACTCCCAGCAGGTGTTTCTGTGATTCTAAACAAAACCAAAAAAACAATCACAACGGTGTAAGGTGTTTCCACTCCATCACTGACAACTCCCAGAAAACTGTGTGAAGTTTCAGATCCATGACAGTTTTTTCATGGTGATGCAGGTATTTTCCCCCTTAATTCGCTCCTCCAACTCATCTTTGTTTCTGTCCATATTGTCAAATGTGGCGGCTCGCGGCTGTGCATTGAGAGATGAAGTTCAGCGCTGGACTTATAGTGACAACTCAGCTGCTAGTCAGTGACCAGTGTTTGCAACAATGCAGGACATTTTTGAACCATGTATACAATGTCCTCACGGGCTTCAGATTTGTAACTGTTTAAAATTGGGTTCTGTAGTGACCTCTGACCTTTATATAATATACATATTTTTATTGAGAAAATAATCTGCCGACATAATTTTAAAAAAGAACCATCAATGTGATTTTCTGCCAAATTCAGAAAATGAGGATTAAAGTCCCTCTGCTTATAAAATAAACCAACAGAGTTTATTAGGAAATGATTAGAGATCATATTAGAATTTATTATGAAACACCAGAAACAACAGAGTCTATATGAAAATGGTTGTAAATGTTGTAATGGTTAGTGAGTGCTATTGTAGTCTACTGTTACTGTTCCTTTAAGAGAGGCGGAGGCTGAAGAATGAAACTGAAAGTTGGAGATGCGGTCTTATCTCAGCTGTTTGTTAAACTACTCTAATAAACCGCTGTTAAGGACAAAAACTCATTCTGTCTGGCGTTTTAGTTCAGCACAAACATCACAATAATAAGAAATGATCTTAAGTTACCTCGCGTTTGTAATACAGCTTTAATTAAAGCTCCCGGTGCGCTGCGCACGGAGCGCAGATCAAATGCTCGGAGGAAGCGCTCCTGCAGCAGCTGCTGCTGACACGATCTCTGATGGGTTATTGAAAAAAATGTTTGTGTCACTGAATCAGAGCAAATTATCAACAGTTGTGGTTTTCAGGGAGATTCTTTTTTTGGCAAGTTAAGAGAAGAGGAACGTCAGTCATGTCCGACTGGTCGACGTGCACAATCAGTGTATCAGAAAGGTCAGACAGAACTAAATGTAAATTAAAATGACACATTATTTTAAAAGAAACTTGTTTCATATTGAACAGGAATCTAAATTTATTTCAATTCCCACTCTTGCCCACTCCCGTTGATTATTTTTCCTGTTTTGTCCCAGTAACGTGATT
Organism: Aphyosemion australe; assembly: GCA_006937985.1. Lineage (NCBI taxonomy): Eukaryota > Metazoa > Chordata > Actinopteri > Cyprinodontiformes > Nothobranchiidae > Aphyosemion > Aphyosemion australe. The sequence continues at coordinate 4,283,899 of SSNS01000017.1, forward strand.
ATAAATTACTTGACTCCCATTTCACGGGAATCCCGCAGAACTCACGTGACCCACTGGGATCCCAAAAAATTGTCAGCCTCTAGTTCGCTGCCAGTTCATATTTGTTTATATTCAACCTTTGTGTCGGCATATAGGCCAGAGCTCAAGTTCTGGTTTTGGAGTGCGCGTGCTCGT
>SSNS01000017.1:4284098-4289098 GCA_006937985.1 Aphyosemion australe
TCACCCTCCTCACAACACCTGACCTTCACCCTCCTCACAACACTTGACCTTCACCCTCCTCACAACACCTTACCTTCACCCTCCTCACAACACCTGACCTTCACCCTCCTCACAACACTTGACCTTCACCCTCCTCACAACACCTTACCTTCACCCTCCTCACAACACCTGACCTTCACCCTCCTCACAACACCTGACCNGGGGTGCATGAGAGCTGGTTGAAGAAGGCAAGATTAAACAAACGCTTCAATGTTAAATATCGGCTTCTCAGCCAGTGAAAAATCATTAGGAAGCCATTATAGACATTTTTTCAAGTGGAAAAGTGAAGATTTCGGGTGATGACTCCTATAAATGCCTTATCAGGGTCTAAAGAAGCACAAATCTCATCCCAAGTTTGGGCCAACAAATCCTGCTCAAGAGCCACAATGGCTTCAGGCAATCTACGCCTAACTACCTTATGACTGACTGTTTCAGATAACCTAGCTTTACCCAACATTCCATAAAAAATACCAAAAACAGGAAGATGATCACTGATGTCATTTATAAGTAATCCAGCCCTTTTTAATCCCAATTACATTAGTGAATATATTATCTAGTAGAGTGGCTGTCTCGACTGTTATTCTTGTTGGGTTGAGAATAAGAGACTATTACTATTGAAGTAATGGATTTAAAACCAGTTACTGGTTCACTAACAGGTTCACTCGACCCTCTGGTCAGACAAGGGCACGTTTTTGCGAGTTGTGTGCAGATGGAAGAAGAGACAAAGGACAGAAGTGGCACGAATAAGGAGTCACGATGTCACCGGGACCCTTGAATCCTTAAAGGAAAAGTTCGCTTTTTTAGACATTAAGTTTTATGTGTTCCTTCACCCACCCAGTGCTCTGTAAACTTTGACCCATTTCACACACACCCCCCTGCTCAGAGATTTTCAGGGGAGAAGTGATTCATAAAGGTAGTTCTGGCTAGTTTCGGGGGCTTTATCTGCGCCGTTTAGCCTCACAAAAGGATTAGCCTCTGAAAGCATGGCTAATTTGCATCTCACAAACAAAGAGAAAAAATTTACAACGTCACATTACAACGGGACTAGTTTTTGTCATTCGTATCCCTGCGCCGGTCACCGCAGCAGCTAGAACGGCGTCACGTGACTCGCGTCTGGCTGCTAATCCTGGCTGTATGAGTGAAACAACAACTTCTAAATTCACTTAAAAGTAGTTTTTCTTAAATATATCGAGCCATGGTGCGTACCTGCAGGTTCCCGGGTTGTAACAATAAGGATGTTACAGGATCACCTTTTCGGTTTGACACTTTTCCTGCTAAGGACGTTTCTCTAAGGCATCAGTGGCTTTTAGCAATCGGCTACTCCAAGGATACTCGGCTGGAACGAGTCAAAACCTTTCGTTTGTGCAGTGCACACTTCAAAGAGGATGATTACATCAGGAAAAAGTTCGGGAAAAGTGAAAGACTGTTTTTGAAGAGTTCGGCCGTACCAGAAATCTGGGTAAGTTTTGTTTTTTAAAAATTATTTATTCCGCTATGTCTGCCGTTTTCATGCAATCATCTTCGCATTTTAGCGCATTATTTATGCAATCATCTTTACACCGATGGTTGATCATAGACTGCAGTAGCTTTGTCAACAATCTGTGTTGATGTGTGTGTTTTGTGTAGCAAATGCAATTCTTCATCCGTGTACTCTGGCTCATAAAGATATCCTAGTAGTAAAATAAGTTTCTTCTTCATCTGATATAGTGTTAAAATGAAATTCGTCATCAGATGAGACGGAGTCTGACATGTTTTCGGCATTCGGCAGTGAAACAGCTGACATACGAAGCGCTGTTTAATATCCGCGGGGACCGGCGCAGGGATACGAATGACAAAAACTAGTCCTGTTGTAATGTGACGTTGTAAATTTTTTCTCTTTGTTTGTGAGATGCAAATTAGCCATGCTTTCAGAGGCTAATCCTTTTGTGAGGCTAAACGGCGCAAATAAAGCGCCCCCGAAACTAGCCAGAACTACCTTTCTGAATCACTTCTCCCCTGAAAATCTCTGAGCAGGGGGGTGTGTGAAATGGGTCAAAGTTTACAGAGCACTGGGTGGGTGAAGGAACACATAAAACTTAATGTCTAAAAAAGCGAACTTTTCCTTTAAGGAGCTGTGTTTCTGTATTTGGAGTCCCCTGAAAGTGTGACTGGCAGAAACAAAAGTCAGTCAGCGCTGAATCACACAAAAACAAACTAAAGACACAAACAGCAATCAGTTAGGTTTCACACTTAGTGCTTGTGTTAACCTAACAACCCCGAATAAGTCACCCCCATTTCATCATTTACCCCCGAACTAAAAGTCCACAACGGGCCGCTGTTCAGTCCTTTTTAATTAGTTGACCGCTCACGCTCCCGTCAGCATAAGAAAAATATAGTCCACAAAAAAAGAGAAGCAAAAAAACAAAAATGCGATCACTTAACAAATAAAAGGTGGTATACCACAAAAAGAAAAAGGGTTGATCTCACCACGTCTGGCGTTAAGGATACAGGAAGTCTTTCGTTCAATACTCCCACCGGGCGGCAGCTTTCAACAGTGGACCCTCCTCACAACACCTGACCTTCACCCTCCTCACAACACCTGACCTTCACCCTCCTCAGCACACCTGTCCTTCACCCTCCTCAGCACACCTTACCTTCACCCTCCTCAGCACACCTGTCCTTCACCCTCCTCAGCACACCTGTCCTTCACCCTCCTCACAACACCTTACCTTCACCCTCCTCAGCACACCTGTCCTTCACCCTCCTCAGCACACCTGACCTTCACCCTCCTCAGCACACCTGTCCTTCACCCTCCTCACAACACCTGACCTTCACCCTCCTCAGCACACCTGTCCTTCACCCTCCTCACAACACCTGTCCTTCACCCTCCTCACAACACCTGACTTTCACCCTCCTCACAACACCTGACCGTCACCCTCCTCACAACACCTGACCTTCACCCTCCTCACACACCTGACCTTCACCCTCCTCACAACACCTTACCTTCACCCTCCTCACAACACCTGACCTTCACCCTCCTCACAACACCTGACCTTCACCCTCCTCACAACACCTGACCTTCACCCTCCTCACAACACCTGACCGTCACCCTCCTCACAACACCTGACCGTCACCCTCCTCCCAACACTTGACCTTCACCCTCCTCCCAACACCTGACCTTCACCCTCCTCACAACACCTTACCTTCACCCTCCTCACAACACCTGACCTTCACCCTCCTCACAACACCTGACCTTCACCCTCCTCACAACACCTGACCTTCACCCTCCTCACAACACCTGACCGTCACCCTCCTCACACACCTGACCTTCACCCTCCTCACAACACCTGACCTTCACCCTCCTCACAACACCTGACCGTCACCCTCCTCAGCACACCTGACCTTCACCCTCCTCACAACACTTGACCTTCACCCTCCTCACAACACCTGACCTTCACCCTCAGCACACCTGAGGCAACTCCCCTAGATCACCTCTGGTGCTCGGTGACGCCTACATTTAAATGATATCCCTGCTGACACCTTTGCATACAGTGGCTGATAAACTTTACACAGATAACCGTATGAACATGAAAACATTCACTGTTCTCAAACGTTTAACGTATCATTTAATACGCTCGGTGCAACACTAAGGATTTTCCCTTTTCACTTTTTTAAGACACACAGAACGTGACGGTGTCACAAAGTTTATGAACGAGACTTGAGGGAAAACCACTGGATCCAGTCCGTCCGTACCTTTTGGTAAGAGATGTCAGGTGCACTTGTACCAGTTTCTAGGAAGATGCTGGCAATCCCAGCAACAAAAACTCCATCAGAGTGGAGTTTTAGCACTGCTGGGAGACTGAAGAGAGACGTACTAGATTAGTCCTAAAATGTAGACTCTCTTTTGTTTTTCCACAGCAACCTCCCACGCTGCTAACGTGAGCTCGTAACAAAAAACGAAATTCCAAGGTAGTGAAAATGTTATTCTTCAAATAAAAGTAAAAAATGTGATTGTTTTGTGGTTTTGTTTAGGATCACCTGTAGGCTGTCAAATGATCTTATCAGACTTCCATATGAGTGGGAAGGGCAAGGTGACGTAAGGGAAGTTGAGTTACAGAGATGAGACGTGAAGATGGAGGAGCCCATAAGAGTTCTTGGTCTAACGAATGGAAAATTTGTATTTGAAAAACGCCCCAACGGATAAAGCTAGAGTCATTTGTCTTCTTTGTAAGAAGGAGTTTGCTTTCCACCAAAGCAGCTCATGTTTAAATCTGTGTAGACGTTCAGTGGTCCAGGGCACGGTGATCTTGGAGGTTTAGATGGAAACAACAGGATGTTTCTCTTCTCATCCAAGAAGCTTCTTCAGTTCTGAACTGGGTTGGGAGTAGGAGGCTTACGAGGTGTGGTCTAGAGCAAACATGCTAATACGGCAATAGGAGTCACTGTTGAGGTCATTGCTTTTACTAATGAGGCCATTAAGGTCACATGGATCCCTAGCCCCTCCCACTATTCTGTTTGTGTCGGTGGTTCTGACGATCCTAACTACGCCCACCTGTGTGATGTCACTAATGCTCTCATTAGTAATGACAATGGCCTCACCAGCGTCAGCGCAGTTTAAGGAGCCACAGTGAAGCACTTCGCTAAGCTGAACTTGAGTAGAACACCCCGCCAACGAGCAAGTCAGTGACCGAGAGCCTGGTAAATGTTCTCACCAAGTGGAAAGCGATGAGTTGCAGGCCAAAAAACTGGGAAATGAGGAGCTAACAGACATGGGGATGTGACTCATCAGGGTAGAATAATAATCATTGCTTCATAAATCTAACCCATTAGTATTTTTATTGTTATCATTATTGAATGGTAAATGGTGGGCCAGGGTACCTCCGTGAAAGGCGGGGCACATGAGGGCCCCACAGAAGCAGACCTCTGTGGGGCCACAAGGGGCAGGCACATATGCGGGCCAAGCCCAGCTGGACCCCATCATG
>SSNS01000017.1:4291598-4296825 GCA_006937985.1 Aphyosemion australe
TACGCCTGACAGATATTCTGTAGTCCCGTCCAGAAGCTCCCCCTGAGACAGAGACAGAGCTTCAGACATAATGCCACACCTGTCAGCTTCATGCTCTGAGACACCTTCTGCTACCCACATGATCCCAGTCTGGACAAGGCTTAAAGGCCCAACCTGGGCAAATCCCTCCATCCAGGCACCACCCAGACAGAGGGGGCATATGGGATGGGGCAGTGGAAAATGATGTAAATAACAGCAGAGTTCAGGTGAACTTGCTAATGGACCAGGCTGCCTCTTCTAGGAGTAAACACCATATAACTTCTACTGGTTCTGTAGAGGAGTGGGAGAGGAAGAACCTCACAGGAATAGAAAAAAAAGTTCTTCCAGTCCACAAAGGTTTCTGTAAGACCAGTGACTAGCTACTGTTTCAGGCCCTCTGGGGGAGGAACGTTCCAGGTGTTAAATTGAGCTTAGGTGGCATAGCCGTAAAGTAAAACTACAAAACCATGTGTATCTTCATCTAGACAAAATAAATGTTCTCCAAAGACTGATCACATGATGTAGCTCTACCTTGATTATCCCTCATTTAATTTGAATTCTCCAAATTGGTCAATTGAATGCTGAATACACAAGAATGTTTGAAACAGTGGTCTGGCTTTACCTGGAAACCTGCTTTCCGTTGGTACTTCCTGTGCTGCTGCACTTCAGCAAATGTTGCAGCTCCTGTGGCATAGGTATATGCTACATGGGGCAGGAAGCCCATGGTGTCGAGGCCTGGATAGGGCCTGAAGCCAGGGATGGTGGCCTGAGAAGCTTTTAAGAAAGTGGGTGGAGGAAAGACTCCATTAGGTGGCAGAGAGGTGTAGACAGAACCACCAGAAAATGGATTAATCCCAAAGATGGGACTCTGGTTTTTCTCCAGCTGGTGATGGGAGTTTTCTCTACTCTTGGGACCTAGAACTTCCTCCTTGATGCTGATGAGGTCTAAGGGTCCAGTGCTGTGTTCATATCCTGAAACATCCACATTGTGTTCAGTGATGAAACCACTGAGTCTAGTTCTTTTCTGTGCCAAGTGTTTAGGCAGAGACAGATCCAGTGGAATATCCCCATGGACGTCCTCGGAAGTGAGGCTGTTGGGAGTGTACGAGCTACTCTGGGAGTGTTTGGAGGAAATAGAAGAAAGGTTTAGGGGTGATGAAGTGTTGCTCCTTGAGTGGTCTGTTGGATCAAGTGGTTTGCCAACTGTTGTCTTCCCATTGGCTGTAAAGTGGTTGGCCTTCGTAAGTCTGTGAATAGCATCACTTTTTAAAAAACCATCATGCAAATGTACTGCAGAAAGAGACACTGGAGACTGGTTTAGGCTGTGGTCTAGTGAGCTGTGGTTAGGAAGGCTCAACTGTTCCCTCAAACTACCAATGTCATGGTTTTGACTCTTCCACTCGGCAAATGACTCCTTGACAGTCTCCTGAGGAAGGCCAATGGCAATGGAAATCTTAAGCAATTCCTCAGAGTTGGGTTCAGTGTTCATGGCAAAGTAAGTATTCAGTACTGACCCACAGGTGTTGAAAGGGTTGGTGGGGCTTCTGGGCTTGTCAGTACAGGGCAGTTCATCAGCTATCAGCCCCCTGCAGCTGGTAGGACTGCTTTCTGCTGGCTGCAGAACTGCTCTGATCTCCTCATTCATTCTGCACAAGTAGCGCTCATGTTGGTGTAGTGGGATGGGCCCAGGGAAGGTCTCCTTGCAGTGTTGGCAGGAGAATAGCAGGAACTGCTTCTGTGCTTCAGGGGACTTCTCTTCGTTGAGGATAGCAGTTGACTGATTTGTTGTCTCTTCTTTAACATCTAGTTGCATCTTAGACTGACTGATGAGATTCTTGGCCTCACTGACCTTTTCCAGTGTGTAGTCAGTGATGTTCTTGGTGAGGTTGCTTTGGCCCACATTAAAGCCAGCCTGGGCCTCCATATGAGCCCCAAGCTCCTTCATGTAGGCTCTGAGCTTGGATAACTCTTCTGGGTTACTGTCTATCCTCTGCCTACACACAGTGTTGTCCACAATTGGAAGCACCTTCTGCGCGTCACTAAGACTGTTTCCAAGAGGTACCATGTAGCCCAGCAAGGAGAGGTCAAGTCCCATGTCACCTAGATGCTGAAGGGAGCTCTGAGAGGAACTGTGAATGCCAAGAGGGCTTTTACTACGACCATTCAGGTAGATATCTGGTACCCCAAACTCATGCTGTGAAGCCATCAGCAGCCGGTATTCATTCAAGTCCATTTGATTGACTTTGATGTCCAGCTGACCATGCTGAGTTTTTGAGCCGAGTGTTCGCCCATTTTCTAGTTTGTTGTGGAGATGGGAAAGGGCGGGGCTTCCAGGTGAAGAAATTGTGGAGTTAGGGGAAGCGACAGGCTTTCCGTTGCGTACTCGTCCATTAAGTCCAATCAGGCCAACACATTTCTTGCTGCTGATGTGGGAACTGTAGGATCCAGAATGGGAGAAGCGTTTCTTACAGTTGGAACATTCGTATGGCTTCTCACCTGCAGACGACACAAACACAATGCTCAGCTGGTGAACTGTTTTTTTGACTGATATTCACCCTAATTATTTCACCAGGGAACATTTAACGCCCCCATCACTGCGTCTGCAGTGATGGGGGCGTTGTACCGGTCTGTCGTGGTGAAGAGAGAGCTGAGTCGAAAGGCGAAGCTCTCAATTTACCGGTCGATCTACGTTCCTACCCTCACCTATGGTCACGAGCTTTGGGTAGTGACCGAAAGAACGAGATCGCGGATACAAGCGGCCGAAATGAGTTTTCTTCGCAGGGTGGCTGGGCTCTCCCTTAGAGATAGGGTGAGGAGCTCGGTCATCCGGGAGGGGCTCGGAGTAGACCCGCTGCTCCTCCACATCGAGAGGAGCCAGTTGAGGTGGCTTGGGCATCTGATTAGGATGCCTCCTGGACGCCTCCCTGGTCAGGTTTTCCGGGCACGTCCAACCGGGAGGAGACCCAAAGGAAGACCCAGGACACGCTGGAGAGATTATGTCTCTCGGCTGGCCTGGGAACGCCTTGGGATTCCCCCGGAGGAGCTGGCCCAAGTGGCTGGGGAGAGGGAGGTCTGGGCTTCCCTCCTTAAGCTGCTGCCCCCGCGACCCGACTCCGGATAAGCGGAAGAAAATGGATGAATGGATGGATGGACATTTAATTAATGACAAGCAAGCTGGTTGGATTTTCTGATGGAGTTAATTCGAGATCTGGATAGACGTTTATAATTTATGTAGGTTATTCTACTGAGACATGACACCTGGTGGTGGTCGGTGGGACCGGTGGCGCCCGCCAGCGTGCGGCAGCCTCGCCTCCGTTGGTGCGCTCCAGGGCAGCTGCAGCTACGATGTAGCTAGTCACCACCAGGGTGTGAATGTGTGCTTGAATGGGTTGTAAAGCGCCTTGGGGGGTTCTAGGACTCTGGAAGGCACTATATCAATTACAGGCCATTAACCATTTACCTGATTGTGAAGAGATGCTAGTTTTAGGTGAATGTACTAAAGCTGTTACTATCACCACGGGGCAAACTGAAATCAAACTGAGTTGTTAGTGATGAGCTTTAAAGGAGTTGAACACTTGTTTATCAATACATCTGCAGTGGTCTCTAGTAGGAATGAATGCCTTGTACGTCGTTCTCGTGGGGGGGTGCACCATTTTCACATCACAGCTGAGCTTCAGACGGCATTTGGACATCGTTATTTTTTTCATTCCTCTAAGTGTAACGAGTGAATTTCCCCACTGTGGGATCAATAAAGTCTATTCTATGCCATCTCTCCTATGATTGGCTAACAGCAACACGACTCTACCACTGACTCTGTTTGCTCTGCAACGTTGATGTTTTATCTCCACAAATAACACAAGCCTGGAGGAGTTCTGCTGTGTGGTGGAGTTGCTAATGCTAACGGTTAGCTTCTACTAGCCCAGACGTTCTCTGCTGTTTCCTGGACGCTAAACCAACAACAGCCTTCCCCGTCGTGAGTCAAGATGGGTGAGTCCATGAATATTAAGTGACAGTGTGGCGTAGATCTGTCAGGATTTTCTGATCCTAGAGTTTCACCGTCTGTTTTCTATCAGAAGCTAATGCAGGAGATAGGTGGAGGAGACTATTTTCATGTCAGCCTGCAGGAAACACTCAGAGTGACCCATTAGAATAAGAAATAATCATTAAAACATGGTTTTGCAGTGAACCACCCCTTTAATGTTTGAGTTGAGGCAGAACAACAGTTCAAACTGAGCTAGATGCAGTAAAACAGCTGACTCAACTCCAAACCACCTCCAATATACAGCTGAACCTTTATCACTAATGGCATCTTCACATCTGGTCCGGTCCGGTCTAGGTAGTGTCAGCTCGCTCCCACGCGGCCAGGTTTTGTTCACATGACCTTCTCAGGAACGCAGATGTCTCCGAGCATGTGGGTGGGGCAAAAGACACGCAGAGAAGTCCATGGTGTTTTACTTTGTTAGTAAACAAAGAGCAGGGTTGCTTCTGGAGACTCTGACATGAAGCACACAGCTTCCTACTCTCACTGAGACTGCTGTGTGCTCCTCACAGCAGGCTGTCCTAGCGCTGCCACGGCTGGAGTGGTGGTTCTGAGCTGCAGTCACAGGAGATGTTTACTCCACCGCTTCCAGACCGATAATGAATCATGCATGCAGGAAGCTGCTGCTGGCTGATTCTACCCGCCAATCAGAGGCTCCCTCTATAGGTAGGCGTGAACATCAGCCGGCCAGTCAGTAGTAGTGGGTGTATTGGGTCAACTCTGTACGAAGCTGACCACCAAAGAGCAGGTCCAAAAAAAGGGTCAGCTAAGCACAGAAAACGCACAGACTACCCAGATGTGACCACAACGAACCTACCAGGGCTGGGCCGGGCCGACCCAGATGTGAAAGTGGCTTAAAGGCCCTATCAGTGATATTCATAGAAATCATGGTAAAAACTGCGACTCTTTAGCGCCATGCAGTTTCGAGTAAGTATTGCAGCTACGGTGGCCCACTCAAAAAGGCAACAACTCCAGCGTTCACTCCAGCTATCTGGTTCGTTTTTTTATAAAAAGCATGAGATTGATTTATTTCCTGTCTCTGTAGCCTAACCCACACAAAGCATATAACTACTCAAGCAGGTAAAAAACATTTTTTAATGAGTGTTCAGTCTTAATGCATAATGCCACACGTAGCCCCCCCTCCCCATCCCCCGACAAGACGATGCGCGC
>SSNS01000017.1:4297033-4342033 GCA_006937985.1 Aphyosemion australe
CATTTCTAGGGGAAACACTGCTGTTAGCTGTTGTATCAACCTACCAGTCCTGAAGGAAGCTAGCATAGCTGCCTGTCACCGATTCACACACGGAGGAGGGGTGGCATCAGCTGTGGCGTCCGGTGTCATGTGGATCAGAGCAGCGGAGTAAACAAGAGTCTGCCGGTTAGCCATCAGCTGATCGGTGTGCGCCGCAGTGAGGATCGAGATGGAGCTAACATCAACCACTGGCTGTTTAGCGATCGGATAGCCGATGAGGTTTGGCTGGAGCCGGGGACACGCTGTGGAAATAAAGTACCGGTAACTAATGCTAACATGGCTACCGGCTAGCGGACCACCGTTGGGAGAGACACGGCAGGCTGCGGTAAGAGAGGAGACTTTAATAGTAGGAGCTTTCTTGAAGAAGGACTTTGGAACTGATACGTTGGGACCGGATTGGGAGCTTTATTATGAAGAAAAGATCAGCTGAGGTGAGTCATAAACCACACTTAGAGGCTGGTGTCTAGCTGTTGCGGGCGGGGTTCTCATCATATGCGGCTGCTGAGTGTTGGAAATCAATAAGACCTGACATATTTGATGTGTCTTTTGATTTCATTGTTTGTTATTCAAACTAACAAAGTCCAGCAACAGTGTAACAGCTAGTCTCGTCTCTTCTTAGTTGAATTGTCAGACGCCATGCTTCCACGGCGCACTGCTGCCCTCTGCTGTTTCTTTCAGGTTACAGTCATAGTGCAAACGCGTAACTCAGAGCTCACATGTCCCTAAATAGCTACCGTATTTCAAGATGGAGGATGACCATGGAGCGTTGACCACAATTTATGTATTAAAAATGTAAAATTTGAAGCTGAGAGGAATATTTAGAATTGATGTTGGTGAGAAATATTAATGAAAAGGGACAAGTTTGTGCACTGGATACACAGAATTTGGTAGTAAACAGGTAAAAATATTACACATTGTGGTTTTAGGTTTAAAACTTTAAAAGTATTTTAAAAGCTTACTTGAAGTTCTGATAGCTTAAACATATAGTCTCACCCACATCAGATAAAGGTCTACTGTAGACGTAAACAAGATGCACAATAAAGAGAAAACGGGATCCGCTGTTCCCGCTGCTCTTGTGTTTCCGACTTTTCCTCCATAAGTTTATCTCCGCTGGCCACAGTTTAGTTTTTCTTCACTGACGCTTCATCGGTATTCTCAAGGTTGAAACTGAATGCTAAACACAAAAATGTGACCTGACAGAAACATCACAGATGAATCATGAAGCTCCACTAACCGCTGTGAATGCGTAGATGCTCCTTCAGGTGGTGCTTGTACTTGAAGGCTTTTCCACACTCACTGCACTTGAACTTGCGGTTTGCAGTTCCTTCACTGAGCATCGGCAGCTGCAGAGAGAAGAAACAGAGTAGAAGTGAAGGAGGATGAGTGGGAGTGGAGCAGAGAGGGAACCCATGATGATAGAGATGTTCTCCTGGACGTCTGTGAGTGAAAGGCATTCTGAGAAAGTGTGTGGGCTGATGGCGTTCTGAGCTAGCACTTTCTGGTGGAGGTGCATCCCCAACACTTCAAATCCTCCCCCACAGCACAGCGGGAGTTTGAATCATTTAGTTTCACACAAACCTGAAGACTTGTTTTATTTGTTTACCAGGAAAAGGTGCTGATCTTTAAACATTTGACCTTTTCTATCAGGTCTCTGAGTCAGAATCAGCAGCTTCATTCTTCACAGTTTCAGAACCTTCCAGAATCAGCTGCTGGCCATGCCCCCTAACACTGGGACACGCCCCCCGCACGCACACATTTACTAGGAAATATTGGTCCACCTTCCTGTGGCGTTGCAGGGCCGAGTGCTGGAGTTCTAACTTGAGAAGGAGCCTGAACCGAGTAAACCCGACAGGTTGAGTCCGACTTGGGCCGGTGGATGATGTTACCTGAGCGTGTTGAGTCACACTCGGACAGCAGCTGAGTGTCTGCCTCGTGTCTAGAGGACACACCTCTAGACGCGTTATTGTTCCTCCTTGGTGTTTAAAGAAGCACTTAAAGAAACTCTGGTTCAGACCGAATGTTGGGATGTCGGGAGAGCCGCGGTGTTGGGGGGTTGGGCTGCAGGATCTGATCATCTGTCTCTTTTTTAGTGACACAGAGGAGTTTACAAGGTCAAGGTCAAGGTCAAATTTATTTATAAAGCACGCTTATTGTTGCTCACGCAAGCCAAAGTGCTGTACATACACATTCATGATGAACATGCCAACACAATAAATAGAACTAAAAACATAAAACAGCAAGATAAAAGACAAAAAATAAAAACACATAAAACAGTTTAATAAAAGATCTATAAGAGAATAAAAATTAACCATCATTAAAAGCCAGGTCAAAGAGATGCGTTTTGAGTTGTGCCTTAAAAGCATCCAAACTCTGAGATGACCTGAGCTGCAGAGGAAGGTTATTCCAAAGCTTTGGACCGGCCACAGAAAATGCTCTATCACCTCGCGTCTTAAGGCGAGCATTTGGAATCGACAACAAGGACTGGGAACCTGACCTCAGATTCCTGGCAGGAGAATAAGTTGACAATAGGTCATCAATGTAAGGTGGGGCCAGATCATGAAGAGATTTAAAAACAAAGAGCAATAGTTTGAATTGAATCCTATACTGGACCGGTAACCAGTGGAGGGAAGCAAGCACTGGGGTGATGTGATCACGCTTCCTAGTACCTGTTAAAAGACGAGCTGCTGCATTTTGCACCAACTGCAGACGATTTAGAGACGAGTGGTCAAGGCCATAATGGCAGTAGTCCAGCCGACAAGAGACAAACAAATGAATAACCTGTTCAAAGACAGCCATCGGCAAATACTGTTTGACCCTTGCCACTTGCCTCAGATGATAAAAACCAGACTGGACCACTGCACTTATCTGCCTGTCATATTTAAAGGAACCATCCATAAAGAAGCCAAGGTTTTTCACATAAGGTTTTATAAAATCAGGAAATGGACCAAGTGGGCTCACGACGCCCCTTAACTGGTCTCCACAACCAAAAACCACAACCTCGGTCTTCAAGTCATTCAGTTTCATGAAGTTAATTGACATCCACTGTTTAACATCTTCCAAACAGGCCATTAGAGAAGCAGATGAATTTGGAGTTAGTAGAGGAGATCCATCAGCTGGTTAGACTATCATTAAATCCTAATGCAGCCCACAGCCTCCTGCTGGTGTTATTATCAGCAAGAATAAAACAAATATCTAATATTATTGTAACTTTAGGGTTTTTATGTATTTTCTGTGTTAAACAGAACTTGGTTCATGCTCCAACACTCAGAAATTAGATCATTGGGTTCAAACCAAATAACAAACTAAGCCAAACATTTCATTTGGTGTTATTTATGTCTATTGATGTTGTTTCATTGGTAACTGTTTAGTTTTTAAATCTCACTTCTGTTTGAAAACAACCATAAATGCCTAATTATGATTTAATAACCTGTTAAAATGCAGGAGAATACATGTACTTCATTCCCTGGTGTGTGTGTGTGTGTGTGTGCGCGCACGTGCGTGTGTGTGCCTGTGTGTGTGTGTGTGTGTCTGTGCGTGTGTGTGTGTGTGTGTGCGTGTGTGTCTGTGTGTGTGTGTGTGTGGTCTATGCTCATTTCTCTTATAGGGACCAAACGCTGACAGAAACAGATGGACAGGTTGTTCTATGTGTCTAGAGCTAACAGGAGGTCACATGGTAGCAACATGAGTCTAAGCCCTACCTGATGATTAATCAATGGCTGATTAACGAGCTCAACATGCTCCACAACTAATAACAACTCATGATTGTTAAAAATGATCAGATGTAGAGTTAAGGAACCTTCAATGCCTTTGTCATTGTAGCAATGAGACATAGGGTTAGAGTTCATTTCTAATCTGCCCCCCACACGAGCCCTACCATGGTATCATCAGCAAACTTGGCAGTGGTGTAACTGTGGTGGGAAGCAATGCAGTCATGGGTGTAGAGCAGGAGCGTCTAACTCAAATTCCCACTGGGCCAAAATAAAAACTGGGATGGAGTTGTGGGAAAAACTCAACATGTACTGAAAAATGAACTAACTGCATTTTCTGTCTCTCCAGATACAAAGAAAGAAGAATCTTTTCTATAGCACCTCTCAAGATAAAAATCACGAGGTGCTTCAGAAAAACAAAAAGTAAAATAAAAAAAATGATTAAAAACGTCAAAAAAGGGAAAAGTAAAAATTGTGATTAAAAAAGGATGTGAAGAAAGACAAATGGAAAATTAATAAAAGGGTAATCAGTGGATCATGGGGAAGGCAGACATGGTAGAAACATCATGAAGAGAAGGTAGTGATGAAGAATCAGCAGGATGTCCCACCAAAGCCACCTGAACATGTGAGTTTTTAAAGGAGACCACACACACACACACACACACACACACACACACACACACACACACACACACACACACACACACACACACACACACACACACACACACACACACACACACACACACACATCTCAGCTAAGGCTAAAAATGAGAACCTGAATGAAAAATTGTTACATGTCAGAGTTATGGGCAGTGTTCATACACACACACCACTCTTAATGATCTGACACACACACTGAGGCTGGTCTCAACCATAGACTATAACGGCTGCAGCAGAGACGCACAGCTGCCAACAGGTCAGCCAACTTATACACAGCATATTCATAAAGCACTTTGCATTGACAATTTATGGAAGAAAAAAGAAGAAAGCTTTTTATACAACACCTTTCTAGATAATCACAAGGCTTCGCAAGCACTAGAAAAATGTAAATGATTAAAATAAATAAAACTAGATAAATTGCATTTCTTGCAGAAATGCATTTGAATGCTTGATTGCTGAATACAATAGCTGAAACTGCTGAATTGACGCTAAAACTAAGCTTAATTGTCAAAATGTGCTGAATGTATTTGAAGTTTTAGGAGCAAAAATTGCTAAAAAGTTTTAAAAAGCCCAAAAAGTAATGGTAAATGGTAAATGGCCTGTATTTGTATAGTGCCTTCTTAGGGTTCTACAACCCCCCAAGGCGCTTCACAACACAATCAGTCATCCACCCATTCACCCATTGGCATCATTCCCCTGCACTTTCCCCTACCTCCCGACATTCGCCGCGGACTATCAGCGCAATAGTATGGCAAGCCGTTTTAACATTTAAGCAGACTGGATATCTATAATTCTATTGTTCCTAGCAGAAATTAACATTCCAGAAATCCAGAAAATCAATCTTAGTGTACACAATGAACATTGTGCAACGCTGGGGGGGCGAAAAAATCTATGTATCCTGGGGGGGCTTCACCGAAAGTATTTGAGAACCACTGTGTTAGATGCAGCAGGCAGGCCCCTTAATGAGGAAGGCTTTGGATCTGTGCTTCAGATGTCAGATCGGAGACCTCCAACTTCTCATCACCATTCGAAAAGTATTGCACCGATTTGAAAAATTCCAAAAGCGTCAGCGGCAGAAGGCTTTGATGGTGTTCTGTCTGAATTTTTGTATGCCTACCTAGAATATTTGTAGGAGATATGATGAGATGATTTCTACTGTCTGGAGCAGAAAATGCTGTTATTTAGAATGGGACTGAATGGGCAAATTATCTGGCTGAATCATCCTTCTGAGGCTTGTAGCGTATGAACCGTGACAGCTACAGCTAAAACGAAGACATCCCATCAAAGCGGATGAATAAAACTACTGTTTTTGAGTAATTGATGAGTGTACTCTTAAAAATGTGGTTGTAGCAGATTTTTGTTTAGAGAAATTCATCAGAATCTGCAGATCGCCTGTTCTGCAGCTCCAAATTTCAAATTGCAGGCTTCGAACCTCGCATCACCATTCAAAAAGTATTGCACCGATTCGAAAAATTCCAAAAGCGTCAGCGGCCGAAGGCTTCGATGCTGCTCTGTGTGGATTTTTGTGTGCCTATCTTGAATATTGTAGGAGATATGACGAGAACATTTTAGCTGTCTGACAGCGACGAGAGCACTAAATCTCAATCATTTGAATGGCCGCCAATGGGAGAAAATCTGGCTTACTCCTCCTTCTGAGCCTTGTAGCGCAAAAAACGTGGCAGCTACAGCAAAATCGAAGACATCCCATCGAAGCAGACAAAGTAACCTACTGTTTTTGAGAAAATTACATGTCTACCCTAAAAGATGTGGTCGTAGCAGAATTTCGTTGTCTGGATTGAGATCTGGAGCTGTCAGTCAGAGTGAGAGCTGCATGACCATATATGGGTTAGCAGACTTCACTGGCTGGAAGGAGAAATATTTTAAAACCTTTCCAAACTAATTAAGGCTACGACCACAATTTTTGGAGTACGTCCATAAATTATACATTAAAACGGAGGAAAATCCGTCAGCTTTCATCCAGCATAAGTCTCATTTCCTTCGGTTCTACGGTTCTCTCAGGACACTGTCTGAAGTCGAGCAAAGTCGGTTTTCGACTCTTCTTTTGAATGGGGGATGGAGGAGAAATATCTGAACTTTTCCAAATCGTACCTCAAGTTTAACCTGTGATTATAGAAAAAACGTAAAAGATATCAAGAAGCAGAGTCATTCGAGAATAGTTTAACTTGTTCTGGGTTTGCTAAAAGTTGAATGAAGTCTCTAGGTTGAAGTATGTTGAAGTAGTTAAAGTTCAAAGAGCTGAACGGATTTTGTGAAAAATTGAGCGATTTGAAGGATTTGCCATTCATTTCAATGGGCTGAAAAATCGCAGAAAAAGCTGAATATCTCGGAAACGGTTGAAGATATCAATACCAAAAGTCATTCCCAGAATGACCTGAACGAGCTGAATGGTTTGATACCAAATTTGTGTAAATAGTGTAAAAATTGTGGCACTAGTTAGATGCCAAAAAATGTACGGAAACTGAAAAATGGAGGAGGAGGAGGAACTAAATACTTTGAATGCTTTCCAAGCATTCAAACTAATAAACACAAATTAAAAAAAAAAGATCAAACAAAAATTAAGATTAAAAATGTGAATGGAAAATGGAAAAGAAAAATGTAATCATGGGATCTCAAAAAAGATAGAAATGGCAGTAACAGCAGTGAGGAGAAGAGGATGTCCCACCAGAGCCACCTGAACAGGTGAGTTTCTAAAGGAGACCACTGAGTCCACTGATCTCAGGCTCAGAGGGAGAGAGTTCCAGAGTCTGGGGGCCACAGCAGCAAATTATCTGTCACCTTTGGTCTTTAGCCTGGTGCGCTGCACAACCAGTAGGCTTTGATCACTGGACCTCAGGGACCTGCTGGGGGTGTAGGGACATGTATGATGGTGCTTGTCCATGTAAGGCCCTAAAAACCAGAACCAGGATCTTGAAATGAACCCTGAAGTTAACCGGCAGCCAGTGAAGCTGGAAGATGAGTGGGGTGATGTGGGTGTGTTTGGAGGACTTGGTCAGCAGCCTAGCACAGGCATTCTGGACCACCTGTAGACGGTTCAGGGAGGTTCTGCTCAGACAAAAGAAAAGCCAGTTGCAGTAGTCTAAGCGTGAGGAGATGAAGGTGTGGAGAACAATCTCAAGTTCAGAGCAGGACAGAATGGGACTTAGCTTAGCAATGTTCCTGAGATGGAAGAAGGAAGAGTGAACAAGAGAACTGACATGAGAATCCAGGGTGAGAGCTGGGTCAAAGGTCACACCAAGATTCCTGACAGAGGGTTTGGTGTGAGAAGCAAGCTGAACAAGAGAGTCTCTGACTTTGGGAACCAGCTTGTCTGGGACACAGATGAGGATCTCAGTCTGGTCTTCATTCAGAAACGTCGAACCTTTTTCTATGGAAACAAACTTTAGCATAAAGAGTGAATCTGGAATAACCAGAATTTATTATTATAAACACATCAGTGGTACTGGTTTAACTGGATTCTATCTCTAGCCTCCTGAGTTCCTTTTACAGTTGATCCTTTTTCACAATAAAACACCAGAAATAACAGTTGAACATTCCTTCCTTGGAGTAGAAAACGTGGATAAAAACCACAATAATTCAAGCTCAGGTTGCTCCAGTCTGATGTTCTCTGACGCCCACTGGTTCCAGCCTGGGACCTCTGGGGTTTGGCTCTGAGCTGAGGATGGTTGTCCTGTGTTGTTTTCTTCATCTTCATCAAAGACAACAGTTGCTCACATACAGTAGGTATGTGCTGCTGAACATGGAGAGGTGGGTCAGTGTGTCAGGGAGGAAAGATGGAAACTGCAGCGTCTCAGAGTCATATTTGACTTGAGCGTGTCACTACACTGGAGTTCAGTCAGTTTGCTTTGGAGGTTGGTTGGTGCGCTTTCCACCGCAAACAGATCACTGAGTAGTTGAAATCTCAATTTCTTGGCTTCTAAGTCGGCAAATCACCGGGTAAACTTGGCGCTGACTGACTGAAATCTGCAGTCTGCAGCCGTACCCTCCTCGATACTGTTAGCACAGATGCTAATGACTGTAAACAGAAAAGGATGGGATGCTTCACGGTCTCGACTCACACCCTCATGCACACATTTGATAAACGATCTCGTGAGCCAAATATGAATGCATTGCAGGCAACTGTGGTTTAGAGAATGTAGAGCAGGGGGCTCAGCACACGGCCCTGTGGGGTGCCAGTGTGCCCGTCTGTGGAGTAGAATGGTGTTAATACCCCTGCTGCTCCAGATGGGACAGACATGTTTGTTCTGAACTTCATCTGAGACTCATTCTTGAACTCTAACCATGGTCGTCTCGTTCCTGGTTGTCTAGTCATGTTAACACAGTTTAGTGATGAGAAAAAGCAGAGGAAAGACTGCTGAAACCCAGATGACAGTTCAGGTACTAGTCTGTCTTTAACAGTTTAACTCAATGATTCTTCTAATTAACAGCCACTTAGAGGATTAGGATTCTCCAGCCCAGCAGGTAAAAGACCATCTGGTCCTGGCTCAGCCTGGTGGGGGCAGGGTGGAGTGGCTCTGAGGTCGGGAACAACAGCTTTGTTCACAAAATCCCATTATGATCACGGTGTAATTGGAAAATGGAATGACTTGGAGCTTAGTTACTGACTCTAATGAGACTTATGGAGGCTGAGGAGGAGCAAACAGGTGTCAGCAGGAACTGTTTACCACACCTCATCATTAGATTAGAGTGTGACACCTTCATGGGCTACACATCACAACACAGCAGTCCCAGAACCTGTCGACCATGAGAGACCACACACACACACACACGCACGCTCGCACATGCACACGCACACGTGGTGATAGCAGCTGTGGTCCTACAGCGTGTGCTGTGATGCCACACGCACAAACCACACACGGACCGATGGGAGTCACGGAAAACCCCGTCAGACGGGAAAAACTCTGATCTTCAGAGAGAAGGAAGAGCATGCTGTGTGTGTGTGTGTGCGTGTGTGTGCGCGTACGTGTGTGTGTGCGTGCGTGTGTGTGTATGTGTGTGTGTGCGTGTGCATGTGTGTGTGTGTGTGTGTGTGTGCATGTGTGTGTGTGTGTGTGCATGTGTGTGTGTGTATGTATGTGTGCGTGTCTGTGTGCACGTGTGTGTGTGTGCGTGCATGTGCGTGTGCGTGCGTGTGAAATCCTGTTACAGACTCAACAGGTGTGTTTGCTTACCTGGTCCGTGGTGGACCCGTGTGAGGTCATGTGACGCTCCAGCTGAGCTCTCTGGGTAAAGCTGTCAGAGCACAGCAGGCAGGAGAAACCTTCGTCCATCGTTTCATGGCGATATTTGATGTGCTCCTTCAGAGACGTCAGGCGCTTGTAGCCGCGTTGGCAGTACGGACATGTGAGCAGCTGAGCAAAGTCATCCGTGGTGGGCAGAGGGTCTGTGGGGGACACCAGAGGTCAAAGGTCAGAGGTGGAAGCTGTCAGGGTTTTTAAAAGGTCTTACTTATCATATAATATGTGTGTTCAGCTGTCAGCTAAGGTTGTTGCGTAAGGTTCTGGACTGGGTTAGGGTTTTATGTTCATGAAAGGTCAACGTGTTTAGTTGTGCTGTTAGTCTCGTTGTTGTTGATATTATTGATCTAACCGTTTTCACTTTCCTCGTGACCAGCTGCCTCAGGTGTGCTCAGCCTTGTTTCCTCCGGGGCTTCTGGGTAAATGATGGCGGTGTTGCTGCGCTGCAGGTACTCAGTAATTGTTGGCGGGGTACTATTGCCGTCCTCCAGTTTACGCTTCAGGAAGTAATCATCTAGTTCAGAGATGCTGTCGAGGTGTGTTGCTAAGAAAACAGGAAGACAGAGAAGCAGTAGTCATCAGCATAGAAACACATACAAGACTTCAAAGTGTTAAAATGGTCACAACCTCCACTGTTTCACCACCTGTAGCCCTGATTACGGCTCGCGGTGGCTTTGGCGTGGTTTCCATACGCTTCTGCAGCACAAGATCTTGTATTAATGATGGGAGAGTCTGTCTTCTCCAGCACATCCTAGAGATTCCCAGTGGGGTTAAGGTCCAGGCCAGTTCCATTGATGGAATAACCTGGTCCTGGTCATTGACCAGACCAACTGCAGCACCCCAGATCATAGACTCCCCCACAGGGTTGTTCAGTAGGTACTGGGCATGATGGGAGCACCATGTGCTTCTCTTCTCAGTTGATCACATGACCTTCTTCCATCGCTACAGAGTCCAGTCTTTATGACCTGCTGCAAACTCAAAGTGTTGAGTCCAAATGGGCAGCAGCAGCTCAGGAGGAAGAGCGGGTTGTCCAGTAATCAGAGGGTTGCAGGTTCGATCCCGGCTCCCAGCAGAGAATGCTGCTGTTGTGTCCTTCGGCAAGACGCTTAACCCTCCTTGCCTGCTGGTGGTGGTTGGAGGAACCGGTGCCGCCTGTGCTCAGAAGCCTCACCTCTGTCAGTGCGCCCCAGGGCAGCTGTAGCTACACTGTAGCTCATCACCACCAGGGGGTGAATGGATGAATGACTCATTAAAGCTCTTTGGAGTCCTCTGACTCTGAAAGGCGCTATACAAGTACGGGTCATTTATCATTTATCCCTGGAAGTTTTCACTATTAAACTGACCTGAATTCTGATGGCTGATGAGGATCAGTCAGGACACTGAAAGAGGATGGTTCCCCTCTTTCCTTCCAGTTGTAAGGACGTGTTGGACAGGTCTAAACCTCGTTTCTTACCACCAATCGTGTCTCTGACAGTGTGGTTTCAGGAGTGAGAAGCTACCCAAACAGCTGATGTTATCATCAGAACCGCTATTTATCCAGCAGGAGGTTTCTACCTGTTTGCTTGGTAAAATCCAGGTGTTTTATACACCACCTGGACAGGTGTCCTCACCTGCAAGACCAGAGAGCCTGGAGAAAACCCACAAACCTATCAGAACATTTAAGCAGCCGTTTAGGCACACACACTAACACACACACATGCACACACACACACTCCTCACCTAGGTGGTTGTCCTCCTGGTGCTGGTCTGGGTTCTCCTGCTCCTGGATGGACAGCGTGGCATGGCCGCCTGGAGGAGGAGCTCCAGTCGGACTTCCTGCTTCCTCATCGACCCGCTTTCTTCCTCCTCCCGTGAAGGCGTTGTCGTCACACAGCAGCATCTTGTCCTCCTCATCTGTCTCAGAGGGCGTCTCCAACACGACCTCATAATTCAGGGCTGGAACATCAGAGGAGGGAGAGTGTTTTGGTTGTCATGACAACACGATGGTTTAACACCTGGACTCAGCTGCCAGGTTGTTAAAATGTGCTCTTACACCAGACTCAGAGTCAACCAGGACCCCCAACCCCACACTCACACATTCACAGTGTCTTCATACAAACATACAGACGTATAACTCTTAGACAGACTTCTGGTTTTACTGCTAGATGTGTTACTGATATTTTATAAATGTCATTTTTACAAATATAATCTTGGCAACTTCACAATCTAAAATCTAAATTGTGGGGACCCCCTGGAATCTTGTGTGGACCCCCTTAGGGGGTCACGGACCCCAGGTTGGGAACCACTGTTCTAAAGATTCTCCTGGAGGTTCTGATGGTTTCCAGGCTTCTGCAGACCATCATGAGCTCCTCAACAGGTGTTTATTTATAGAGCCCCTTCCTGCCCCCAGTCTGCTGTACAGGGTGCAAAGAAATACACATAAAAGAATGTAAAAGCAACATTATGGTCAAATAAAAGCTTAAATCAAACCAGCAAAGTGATTTAAAATATAGCTTCAGTCTGGCTTTCGCAGGGATGTGGACCGTTTTGGTTCCAGAGCTGAGAACCGATCACCTCTGGTCTTGTTTGGACCCAGGTCACTCTGGTCCGAGCATAGCGGGAAGTAACGGGTCACAAGTGAAGCTACAGTGGGATGCAAAAGTTTGGGCAGCCTTGTTAATCTTCATGATTTTCCTGGATAACTCGGTTGTTTCGATAAAAACTTTCAGTTAAATCTATCATCTAGGAGACACACACAGTGATGTTTGAGAAGTGAAACCAAGTTTCTAGGATTTACAGAAAGTGTGAAATAATAGTTTAAACTAAATTAGGCAGGTGCATAAATCTGGGCACTGTTATTTTATTGATTCCAAAACCTTTATAACTAATTATTGGAACTCAGAATTGGTTTGGTAAGCTCAGTGACCCTTGACCTCCACACACAATGATTTTCAGTTTGATACAATTCATGACGTGATTTGAAACGAGTCAACACGTTAAAACATTTTCCAGCCCACATCTGGTTGTTAAACATCATCATAATTATTTTCCCTCTCTTTCTCTGTGAAGGATCTATTTGATCTTCTGTTGTTTCCGATTAATCGATAAATTCAACATGAGAAGAAAATCAGTGATATTTACGTGTTGGACACATTTTTATTACTTCTCTGTTGAAGCGAGGTTTAGACAGTCACTGTGCTCAGAAAAATAAACCAACAGCATCAGAAAATGATTATGAAACACCGTAAACATCTGAAGGTATTTTTAAACCTTGTGATGATCTATACGGGGCTACTGGAGGAGCTGTTGTAGTCTAGTGTTACTGTTCCTTTAAGAGCAAAGGGAATGCTGGAGATGTGAGTTTATCTCAGCTGTTTGCTGGACGTCTCTGAACCAACATGTCCCTCTGTCTGGTGTTTAGTTCTGTTCCAATAATAAGGGATTATCTTAAAGTACCTGGCACAAAGCTTCAGGTGAGCAGATCCATGAGAATGCTCCAAAGATACGCTGCTGCAGAAACCAGAGACCGTGTCATGAACTTGTGGTCTTTATTTTATTTTGAAAAGTTAAGACAGGAAGCACGTACGTCCCATGATGGTTTTCTAACTGCGGCTGTGCACCACCTGGCTTCTGCCAAAAGAGACTGATGATGCGTTCAGTGCACCTCGGTAAACGAGGACATAGCAGGTAAAGTATGAAGTAATCGATGTAACCGTGGTTTTTACATGCATGGAAGATACATTGTGGTACAGCCGTCAGCTCTCACCGACACACTGAAGCTACCGGTGCAGTCACATCACTAACGTCATGAACGAACCACCGGTTCACATCAGTGAATCTCTCCATCCCTACTGGAGACATCTGGAAGTGTGGACAGGAGACTGAAACAGGACCTACAGGTGTGATGGGGGGGTGTCTGTCCTCCAACTCCACCAGGACACAGAACCTGCTGTCTCACAGCTCAATGCTGTCTCACAGCTCACTGCTGTCTCACAGCTCAATGCTGTCTCACAGCTCACTGCTGTCTCACAGCTCACTGCTGTCTCACAGCTCAATGCTGTCTCACAGCTCAATGCTGTCTCACAGCTCACTGCTGTCTCACAGCTCAATGCTGTCTTACACATCACTGCTGTCTCACAGCTCTCATACATGTTCTGCACCACTCTAACAGACTTCTCTGCCACTCCAGAACTCCTCATGCTCCACAGCTCCTCTCTCAGCACCATCATACACTTTCTCTAAATCTACAAAGACGCACATCTTTCTGACCTTCTCTGTTCTCCTTCAGCATCCTTTAAGCAACTGTAGCATCTCTAGTACACGTTTTTGGCATCAAAGTGTCCTGCTGCTCACATATGCAGCTCACCTCTGACCTACCCTTAGCTGCCACCACTCTTTCCGAGAGCTTCATTGTAGAACTCATTAGCTGTGTTCTTCTGTTGTTCCCCAAAACTGTAAGCCATCTCTGCTGCCATGTTTTAAGAAAATAGCAGCACAAAATAATATTTTAGACTTGGTGAATTGTGCTATTTTTAGAACAGGTCTGAGAGCACCTTTTAGGGCACCCGGGGGCACCTGGTGACCCCTGTCCTAGAGGTTCTCCAGCTGATCTAGAGTTGTGACGACAGATCAGATTCTCCAGCTTTAGCATCACTTCATTGGCTCCCTGGAAGATCCAGAACTGAATTGAAAATGTAACTTCTAACTTCTATAGCTCTAAAAGATCAACTCCTTCATCTGTTAAAGACCTTCTCATTCCTGATGTTCCCAGAAGACCTTCTGACTTTTACTTTTGGTTTGTAGAGGTTCTACAAGTAGAACAAGAGGCAGAGCTCTCAGTTCTCAGACTCCTCTCTGGTGGATCAGCGTGAAAATGACAAAAACTTGATCACTTCTGGACTGTGGTCTAGATGGTGGGACAGTTCCTGTTGGGCTGACCGTGGGGAACGAGCAGGAGCATACCTCTGCAGCAGGTCAGATACATAAGATGGGCCACTGCCCTGAAGAGACATAAAGACCAGCTCCAGTGGCCTAGTGGTAGAGTGTCCGCCCTGGGACTGGGAGATCGGGGTTTGAATCCTGGTCGGGTCATACCAAAGACTTTGAAAAAATGGGACCCAATGCCTCCTCGCTTGACACTCAGCACTAAGGGGTTGGATTGGGGGGTTAAACCACCAAATAGTTCCTGAGCACGGCCACAGCTGCAGCTCACCGCTCCCCACCACGGGGATGGGTCACATGCAGAGATGTAATTTCACCAGTGTGTGATGATGACTTGGGCCTTTGACTTTAAAAACAAACACCAGCCTTTTAAAACTGGTGAACAGTAATGGACTGGAAACCAGTGCGGGTAGTGGCGTATTATGCTTCCTCCTCTTTGTCCCAGTTACGAGTCCGGCTTCAGAGTTCTGACTGACCCCTGCATATAGCCAGTTACAGTAATGGAGCCGTGGACTACACTATGTAGGCATGGTTTAGCTTCATCCTAGTGATGAAAGACTACAGTGATGACTCCATTTTCAGGTGTCTTGTTGCTCCCCATGACCTCTGACCTGTTTCTGGACCATGTAAACTCCTGTAATGAGCCAATGTAGATTAGACCTGAAAGGACTTGTTTTGGTTTGAGCTTAACGGTGACTCTATCAGCAGCATAGAGTCCGTTAAAGCCTCACCTCGTCCCCGGCATCGCCTGATTAGAGCAACAGGAGAGAAAAGAGCCACTGTGCTCTGATAAGACCCCACATGCTGATATCACCACCACCACGTCTGGTGGAGAAGACAGAGACAGAGGTGTCAACAGCTTGTGTCTGTCGTGCTTCTGTAGGTGAAGTGTGTAGTGAGCTAATGGTTGGCATGGATACATGCTAAAAGACCTCAGCTAATGGACACACACACACAGACGCACGCACGTGTGCATGTGTGAATGTGTGCGCGTGTGTGTTTGTGTATGTGTGTGTGTGCGTGCGTGTGCATGTGTGAGTGTGTGTGTGTGTGTGTGTGTGTGTGTGCATGTGTGTGTGCGTGCGTGTGCATGTGTGTGTGAGTGTGTGTGCATGTGTGTGTGCGCGTGTGTGTGCATGTGTGTGTGTGTACGTGTGTGCGTGTGTGTGTATGTGTGTGTGTGTGTGTGTGTGTGTGTGTCCGTGCGTGTGTGTGTGTACGTGTGTGTGTGTTGTGTAAGAGCAGGTAAGCTCTCAGCTCACAGAAACGGTCTCAGAACCAGGTTCCTGTTTTGCGTCGTCCTTTTTCAGTAATCTGCTGACTCTTTGCTTCGTGGGTTGTGTTAACCTTGTCACCACATTATTGCTTCTCTTTTCATTTCTGAGAACACACACACACACACACACACACCTTCACGCGGTGCCCTTGCGTTCTTTATTTCCTTTTCTGCACTCACACTTCCTCCTGGTCTCCCTGCCTGCTTCAGGAGCTCAGTGATGGAGGTGGAACTGTTGAGTTCTCAGAGGTCCCTATGACTCTAGCAGTGTGTGTCTTCAGACCTTCATGGGCTCTGCTTCAGCTATACTCTGACCTTAGCAGATAGAGTCAGTGAAGCAATGGATGTTGGAAAGTTCTGATCCGTGAAAATGGTTCTGTAGGCATCAGTTGGACCAGGACGTGGTTTTATCAGGGTTGTTTATAAAGTCTGGCTGATGTGGTCGATGGTGGCAGAGGAGATAAGGTCCCACTCTGTAATCGAGGAGTTGCAGGTTCGAGCCCCGCTCAGTCGGTGTGTCATTGGGTCAGACGGCTTGCCCCCTCACACCTGCTGCTGGTGGTCTTCTGTCAGTGTGTCCCAGGGCAGCTGGGGCTATGATGTAGCTCACCACCACCAGTGTGTGAATAGATGACCTGTCTGGCTCAGACAGGGGCGATACAAGTACGGGTCATTTATCATTTCTCATAGCGGGTCCTGAGGAACTGCTAATGGGTTTGGCCTGGGCCCGGTTCCAGAGTCCAGCTACAGGTTGCAGTAGAAGGTCTGGTGAGTCAACATTAAAGCAGCTTCATCAGCAGCTTCACTTCTGCAAACGGTTCCTGGAACAGCTGAAAATACCTCTGAAGATGGGCTAGGGTGAAGTGAAGCAATACCTGACACACACACACACACACACACACAAAAACACACACACGCACAAACACACACACACACACACACACATGCACACACACACGCACGCACACACACGCACAAACACACACACACGCACACACACACGCACACACATACTCTCGTCTAGCCATCTTAGAGAGGACCATCCATTGACTTCCATTAATTTTTGTAAACTGTTGTGACTGTATTATGCCTAACCCATACCCTAACCAGTGCTGATCTATTCCTAACCCTAACCTTAACTAAACTTAATTCACACCAGACCTCTAAAACTAATGAGTAGAGCTCTGTGAGATTGCACCAACCTTCATTTAACCAGATGAGTCCATTGAGAACTCATTCTCATTTACAACGACAATCTGGCCAAGAGGCAGCAGCAACAGACACATAGTTAGCTTTACACAAACAGATAAGATAAAAAAAGAGATAAGATAAAACAATGCAAGATAAAAATAAGATAAAACAGCTAGACATAAAGACAAAGGACTGTTCTCATATATAATATGTACAAGCCATCCACGGACCGGACAGGATTCACAAACTGGTGTGGAGGTCTAGCTCTGTACTGGGATGCCCTCTGGAGTCTGTGGTGGTGGTGGGAGAGAGGAGGATGTTAGCTAAGCTGACATCCATCATGAACAACCCACATCACCCTCTGCACCAGTCTGTGGGTGAGCTGAGCAGCTCCTTCAGTCAGAGACTGATACACCCCCGCTGCAGGAAGGAGAGCTTCCACAGATCATTCATTCCAGCAGCAGTTAGGCTTTAGAACACATGATGATGTCATCATGAGTCACTCAGCCACCTTAACTCTACGGTCACCACTCCATGCATGATGCACCTGATATATATCACACATGTGTGCTGACATGTTCATGCCTGTATTACAGATATCTACCACTTACACAGTAAATAGTAGTAGTAGAACAGCTGATACCTTTATGGAGGTAGAGCCAGTTGTCCAGTAATTGAAAGGTTGCAGGTTTGATCCTGGCTCCTGCCAGAGAATGCTGCTGTTGTGTCCTTGGGCAAGACACTTAACCCGCCTTGCCTACTGGTGGTGGTCGGAGGGACCGGTGGCGCCAGTGCTCGGCAGACCTCGCCTCTGTCAGTGCGCCCCAGGGCAGCTGTAGCTATGATGTAGCTCATCACCACCAGCGTCTGAATGGGTGAATGACTGTGTTGTGAAGCGCCTTGGGGGGTTGTAGAACCCTAAGATATACCTATACAAATACAGTACAGTTACCATTCCTTCTACACTGTTTCACAACCCCCTAGCCATAATGCTTACTGTGTATGTGTCTAAATATCTACTGCTGTATATAGTGTCTTGTCTTTTTTTGCATTCTTTGTCACTCTCTTTAGCTATCAGTGCTAGCTGTGGTAACGCACAAATATCCTCACTGTGGGATCAATAAAGTCTTGTCTTATCTTATTACTATTATTATTATTATAATTATTACTATTATTAATAATAATAATAATAATAATAATTCATGCCTAAACATTAACAGAAAATCCATAGGCTGAATATTTTTTGTTTATGTTTTTGCTAAAACGTATTTTGTTGATTAAAACCTGAAACTGGTAGCAGCTTTTTATTTTTCGTTTTCACCGTGTTCTGTGGTGCGAGGAATTATAAAAACCTAAATATCAGTAAGAAGCATGGACTCTTTGTGACCAGAGTACAAGCTGTTAACATTTATAGTCACATCAATAGTATTTCCTTTTACACGTGTATTATGGTACCAGTTTAAGGTACTTTAAGGCTATTTTAACATCTTCATAAAGAGGACAGCATGTTGATTCTATGGGTCCATCCCAAACTTATTAATAAAGCTGACATCAGGAGCAGCATCAGTGGAATGAAACGCTCCTAGGAGCAAATTAATATTACATACAAAAGTATCCTTCAAAATCTTAAGCTATACATCCAATTAGAACTCAATTTTGAAAGTTTAAATTCCACATTTATTAATAATTCAGCCAAGAAGGCTGCAGCTGCTGCTACCGCTGTGGGCCAGAGGTGGCGCTAATGCACCACTTTGTTGCTGCTAACTAACCGCCGACATACATCACAGAAGAAGAAAAGAGTATGTACTCTGTGACATCACATGCCTCATCCAATTACATTTTAACCAGCTCTGGTGGCCTAGTGGTATGAGTGTCCGCCCTGGGACTGGGAGATCGGGGTTCGAATCATACCAAAGACTTTGAAAAAATGGGACCCAATGCCTCCTCGCTCCTCGATTGGGGGGTTCAACCACCAAATATTTCCCGAGCGCGGCTGTGTCTGCAGCTCACCCTCTCCCCATGGGGATGGGTCAAATGCGGAGGACAACTTTCACCACACAGCAGTGTGTGTGACAACTGATGGCTTTAATCTTTAATCTTAATCATATTCACCAAGCCTAAACAAGCCTAGCTGCTAGCTTGTCACGGAGCAGGTTTGTCCCCAAGCATATGTTACCATGGTGACTGGGCGGGACTTCAGGTTAGCTTTGTTCATAGACAATCCCACTAAACCGGGATTGTCAGAATGAGCCTGGTTTTTGGGATTATCTGGCTTCATGGAACAGCCCTCTGATCCTGACCCAGGAGCTCCTGCTCCTCCAGATTTATGTCCAGCCTCTGTTCTTTCTAACAGTCCTGACAGGGCAGCAGTGTGTGAGGGTGGTTAGGGTTACGGACAGGGGACTGGTGTGTATACTGGTCCTGTTATAGGGGTTTTCCATCAGCACTGCTCAGCGTGACTCGGATGGGTACGGTTCGGTTTGACAGCCATACCATACCACGTTTATTTCTATAGCACATTTAAAAAACGGCATGAGAGCTGACCAAAGTGCTGCACAAAGCAACAATCATAAAATAACATTAAAACAACAGATAAGAACAATAAAAAATAACAATAAAAACAGATACATATAAAAAAAAGAGTCACTGCCCAAAAGCCAGCTGGTAAAAGTGGGTCTTCAACCTAGATTTGAAAACAGCGATAGATGAAGACTGTCTAATTGAGAGGGGTAATGCATTCCAGAGCATCGGGGCAACATACATAAAAGCCCGCTCCCCCGTGCTTTATACTTCATGGACGGAATGCAGAGCAGCAAGCAGTCAGCCGATCTCAGTGAACGAACCGGTACATAAGGAGTGAGCAGATCTGATAAATAGGTAGGTGCAAGACCATTTAAAGCTTTAAACACAAACAGCAGGAATTTAAATCTCACCCTAAAAGTTACTGGAAGCCAATACAGATGCTCCAGAACTGGAGTGATATGGCTGCGTCTATTTGTGTTTGTTAGGAACCTCGCTGCAGCGTTTTGTACTATCTGCAGCCGATTCAGGGCTGAAACGGAAATGCCAATGAGAAGTGAATTTGCATAATCCAGAAGGGAGGTGATGAAGGCATGTATAACGGACTCCAGATGGGACCGTTTCAGGATTTGTTTCAAGCGAGTTAAGCAGCGTAGTTGAAAAAAGCATGATCTCACCACCGCATTTATCTGGGGGACCATCGAAAACCCAGCATCCAATTTCACTGCACAACTGTACGTCTGAGGTGGTTGTGTGCAGTACTGGAGCTCCACAGGGTACAGTGCTCTCACCCTTTCTCTTCACCTTCTACACCTCGGACTTCACCTACAACACCAGCAGCTGACTCGGCCATTGTCGGCTGTGTGTCTGAGGGGGATGACCAGGAGTACAGGTCAGTCATCGTGGATTTTGTGGACTGGTGTGAGCGTAACCACCTTCGCTTGAACACCAGTAAAACAAAGGAAATGGTGATTGACTTCCAGAGATACACTCCTCCTCACTCACCAGTAAACATCCAGGGAGCAGACATTGAGGTGGTGGACACCTTTAAGTACCTGGGTGTTCACCTCAACAGTAAACTGAACTGGTCCCACAACACAGATGCTCTGTATAAGAAGGGCCAAAGCCGCCTCCATCTCATGAGGAGGCTGAGGTCCTTCAGAGTTAATTCCCAGCTGCTAAAATCCTTTTATCACTCTGTTGTTGGCTCTGTTATTCATTCTGCTGTGGTCTGTTGGGGTGTAGGCAGCTCTGACCGAGACAGAAAGAGACTGAACAAGCTAGCTACCAAAGCTAGCTCGGTTGTGGGCTGCCCACTGGATTCTTTTGAGGAGACGTTTGAAAGGACGATGCTGGGGAAGATGACCTCCATCTTAAGAAACCCCTCCCATCCACTGTGGAGGCCATGGACAGATCCTTTAGTGGCAGACTGAGACATCCCAGATGTAAACCAGAACGCTACCGTAGGTCATTCATTCCCACTGCAGTAAGAGTGTAGAACTCCAGTTTAACTGTTACTGGTATTATCCTGTTACACGCTAGCATCAGTGCTAGATTCATTATGTGTTCAAGACCTGATGTACATTAGTATGTCTGTGTCCCTCATGCTGCGTATTCTTGGAAACCCAGTTTTCTATTTTTATTTGTTGTTTTTAGTGGTTGAAGGTTACAATAACAGCCTACTGCTCATGTGAGTTTATTATTTTTCTTCTTCCTTGTCTCTCTAAGTGTTTGTGCTGCTGTAAGGAGTGACTATCCCCACCGTGGGATTAATAAAGTCTATTCCATTCTAAGAGCGGGTCTGATAGACACAGATGTACTCTCAGAGAAATTTATCTAAACATGTAGAAGAAGAAGGTTCTAGCTCTGACGTTGTCCCAGACGATGTTGAACACAACTCAGAGCCTGTCCCCCAAAACTCATGTAGGGTCAAACGTGGCAGAGCCTCGTCTCCATCACGCCAGCTAAACATGACTTCATAACAGAGAGGTACTGAGGTATTGATCGACCCGGTTAGGCCTGCTGGACTTCCATTCATGTGTGAACAGATCCAGACATGTGTGTCACATCGATCACTCTAACCGACCCAAAACTGATCACAACACAGAAACACACTGATCACACACTCGACGTGCAGTACAGTGTAAACACTGAGAGAGAGAGAGAGAGAGAGAGAGAGAGAGAGAGAGAGAGAGAGAGAGAGAGAGAGAGAGACACTCACATCAATGAGACCCATTGACTCGATTCCCCTGCAGCACGCACAAAGCCGGCCTTTCAAGTTCATCTGGACTGATGTAATAAAATTGACACATGCAGTGGGCTGAATTCTGGGGCGCCTGTTACCTAAACTCTGCTTCCCAAAGCTCTGTCACCTCCCCTCACAGCAAACGAATCAATTACAGAGCAGCATAATCCTGTTAGGGCCTGATGAATGCATACCACCCCGCTGGCAGGTGCTGGCACGCTGAACGGCCTTATCAGAGCTAGCTTCATAGGCTGCATCAGAACCACCAGCAGCAGCTAAAGGAACGTGTTGTACCTGGTTGGCGGTCTCAGCACAACAAAGAAACAACAACCCAATGAAAAGGTCTTGATGAACATGAGCTACCTGCAATTAGCTTCTAGACAAGCTGGTTCTGGTTGTTGGTGACCCAAGTTTAGGTGTTTGTTTTAAATAATAAACCTCACAGGTGTATTTGTATTTGTTCAACTCTGTCTGTCAGAGAGCTTTGGACTCAGTTGCTCCATTAGGAGCTGGGTGTCGCAGGCCCAGGTCGGATCCTGGGCTGTGTCGGAGCAGGAGGAGGGAAAAGCTCCAGACTTCCTTTGAGCTGTGGAAGAACAGCAAGGTGGAACTTTTATTGTGAGATCACTGAGTCCCACTCCAGCAACCCCCGTGCTCTGTTCTCTACACAGCTTGGATGCTCAGGATGTGGTTAACGGCGAACCATCGTTTGACCTACAGAATGTAATAAGTTCCTTCACTTCTTCCTGGGAAAGGTTGAGAGCACAGATACCTCCCACAGCCCCTGGACCCTGCTGGCTGCTGTCCACTCCTTTCTTTCTAAAGTTCTGGAAAAGATTGTTTTTGACCAGCTTGAAGAAGGATTTTTTACATTTTAGCTAGATAAAAATCATGAGGTGGTTCACAAGAACTATAAAAAATTAAAACAATGAAAAGATTTTAATAAAAATGGGGCAGAAAATGAAAAATTAAGATAAGAAAAAAAAAGAATGAGAATAAACATGGGAGCCTGAAAAACACAGAACTGATAGAAACACCAGCATCTATACATATTCCACTAGTGATGGAGAATCAGGAGGTCCCACCAGAGCCTCCTGAACAGGTGGGTTTTTAAAGGAGTCGACTGATCTCAGGCTCAGGGGGAGAAAATAAAATAAATTTTAAATACACAAAATGTTTTACTGGGGCGGCTTGCCCCCGGACCCCCCATAGAGTAGTTGAATACTCAGCAGCACCCCTGACCTTTCTTCATGTCTGCTTGTTGTTGCTGGTGCACACCTTGTAGAGGGGTATGATAACTGGTAGTATATTTCAAATACACTTTAATAAAATAGGGTTTGGTGAAGTAGTGTGTATGTGTGTGTGTGTGTGTGGGGGGGGGGGGGTTGGGGGGGCTGTTATGTGTCTCCATACCCCTCCTAAAGTAGGTAGTTGCAGCCCTGCCCTGAGGTCTAGTGATCAAATGATGACCAAGATGTTTTTATTCTCATCCGTTTTTATGGTGATGTGTTTGTTCAGCTGTGAGCGCTGGCCTGCAGACGGTGCAGAACGCTGCTGTTCACTTTCTAACAAAAAGTGGAAGATATGAGCACATTTCCCCAGGTAAACAGTCTGGCCCCTGCCCACATCACCTATGTGTCCCAGCAGGTGCCCTAAGGTCTCAGGCACGGGCCTCCTAAGGGTTCCAGGACTACTGGAGAGCGTGCATTTTCTTTATGTGCACTCCTATTATGGAACCGTTTACCTCACGTTATTTAGCAGTGCTGCTCTGTGGAGGGTTTTAAAGCTAAGCTAAGGACACTTGTTTACCTCAACATGAACTCCTGACAGGTTTCATTTGGTTTAATTGTGGTTCTTTAATGTTTCATCTGTTCTTATTTGCATTGTTGAGGTTCTTCTGTACTGGTTTTATCCTTTGGTGTTCAGGGTTAGGGTTAGTTCATATATATTATATATGTTACTATTATTATTGTAGGTTTACTTCCACATGTAGCGTCTGAGAGAGCACACTTACAGCTTTTATGACTCAAGGGGAATTTCTGAGAAACCACGTCTGACACAGTCTGAAGTACTGAAGGCACAATGAACTTGGGTAGTGGGGGTAGGGGACTGGTGGGGTGGGGATGCACCATCATCGGGGTGGGGGTGGGGGGGCTTAGGAGTTAAATGGCTGCATGCTAACTGTGTTTGACAGATTACACAAAAGAACAGACAAACACATAGAAATACACACACAGGAGCTGCAGGACGTTTCTACAGCTTCACGTCATTTAAAACATGGAGTTTGAAAAGTGGAACGTCAAAAGTTTAGAGAAGATTTTTGACTCAGCCCTTAAGTTTGAAACACAAATTAACACGGTTGTTCGGGTTAGGACGCCTGTCTAGGACTGGGGTAGGGAACCCTGGTCCTGGAGAGCCGTTATCCAGCATGTTTTAGAGGCTCTGCAGAAGCCTGTTAATGATTAAAATCAGGTGTGCTGAAGCAGGGAAACCTCTGAAACGTGCTGGATAGCGACTCTCCAGGACCAGGGTTCCCTACCCCTGGTCTAGGATCAAGCCCCTGTGGTCTAGAGCACACCTAGAGTCTGTCATTCATGCGTTTGTCCTGTCCTGGGCTACTGCAACGCCTTGTATGGCGGTCTGAGTCAGGGCGAGGTTGCACGGCTCCAGCTCGTCCAGAACCCCTACTGCTGCTCTTCAAGGCACTGCTCCCTCTTTCAACACTACTGCACAGACATGTCCCACCTCGGACTCTTTGCTTGGCTGAGCGGGAACTGTTGGTGGTTCCCCGCTCCAAGTACAGATCGAGGGGGTTAGGGTCAGGTTGAACAACCCAACAAGTATTAGAAAAAGAAATGACTCAAGTGTATTTGGTTAAAAGCTTCTCGTGTACGGAGTAACTAACCACAACAGCTGATTTAATTTGTTAAAATTATATAATCAGAAATAAAAATATAAAGTAATCTGCCAATTCCTGTTAGTCTGGCCACAACCCATAGACAGAGCTCAGTCCTGCAGCAGAATCTACGGTTGTGTTTTTTAGCTGTCTCCGCACATTAGGTCCTTCCCAGACTCTTCTGGATGAGATCTTAGAAAGTTCTGAGTAAACTTTACATCCGGCTCAGCTCACACCATCGGACCAGTCTGGATGTTTTGAAACAGAAATGGGAGCTGGTCCTGGGTGCTGGATTATCGGAGGAGATCTGGCACAAGGCTCTACAGAACATTCACAAATCTTTGATTTGTGTGAGACAATGTTGTCCAGTTCAAGATGGTGCACCGTCTGCGCTGGTCCAAAGACAGACCTTCTAAAATCAAGTCAGACCTAGACCCAACTTGTGAGCGTTGCACACAGTCACCTGCTCTGGACGTGCCTGAAACTTCAGGGATGTTGGGAGTTTGTTTTTGAAGCACTCTCCAGGATTTGTGGGACCCCTTGACTGCTTTGTTTGGGGTGGTCTTGGTGGATGTTCCCTTGGACAAATGCCAGTTAAATATGAACTCTGGGGTGGTTGTGGTCAGCACCACGCTCTCACTCCCACCGAGGATGTAGAGGTGGAGAAGTTTCACTCAGACCAGACAGCACAACCAGCTATGACAAGAGTGTCAACTCCAATAAATTCATAGTCACGGTCAGTCCAGCAGGACTGGCCCTGAGGCAAATGGGTTGCACCAAGTAGCACTCTTCTACCTCATTACTATAATTTGCAGATCTGTGACCAGGAAGTGATGAGGGCCACTGATCCGATCTGGCCGGAGGACACAGCACCAAGTCTGAGCGGGCTAAAAATCATCCTGCGTTGTGGAGGTAAAACGAACAAAAGAGACACAAACTCAGACGTGCGAGAAGCTTTTCAGTCTTCAGACGGTCGTGTTTGTAGAACTAAAGGAGACCACCGGGATCCGAAGAGATCGTGAAAGCACTGAGCATCAGTTCGATGTTTGATTATGTATGTACTCTATCAGCAGAAGCGACATTCAGTCCAACCCACCAAACACAAAGATCCAATGGATCCACCTTGTTTGATTACCAACCCTATGATGGTGATGTCCCAGTTTCAAACCAAGAACTTGCCAGTCAGATAAGGGGGCTGACCCAAACCAAACGTGTGAGAGATGATGTGGGACACACAGATGGATGTATAGAATGTTATTTAAAGAACATTTAATGTTCAAAACTTATTTTTAAATACTAAACATTTCATGTACATTTTTGTTGTTATGATTAATTTAACACAAAAATTCTCCTAAAATGAATAAAGATGAAGATATTTTAAATCAAATACAAGCTAAACACAAAATTCAAAATAGTTTGAACTGAAGTGAAAAATATAAAAACAGAAATAACATTTCTTCCTGCTTTCCTGATTTATTTAATCATTTTGCTTCAGCAGGGAAGAAGAGCAGGTAAAATGATACCACAAGGTCGTTTTAAGGTTTATAACAATACATTTGAACTAATAACATCTGCATAGTAAACACTCTAACATAACTTTACTTAGGTGAATGACTTTAACACTGAGTAGTGCACAAAGGTTAAGCTTAAACAGTTAGTTAAACTCAGGGTTCAAAAACAGATTCAGCTTCATCAACTGATGTTATTAGTGACATTCTAGAATGAAAATAGATATGGACCATGAAAGTCAGCAGTACATATTGGCCATTGGCTGACCATGTCTCCTATATAGGCAATAGAAAAACCAACATTGGTCGACTTCTGATCTGAAATATATAAAAGCATATCATCGGCATAAAGAGAGACTTTAGGAATAGATCCCACTCCACCCAATCAAACGACTTTTCAGCATCGAGGGAGAGTATTACTTCATCAACCTTTTAGTCAGGTGGAGCAGCCGTGTACAGCACATTAAACAGACGTCTAACATTAACATAGGAGTGTCGATCTTTCACAAACCCTGTCTGGTCAGGTGAAACCATAGTAGGTACCACTGTCTGGAGGCGTTGGGCTAGGATCTTCGCGAGAATTTTAGAATCTACATTCAAGAGCGATACCGGTCTGTAAGAACCACAGCGTAAGGTGTTTTATTGTTTTTTTAAAAGCACAGAAATAACAGCTTGACACTTAGAAGACACTTGGAGGTGACCAACAGCAGCAATGGTGAGAGTAGTCCAGAAAATGTCTTAAGAAACTCAGCCAGAAAGCCATTTGGTTCTGATCACAGAGGCAATCTCGGTCAACAAAATATCCTTTTCCAGATCCTCAGCCAGACCTGCACTCCTGGAGGGAATAGTTACACATTTAAAAAACGCTTCAGAATCATCCTCTGTAGAGGAGTCAGCTGAGTACAGCGATCTGTAAAATTTACAAAACATGAGTTGATCATTTCATTGTCCAAGCATCTGACTCCTTGATCGTTATTAATTGCTGTAAAGATCTGAGAGGCTGAGAGCATGTGTCCTGCTCTCCCACCATGTTTAAAATATTCACAACGTGAATTAGAAATTACATATTTGGCCTGTCGAGAAGAAAAATATTAAATTCCATTTGGAGCGTCATTCCATTCTTAATCAGAGTCAGCGAGGGGGAGTGGCTGAGGTCCTCCTCTAAAGTCTTCAACTCCTCCAACAATGATTTCAGCCGCTCATCTCTGTTCCGTTTCTCCGACACACACTAAGAAATGATTTGATTCCTCAGATAAGCCTTCAAGGACTCCCAGATAGTACAAAACGGCATTCCCGGGGTTTGGTTGATCTCTATAAAGAATTTAATTTCAGTGTTCATAAATTTAACAAAACTTTCATCCTAAAGGAGCAAAGATTTAAACCGCCATGGGCAGTACACTGGTCAAGAGCTCGGGATGGTAAAGCTCATACTGGGAGATCTGCTGTCGTTCCGCGCCGTTGATCCCTCCAGTATGAAGTGGGCTTTAAGGTCGACGCTGGTTCTACAGTGCAGCAAGATGGGGCATTGCCCTTCAAATTTAGTCCTTGCCCCTTAAACAGAAGTGGGTCAATAATATGAAATGAACCTTTATTCCTGATAAGCTTTACATTGACTAATAGTTCACCCACGGTAGTTTGCTTCTACTTCAGTTTATCTAAGAAACAATGTTTTCTTTATACCCAAACCAGGTCCATATAACCAACGTTACCCCGTCGTCTTTCCAAGTACTCCTTAATCTACCCACTCCATGCTGCTGCTGCTTTCATCCAGAGTGGAAGCAGCTAGACTAGATTAATGCACAGTAGTGAGTGACTGGTAGAGTCAAAATTGTTGGCTAAATTTATATCATCTCAACCGTATTCTGGTTGCATTACTAATGGATGATGTGGGATAAGTAGAGGGACGACCACTGCTCCACATTTACAATCAAACAACAATTACACTAAAACATAAGCAAGTCAGAACCAATAGGAAGGGAGGAAGCCACAAACACACATACTTTATTGGACTGCAGCATGAAGCTTAAACTCTTCTCTCTGACCACGAGCTTAACTTTTAGTTTTTCTCCTTCATTTGCTTCCCACAGTTTTTACTGAATCAGCCTTCAAAGTGTTTAAATAAGAACGAAGTAAGAAATTTGCCCAACACTGGACACCAATCAGAAGAGGGGACACCAATAAACGGTGTTGGACACTGAAGAGACAGCATAGGACACAAATCCAACAGTGTTGGAAACCAATCAGACAATGTTGGACACAAACAAGAAAGAGGAACACCAATAAAAAGTGTTTGACATTGAACAGACATTGTGGGATACCAATCAGATAACACTGGACACAAATTATAAAGTGCTGGGCACTAATCAGACACTGGGACACCAATCAGAAGGTCTTCAGTCCCACAGCATTGGACATCAGACAATATTGGGCACCGAACAGACGGCATGGAACACCAATGCAAAAATGTTTGACACCAGTCAGATAGCGTTAGACATCATTCAGACACTTTTGGACACAAATCAGACCGAGGGACCCCAATCAGACAGCGTTGGACACATCATTAAGACAACGGGACACCTGGTCTACCATCAGCCCAGACACAAAGAGTGACTTTTTGAAAACAGCTGAAAATTGTGGTGGAACCGGAACAGAGCTAGCTCAATGGGGCGGAGCCTAAAGGTGTTTAATGGTAGAGGAAGTTATTCAGGCGTTCGCTGAACGTCTGGACACATAGATGTCATGACACCTTAGTGCAGCCAGTAGTTATTGATTGTTCCGTGTGTGTGACCTTGCTACTGGAGTCCAGCCAATCAAAAATACTGCCCTGAGAGGGTGGTGCCACAAAGTCACAGAGAATAGTTCCATTCAAAAAAACACAACATGAGACACAAAAATGGTAAATGGTCTGTATTTGTATAGCGCCTTCTTAGGGTTCTACAACCACCCAAGGCACATTCACACGCTGGTGGGGATGAGCTACAATGTAGCTACAGCTGCCCTGGGGCGCACTGACAGAGGCGAGGCCTGCCGTACACTGGCGCCACCGGTCCCTCCGACCACTACCAGCAGGCAAGGCGGGTTAAGTGTCTTGCCCAAGGACACAACGACTGACAGACTGAGCAGGGCTCGAAACTGCAAACTTCCGATGGGGCGGGCAGTTGACTCCTCTGCCACCGTCGACCCAATCAGGAAACAACAAATTGTAGAGACACAACACTTCCTGTTCTCTACAAAATAAAACAACTTTTACTAAATAAAATTAGCACACAAGAACATTACATCAAAGATACCAGAACAACAGTAAGAGGCTGTCCAATAGAACCTACTGGACAGAACCATTGTATAATTTTAAACAACATAAATGTAGTTTCTGAAGAGGACTTCAACCCTTGAAAGGAGCTCTGTGGGGGCCTCACTAACCTCCTCCCTGCTGCTTCTTTCATGAACTGAGTGTCCCTGGTGGCACAGCAGCCTCTGAACAGGGATTACAGATAAGGAGAGAAGCTGACACCCCCCTCCCCCTTCTCCAATCCCCCTGTGGGTTAAAAAACATTTAAATCAGGTCCTGGATGACCACTATCCAGCTTGTTTTGTTTGCCTCCCTGCTCCAACACAACTGATTCAATAGCTAAATCACCTGATTTAGCTCGTGAAGGCCTGCAGAAGCCTGCTAACCACCTGGGGCCTCATTTTAAAAAACTTTTCTTTACTAAAAGTCAACTAAAGCTGTGCAAAAAATGTACTCATGCAAATTAATTTTCAGACCAATCAAACACTACTACTCACAGCCGCATGCAATTTCTGATTTATAAATCAAACCTTTCCTCAAAATGTCCTCAGGTGCTTTTGGATCAAATCTCGGTTCATACACACAAAGTTTCTTGCTACTGGATAGGCTGAGAGACTGGGTAGGCCTATCAGGAACTGCTCTGGAGTGGTTCTCCTCTTATCTGTTTGAACGTTCCTTCTCTGTGGCCGTCTCCAAGTTTTGGTCCTCCTCCACCTCCCTCACCCATGGTGTCCCACAAGGTTCTGTGCTGGGCCCTCTACTGTTCCTCCTCTATATTCTCCTCTCCAGCACATCCTGAGCTGTTTTAAAGGAATTTCCTACCATCTTTACGCAGATGACATCCAACTGTACATCTCCTTCAAGCCCCATGAGATGTCTAAGCTGCAGCTGTTGCTCAGCTGCTTAGACTATTAAAACCTGGATGGCGGGGAACTTTCTACAGCTGAATGAAGACCAGACTGAGATCCTCATCTGTGCCCCAGACAAGCTGGTTCCCAAAGTCAGAGACTCTCTTGGTCAGCTTGCTTCTCACACCAAACCCTCTGTCAGGAATCTTGGTGTGACCTTTGACCCAGCTCTCACCCTGGATTCTCATGTCAGTTCTCTTGTTCACTCGTCCTTCTTCCATCTCAGGAACATTGCTAAGCTGAGTCCCATTCTGTCCCGCTCTGAACTTGAGATTGTTCTCCACACCTTCATCTCCTCACGCTTAGACTACTGCAAAACCTCCCTGAACCGTCTACAGGTGGTCCAGAATGCCTGTGCTAGGCTGCTGACCAAGTCCTCCAAACACACCCACGTCACCCCGCTCATCTTCCAGTTTCACTTGCTGCTGGTTAACTTCAGGGTTCATTTCAAGATCCTGGTTCTAGTTTTTAGGGCCTTACATGGACAAGCACCATCATACATTGATGATCTTCTCAGTCCCTACACCCCCAGCAGGTCCCTGAGGTCCAGTGATCAAAGCCTACTGGTTGTGCAGCGCACCAGGCTAAAGACCAAAGGTGACAGATCATTTGCTGCTGTGGCCCCCAGACTCTGGAACTCTCTCCCCCTGAGCCTGAGATCAGTGGACTCAGTGGTCTCCTTTAAAAACTCACCTGTTCAGGTGGCTCTGGTGGGACATCCTCTTCTCCTCACTGCTGTTACTGCCATTTTTATCTTTTTTGAGATCCCATGATTACATTTTTTCTTTTCCATTTTTCATTCACATTTTTAATCTTAATTTTTGTTTGATCTTTTTTAAAAAATTGTGTTTATTTTATTTATTTTTAATCATTTACATTTTTCTAGTGCTTGCGAAGCCTTGTGGGTTTTTTTATCTAGAAAGATGTTGTATAAAAAGCTTTCTTCTTCTTTCTTCCATAAATTGTCAATGCAAAGTGCTTTATGAATATGCTGTGTATAAGTTGGCTGACCTGTTGGCAGCAGTGCATCTCTGCTGCTGCCGTTATAGTCTATGGTTGAGACCAGCCTCAGTGTGTGTGTCAGATCATTAAGAGTGGTGTGTGTATGAACACTGCCCAAAACTCTGACATGTAACAATTTTTCATTCAGGTTCTCATTTTTAGCCTTAGCTGAGGTGTGTGTGTGTGTGTCAGAGAGAGAGAGAGAGAGTGTGTGTGTGTGTGTGTGTGTCAGAGAGAGAGAGAGTGTGTGGTGTGTGTGTCAGAGAGAGAGAGAGATTGTGTGTGTGTGTGTGTGAGAGAGAGAGAGAGAGAGAGAGAGAGAGAGAGAGAGTGTGTGTGTGTGTGTGTGTGTGTGTGTGCGTGCGTGTGTGAGAGAGAGAGAGAGAAAGAGAGAGAGAGTGTGTGTGGGTGTGTGTGTGTGTGTGAGAGAGAGAGAGAGAGAGAGAGAGAGAGAGAGAGAGAGAGAGAGAGAGAGAGAGAGAGAGAGAGAGAGAGAGAGAGAGAGAGTATGTGTTCTTGTACTTACTACATACTGAGGACCAAAAGAAGTTTTTAACCAACAGAGTGAGGACATTTTTGTGGTCCTCACCTTTTTCTAAAGCTTACCAGTTGGGTTTAGAGGTCTGGTGTGAATTAGGTTATTGTTGAGGTTAGGGTTAGGCATTATACAGTCACTACAATGAAAAAAATGAATGGAAGTCAATGGATGGTCATCACTAAGATAGAAAGATGAGAATGTGTGTGTGTGTGTGTGTGTGTGTGTGTGTGTGTGTGTGTGTGTGTGTGTGTGTGTGTGTGTGTGTGTGTGTGTGTGTGTGTGTGTGTGTGTGTGTGTGTGTTGGCTCTAACTGCCCTAAACAACAATGTTTATGTTCTGTGTCCATCTCAAGAACCAGGCCTGGTACATCAGAACTCATACAGGTCTCAGCTGAACCGAGCCAAACAGAGCACCTGGCAGGTCCAAAACCCTGCAGCCATCATCAAGTCACACTCGCACACACACACACACACACACACACACACACACACACACACACACACACAAGAGGCTGTAATCCTACTCTACAAACCCAAAACGACCAAGGAGTCAAATCAGAAACAAATGATCACCTGAAATGATTTACGGGTTACCGAACCCAGACCGGTATGAAATAATAATAATAATAATAATAATAATAATAATAATAACAACAACAACAACAACAACAATTATTATTATTATAACTATTATTGTTGTTATTATTATTATTATTATTATTATTATTATTAATAATAATAATAATAACAATAATAATAATAATAATAATAATAATAATAATAATAATAATAATAATAATAATAATAATAATAATAATAAACTGAATCCAGACTTTTCGTATTAACAGAATAAAAACAGGAACTCATCTGAGAAAACCGCACTGGCTCCGTGCGAGTTTGTGTGTTTTTCAGACAAGCGGGGCTCCGGTTCAGACCCACACCTCCCCGGAGTCCCGGTGCTAACTTTGTGCATGTTGCGGGACGCTCACTTTGCTGGAGTTGTTGCGGGTCTGTGCGCGCTTACCGTTCTTCCTGCGGGGGTTGGCCTGTTTGCGCCTCTTGCAGCGGGGACCCTCCGCCATCATCCGCTTCATGGATCCGGGTCTCCCGGTCTCATGAGCTCCTCGCGCTGCCTGGACACAGCAGTACGTCCCGGACCAGTTCCCCAACCCGAACCTGCTCCCAGAACTCCGGAACCACTTTCCCAACTAGTCCGCTCACTCCGCGACCTCTTCAGCACTTTGGTAAGGAGCGCGCACCGCCACCCGCGTGCCCGTCCGCCTGATGTCTGATGAGAGGAGCGTCTTTGCTGGTCTGATAGGAGGAGGGGACACACACACACACACACACACACACACACACACACACACACACACACACACACACACACACACTAAGCTCAACCAAACTAACCACTGACTTGATGATGATTCTAAAGAAGATTCATCCATCAGCCTTTTGTGTTGTTTTAGCGTTCAGACCGGAACGAACCGGATCTGGGACCCGGACAGGAACGTCCGGAGGACTCCTGTTCATCCATCCATCCATTCATCCATCACACACCTGTAGTCTGAGCGCGCCTCTCCTCACCTGTCTGCTCAGGTGAAGCTGTACAGGCGCAGCCTGCTGATTGGCTACAGGGAGTAGGCTACACAAGAAACGGAAGAACGGAGAGGAGGAGGAGGAGGAGGAGGAAGGGCAGCGCTTCTTACCGGAGAAGTTGGGTGTTTCCTGGCCGAGAAAGAAACAGTCCGCTGAGTTCGGGCAGGTTCTGGAGGCTCGGTCCGGCAGCAGGTCGGTCTGATCCGCTCTGGCGCCTCCTGTTTCCGTTTGAGCTGCTCGCGCCACCTATCTTCACGCGGAGGAATCATTGATCCAGTCCACCTGTTGATGAGCGGCTCGTGTCCTTCATGCGCCCCGTGCGCCGCTCCCAGCACCTGATTAGCATACCTGAGCAGGTGAGGCCTTTGAGCGGTGGGCTCTTCCCTCACGAGCATGCGCAGACCGCTCTGTGTTCTTCTCTTAAGGTCAAATCTGTCACGTGGTCTGAGTTTGACTGACAGGTTAGCAGCATAAGACATGATGACGTAAACATTTAAATAAATAAATAAATAAATAATGTTTCATTAAAAACAACTTGCTGCATTCTGGGACTGACTTATGTCTGGTGATCATCAGGTTCTGACAGCTGATCTCTGATGACCAGAACCAGAACCAGGTTCTGAAGAGTCCACATGAACCACAATCCGACCCAGATGGAATCTGATCTCTAGTTCTGCTTTGAGTTCAGAAAGAAATACTGAAGATCACCTAGTTTCACTTTGGAATCAGTAATAATTCACACACACACACACACACACACACACACACACACACACACACACACACGCACGCACACGCACACACACACACACACACACCCTCACACACACACATGCACACTCTCTCTCCCTCACACACAGACATGCACACTCTCTCTCCCTACATGCACACTCTCTCTCTCTCCCTCACACACACATGCACACTCTCTCCCTCACACACACATGCACACTCTCTCT
This sequence comes from Aphyosemion australe, assembly GCA_006937985.1. Taxonomy (NCBI): domain Eukaryota; kingdom Metazoa; phylum Chordata; class Actinopteri; order Cyprinodontiformes; family Nothobranchiidae; genus Aphyosemion; species Aphyosemion australe. The sequence goes on from SSNS01000017.1 coordinate 4,331,548, forward strand.
CTCCCTCACACACACACACACACTCTCTCTCCCTCACATACATGCACACTCTCTCTCTCCCTCACACACACACACACTCTCTCTCCCTCACACACACACATGCACACTCTCTCTCCCTTCTCTCTCCCTCACACTCACACACCCACACACACACCCTCACACACACACATGCACACTCTCTCTCCCTCACACACACACACGCACACACACATGCGCACACACACTCTCTCCCTCACACACACATGCACACTCTCTCTCCCTCACACTCACACACACATGCACACTCTCTCTACCTCACACACACATGCACACTCTCTCTCTCCCTCACACACACACATGGACACTCTCTCTCTCCCTCACACACACACATGCGCACACGCACCCTCACACACACACACACGCACACACACATGCGCACACACACTCTCTCCCTCACAAACACATGCACACTCTCTCTCCCTCACACTCACACACACGTGCACACTCTCTCTCTCCCTCACATACACACACACACACACACACACACATGCACACTCTCTCTCCCTCACACACATGCACACTCTCTCTCCCTCACATACATGCACACTCTCTCTCTCCCTCACACACACACACACACTCTCTCTCCCTCACATACATGCACACTCTCTCTCTCCCTCACACACACACACACTCTCTCTCCCTCACACAGTAGCCTCTTTTATAAAACAATGCCGCCAATTTGCCGCAACGTCGAGGCGGCATCTGGTCGTTTATAAGAGCTCAGACCGTGGCGGTAATGTTGCGCAATCATGTCAGTTTTATAAAAGATTACGCGATGGCGGTGTCGGTACCAAGATCGGCTCGGGGTCCTTCCACAAATCCACTCGGATTTCACACATAAGTTTTGGAATGAGTTTAGCAGTTTTGTCTTGTTTCTTACCGCCTAAATATTTGCTTTATAGCTGTTTTTGTTAATAAAACACCATATTGTCGTAGTTTTGTAAAAAATGTGAAACTACATAAAACCAACAGCAGACTTCCAAAAAGCACTACAGTTTTTATATGTGGAAAAATTGTAAATGTATTTACAGAATAGCAGCCATTTCTGTTTTTATGTGGAATTCTGTATATTTTGTTAGTTCTTAAATCCATTCATTCATTCAAAATGTTGCTTGCTATTTGTTCAATAAAGTTATTTTATTTTTATTTTGCCCCTTTTCATCAAAATCAAGAGCTGCTGAGGATCTCTGTTTATCAATTGGTATTTTTGCTTTTATTTTACGTTTCCTTTGGCAAAACAAACATATTTTCCCCGAAAATTGTTTGTTTTTGGACTACAGGTCTACAACCACAAGGACTACAACCGCAATTTTGTTCAAACCAATCAAAATCTTCATTGTCAACGTGCTACCGTAACTTTTATGAACGTGGTATCGTAACTTCTGTAAGTCTTACGTTCAGCCAATCTTATAGTGTGACGTCATCGGCAGGCGCAGGACCCCGAGCCGATCTAGCACCCGAGCAGATCTGGTACCGACAGCGGCAAAAAGGAGGTATGGGGGCGGTCTCTACGCTGTCGTGGACTTCCGTGTATTTTGGACATAACTTGCTTTTTATTGCGATCGAAGCCGTGCTCCTTAAGTTTTTTTCCCCAGTCAGCTACAGGTGTGTGTGCTCCACAGTCCCTGTGAGCTGTCAGATGATTTGAGCTGCAGATCTAACGGTGAGAAGCTCCTGGAGCTCCGCATCGCTCCAGTTTATCATCTCAGCTGATTCTGTTTACAAAAACAAAACTTATGGCCGTGTTTACTTTCATTTTCAACATAGTTCCCGGCCGGAGCTCGGCATTAATTCATTGCGTGGTCATGACACCACCCTCTTTTGCGCCAAAGCTTAATGTGCGTTTATAAGACCGGCTAAGCCGCAATATTACCGCAATATTACTATCAAGCGTGGCGGCATGAATGCTGCAAACTTCCCGCAAAATTCCCGCAACGTGATGCCGCCATGGCGCGTTCATAAGAAACACGTTGCGGTAATATTACGCTGATTTGCCGGCATGGTGTGTCTTATAAAAGAGGCTACACACACATGCATACTCTCTCTCTCCCTCACACACACACACATGCACACTCTCTCTCCCTCACTCACACACACACACACACACACACACACACACACACACACACACACACACACACACACACACACACACACAACAGGAAATTATGTCATCAGAGGGAACAGTTGGAGTGATGTCAGAGTTAGGGGCGTGGCCTGCAGGTTGGTAGGACAAACAGCTTCCTGTGACATCCCTCAGTCACCATCCTGACCCTGATCCTAATCCAAAAGTTCAGGTCTACGACCCCTAACCCCCCACCAGAGCCTCCTGCTTGTCTTTGATCCCAGACCTGTGAGGCTCCTGATCAGCAGGTCTAGAAGGTTTTGGGTCCTCTTCTGTCTGCTGAAATTCTGTTACTGACTGGAGTTCTTCCTTCAAACCAGCTAACCGTTAGCCTGGAGCCTAACTGCTCTGTTACATCCTCTAGATTAAAGCATCTACTGCACAAACATAAACAATGTGAACCAATCACAGACCTGGGAGGGTCCTGAGGTTTCAGACTGGAGGAGTTTCTGTCTGCACACAGCTGATAAGGAACTGTGACCAGGTGAGTTCAGGTGAAGCTCTTAAAGCTGGCCTGGAGTCAGTGTCTGTTGGAGCTAAACAGCAGATTAAGGTTCAGGTGCTGATCTGAGAACAGTCTGAGTGGGAGGTTTGATCCTTCACAGCTGTTTGCGTCAACGAGGCCTCAGAGGATCTCAGATGTTTATGCTTGAGTCATAAAGTTAAGATGCTGATCCACACGGGAGTCGTTCATGTAGAACTTTTAGATTATTTTAGTGACGTGTGAATTTATCAGAAAACTTTAGTCCAACACTCATTATTTACAGAAACTGCTGACACTAAAGCGACCTTCATGCTTAGTCGTGATATTTGTTTCCTGCCCCTTTTGGGTTTTACTAAAGGTGGAATCTGGAACATTTTAATAAAAAGCTATATTTTTATAAAACAGTTCCTCCACGGGGCGTTTAGAGGTGTGCAGAATGAAAGTACAGTTTTTCCTTCAAAAAAAATAATCTAAATTTTATTTTGAGGGGCACGACACCGGGTTTATGTTTACATCTACCAGCCACTAGAGGGCACCGTTGTGTCTGCAAGGCGAGGCTGGGACTGTGTAAAATGGCGGACTCGCAGCTGATTCTGAGTCCAGAAGATGTTCTAATGGTAAATACTGTTGTAAAATAAACGTATTAGTAGAAATGAGTCCTTACCCTGTACGATTCATCACTGGACATGGTGCTGGCTGCTCACGTCACGCATCAGCAGTGGACCAACACCCTGATGGCTGTTGTTGCAATACCACCTCTGAACACTAGGCGTCGCTATAGTGTCCTTGTTCCATACTCGACCTTTAACTGTTTCCCTTAGATGGAATATCTCAGGGATCCCTGAGCTCCATGGTGCTGCTTTAGTTGATAGTATCAATGATTATTTCCATCTCAGGCTCCATCCGACCACTTCTCTTTATGTTTTTATTGTTTTTCTTATTCTTATGCCCGCCGATCACTTTGCAGCTCCACAGCTCACCGCTGCAATATCGAAGGAACTAAAACTTTATTTCTGTGCCTACGTCACACCCCAGAGCCTGGATTTCCATCTCAGTTGTCGTGGTTACCCATGAAATGCCACCTATCCGCAGGTTTATGTATATGTAGAATATTCATAACGTAGTTTGCATCGTCCATTTATGGCAGAAAGTGGGTGTGATCCAGAAACACCTGAGCTCATTTCTAGGACAGGTGTGGTTTAGAAAGCAGGAAGTGCTGCAGCCGTGTGTACGCAGAGGTTTAGGGGTCAGATCGTTCATTTGTGTAAATAATTATTTTTTGCTGAGCTTAAGTAGAGTTTTAGTAAGGATTTTACTCAGCGTTTTATAAATGAGGCCCCTGGTAGGTAACATGATCAGCATGAGTCCTCTTTATGTGTCTAATAGAATTAAATGACTTGACACTGATATCAAAACTTGAAAAGTTTTTATTAAAAGTCTAAAATGAAGTTTTATTTTTTGTTTTCTGATAAACAGCTGCTTGGTTAGGGTCGATAGACGGTTCTGTTATTAGTGGGTCTGAGTCCAGAATACCTAAAGGATGAATCTGGTTCCTGTTTTTGTTCAAACCTTCAGTAATGCAAATCAAGAAATTCATGAAACATTTCAGCAGGTATGAAGAAGAAACGATCTTTTATACAGCGCCTCTCACGATAAAAATCAGAACAAAAATTTAAAAAAATTATTTAAAAGATATCGTAATAAAAAAAGGGAAAATGGAAATTTTTTTATTAAAAAAGTAAAAGGAAGAATGTAAAGGAATAAGAAAAGGTAATACAGGATCCTGAGAAAGGCAGAATTGGTAGAAACAGCAGCATGAAGAGAAGGTAGTGATGAAGAACCAGCAGGAGGGCCCACCAGAGCCACCTGAACAGGTGAGTTTCTAAAGGAGACCACTGAGTCCACTGATCTCAGGCTCAGGGGGAGAGAGTTCCAGAGTCTGGGGGCCACAGCAGCAAATGATCTGTCACCTTTGGTCTTTAGCCTGGTGCGCTGCACAACCAGTAGGCTTTGATCACTGGACCTCAGGGACCTGCTGGGGGTGTAGGGACTGAGAAGATCACCAATGTATGATGGTGCTGGTCCATGTAAGGCCCTAAAAACCAGAACCAGGATCTTGAAATGAACCCTGAAGCTAATCATTGAAGCTGGAAGAGGAGCATCGGTACAAGAGCAACAGGAAGCTGTTTTAAAACTCAACATGTTGCATAAACCAAAGTGGCCACTTTTCAGGTGAGTTTTACCAAAGGAGGAAGTTACCTCATGACACCCAAGTTTCCCAACAGCTGGAACAGACGTCATCTAGCTGATGGAGTTCTTCCAGAAGGTCCTGGCTGGGAAGCTCTGCATGCTCAGAGGTTCTGGTTCTCATCCAGTGAAGGATTAGTTGCATCAAAATGAATGTGCTGGTCGGGGTCTGGGGTGGTGAGTCACTTTGCTCTGCGCTGGGCGGGGTTGCCTGTTCATCATCACCCCAGTTAGAACAGGACCATCTCTGAGTCCGGTAGTGGTTGTGCCCAGTGTGCAGCTGTATCGGACCAGAGTGTGTAGGGTGTGTATGGGGAGTGTAAGTGGGTGTATTACGTGCATTCTTGTGTGTCTAGGTCCAATGTGCATAAGAGGGTGGGAGTGTGTGACTGTGTGTGTGTGTGACTGCCTATGTGTCAGGTAGAGTCTTGGACTCCTCCCCTCTTCTGGGGCATCTTGTGATGCTATAACATCTTGACCTACCCTCCCCCCACCTCAATTCCTGCTGGTGGCTGATACCTCGGTCTGCGTGCGTATTTGCAGCTCTCGTATGTGGGGCTGAAAGTTTTTCTGCAGCTGTCAGCTAGCTCCTGGTGGCTGCTTGGAGGGGCCTGGACCCTGGGCTGTGGCAGATCTCTGGCGGGGTTGGGCGCCCTTGGGTCACGGGCTGCTGAGTTCCGATCTTAGTCTACCGTCGGGTGGGTGGCTTCAGGCTGGGCTGGGGGCTTGCCGTCGTCATCTCCTGGGCCTCTGGCACAGCTGCTGGTTGCCCCCCCCGGGAGACGCTCTGCGCCCATCAGGAGAGGGGTTGGGGCTGCTCCGGTGGCGGACTCTCTGGGGTCCCCGCGTTCTGGGGAGACCTCGGGATCTCAGGCCTTGGATCTCCTCCATCCTCCTTGGGTCTTTGGGGGCTGATCTGTGGCCTCTCACACTCACTATTGGACATTCCTCTAGAGAAACCTTACATACACAAACACGTGTACACAACACAGGTGCTCACATGGTGCTCTCACAAGTGTGGGCTTGGGTGTTTTTAACACATAACCTAAGGCTGTGGTTGACACTATATGCACAAGGATTTATTACCGTGTGCTTTTCAGCAAAAATTGCTAGTGTCATACATCCTCATGTTGTTGGTGCAGTGATGTTTTGGTTCTGTTGGATTTTTGTGTCCCTTTTCTCTTTTTCTCTTTCTGCAGGTCTAGAAGCAGTTTCTTTTGCATCCTTTATTGTTTATTCTTGTGAACTCCCCCCCTTCCTTCTCTTTCCCCCCTTTCTCTTCTCTTCCGTGTTCGTTGAAATTTTAACCAACTGAAAACATTTCTAATAAAGTTCTGATATCAGGCAGGTGTTATAGCTGAATCTATAACGATCCACCTGTGAGAATAAAACTGTAAGGCTTGTTTTTGGCACTCAGACATCAATTCTGTTTGCTATACAGCCAAACAGGACTTTTGTACCTTTTTCAGTGCATTCCATCTTTATTCCAAGAAGTTACTTGACAGCACTAGTTCAAAGTTTATATGGAACAAGACCCCACCCCCCTCCACCAGAATGCATAAGAACATTTTACAAAAGACTAAAGAACTTGGAGGCCTTGCTCTGCCAATTCTCCTATATTATGATTGGGCGGTTAACACCTGTACAGTGTTATTTTGGTGTAATGTCAATGGAAATAAGCCAAACTGGTTATCAATGGAGGAAGCTTCTTTTGACTCTGCTTCATTAGTTTCTCTTTATCACCTTCTTCCTATTCTACAGATGTTATAGTCTGTAGAATCTGGTCTCCAGGGTATACAGTCTAACTCACCGCTCAGTTTGAACCCTTTGTTTCCTCCTTCACTCTCAAACACAACGTTTACATGGACTTGAATCAATGAAAGACTTTTTTATAGATGGTACCTGGTCTCATTTACTCGACTGTCCCCTAAGTTCAATATACCCAGTTCACTCTTTTTTAGGTGTCTACAGGCTTGGGACTTTATCTCCTCGTTTTCCCAATGCTCCAGAGGAAACTCTGACATGGTATTGAGAATTAGGCCCACTGAGAAAAGAGCTATCTCCAGTATTTAGAATTTATTTATTCATAACTTTACCGCAACATTAGACCTCTTTCATTCAACCTGGTCCACAGAACTTGATGTAGCCATAAGCAATGACCAATGGCACTCTATACTGAAGCAAATTCATTCTTCCTCTCTCTGTGCCAGGCATTGCATCCTTCAGTGTAAGGTGGTGTATAGGGTACGCTGGTCCAGGAGCAGGTTGGCTCAGATTCTTCCTAATATTGACTCAAACTGTTTAAGGTGTAACCTCGGTCCAGCCAGCCTCACACATCTGTTCTTGACCTGTCCTGCCTTATCACCAGTGACTTACATCAGTTAAAGGGATCCATGTGTGGAATACCTGTGGCGAGGAAATTAAACAGCTTCATTCACTTTTCTTATAAAGGTGGCCTAGTGGTAGAGTGTCCGCCCAGGGACTGGGAGATCGGGGTTCGAATCCCGGTCGGCTCATACCAAAGACTTTGTAAAAATGGGACCCAATTCCTCCTCGCTTGACACTCAGCACTAAGGGGTTGGATTGGGGGTTAAACCACCAAATAGTTCCCGAGCGCGGCCACAGCTGCAGCTCACCGCTCCCCACCATGGGGATGGATCAAATGTAGAGATGTAATTTCACCAGTGTGTGATGATGACTTGGGACTTTAATTTGACTTTAACTTTAAAAAGGATTTGATTTTGTAGTTTGCTACATGGAGTAACTGAACCAATTGTTAGAAAAGTGGGATTAAATAAGTGTAGACTTCTTCCTGCTCCTCTGTGAACATGCACAAATGAACTGGTGTCAGTGGTAAGAATTGTTGTATTCTTTTTTACTGGATTTTATTTGTTTGCTCTATGTTGTACTCTATGTATCATTGTTCTATTTAGGTTTTATTTATTGCTAATGTTCAAATAAAATGCATTACACCTGTAAATACAGGACATCTTATTATTTGGCTTCCAAGCCAGAAGGGCAGGGAACCCTATTGTATTTGTACAAATTTGTCATTATTATTATTCTCCTGTAATCGTACTTGGGCCTAAAAGCCAGAGAATGCCAGGAAAAACCTGACACGGCAGTCTAATAGAAAATCCTGACTGCTATTCAGAATAAAAAATTCATACCCCTGGTTACCTAGGTGGTGCTATAGCGGAGGTTTGTGTGTTCTTCCCAAACTGTAGGCCTAACTCACAAAACAACTTTACTTTAATAATGCATTGGACAGTTCTGAACCCAGTTTTAGTCGTTTCTGCAATCTCCTTAGATGTTTTCTCTGCTTGATGCATGCCAATGATGTGACCCTTCTCACACAGACTAACATCTTTTCCACCACCACCAGATGTGTCTTTCCACATGGTTGTTGAAGAAATGAGAAGCAGCTCATTGCTAGCCTGGCAAGCCATCCTATATATGTGAATATATTAGTATATATAGTCTGGCCACGAACCATTGACGGTTCTCAGTCGTGAAGCGGGATCTACGGTTGTCTTTCAAAATGTCAGCACGCAATTGGATAGCGCTAGGACCAATCAGAGTAACGAACAACGTGACGTAATCACAGCGACGGAAAAGAGGGAGGCATTAATGGCGTCTAACATCAATGATTTCTGTCGTTTTTGTATAAAAACATGTGAATATCAGGTGTACTGGGACATTGCACTACTTTGTTTGATAAAAATAAGAAGCCGCCAAGTATAGCAGACAGACTTACGCACGTTGGAGTCTAAATAATCCAATGTTGATGACAAAGCCATTTCAAACTAACGTGTTTCCTGCGTTGCCACCATGTTGCTTGGGTTCGCGGCCGCAGCGCTGACGTCATCGGCTACTCCCGCTCTGTGATTGGCCCAAAATATAGAGCGCTGTGATTGGCCCAACCAAAACTATAGCGAGCTGTGATTGGACAGCCACAGGCTGCGAGGGTTCCAATGAAGCGTGCCTAGACCAAACTCTGCAAAGCAAGAATTTGGTCTAGTTCACTAGGCTAGCTCATTGCTCCAGTTGGGTTAAATAACTTTATCCAATAGGAGGCTCCTACCTGTCTGCTTGGTTACATCCAGGTGGAGACTTTTCATTGGGCGAGGGGTGTATCAGTTAAATGCTAAACCTAAGAGCCAGGGACTGGGTCTGTGAATTAGCCCCTGGCTAAAGGGCCTATAGGACAACGGTTTCTTTAACATGTTAGACTGCTCTATGTCTCGTCGACGACCAAATAAAGTTTAGCTGAATTGAATTTTCTCTGGTTCATCCTCTGAGTTTAGTTCTGCAGCTTGTTAGGGTGGTCATGGAATATGAGATGGTGGGTTGTCCAGGCCTAAAGGGTTTACTGTCTGAGAACAAAGCGTTAAAAACTTTACATTTTACCTAATTATTACACAATTCAGCTTGTTCAAGGGCCGTTTCTAAGGTGTGGGAACACTGAACATGTACAGAGAAATGATGACGTCTCTGAAGATGTTAGATGTTATGAGTTGAAACAATAAAACATGATGGTCCGTTCCAGCCTTGTAGATGTGAGGTTTGTGAGGAGAAGAGCTGAGTGGGTTCTGTCTCAGGTCAGCCTCAGGCTGAGTGACAGCTCTGTTAGCACTGAGTTTATCTGCCATGGACACGCTGTCCTGCAAAGCCTCCTTGGTGGGTTTCAGTGTGGCAGTGCAGCATGTGGTTATTAATATTCCTGAGAAAATTCCACTTCCTGTCAGAGACGGTTGTCACCGTGCCACAAAGCTGACAGCTCTCAAAGAGTGTAATGTCATTGTTTGTGATGGGGAGTTAAAGCTGCTGTCACTGAGAGGAAAGGACAAGAAAAGTGTCCTGCTGAGGGACAACAGAGAGCGTTTGTCCTGAGAGACGCTGTTCAAACACAACCCATCAGACTGAACTCAGGTTTACAGTCAGATCAGCCAGAGACAACGGTTTATGGGGTATGGCTGGGTGGTGTCTCTCAGCTGAACCACAACCAGGGACGGTTCCAAACACTTCATCCATCCATGCATCCATCATCCATCCATCCATGCATCCATCCATCCATCCATCCATCCATCCATCCATCCATCCATCCATCCATGCATCCATCCATCCATCCATCCATCCATCCATCCATCCATCATCCATCCATCCACGCATTCATCCATCCATCCATCCATCCATCCATCCATCCATCCATCCATCCATCCATCCATCCCTCCATTTGTCCATCCACCCATCCATCCAGAACCACATCAGAACATCTCAGCCCTGACCCAGAACCTTGAAGCAACACTGTTTCCACCCTGACCTAGAAACAGCGTTCTCCTCTATGAGAATCAGGCAAAGATCAAAGCTGAACAGAAGAACATGTCTGTTTCTGTGACCTGCTGCATCTACACATTTTCCCATCATGCCGCTGTTTGTTGTTACATCATCAGGTGAACAGCAGCAGCAGATTGTTTTTTACCTTTTAAGTCGGCATTAGTATGAAAAATAAAAGCCTCTTACAGGCTGACATGAAAATCCTCTGGGAGTTTGAGCTGCATCCAACTGACTGTGTTCAGGTATCAGTAGAT
>SSNS01000017.1:4347033-4359537 GCA_006937985.1 Aphyosemion australe
GCTGTGTGGACCAGGGTTAGTGTCTGAGGGACCTGGGTCAGACGTCTCCATCACCAGGTGTCAGTGCATGAATGGTGGATTCTTCCTGAAGCACGTTGGGTGTCTTGAACACATTTCTATAAACACGTGTGTGATGTTGCCTTGCCGTGGGAAAAGGGACTGAGAAGTCCCAGAGGACAGTTGGGAGGAGGCTGGACAGTAGTGGAGGTCTGTGCAGGATCTGGTCTGAACTCTGCACTGCCCCCTAGTGGACGTTCTGTCTAACAACCACACCAACATAAAGCACACACGATGAGTCAAATGGCATAAATGGGCCCAAACCGGGCCCTGGCCCTGACCTGCTGATCATGTGACCATTGTGTCAGTGTGACGTTAGTCTAGATTGTGTAGGACTCAGACACTTCCCACAGCAGCAGAGAGGACCCCAACCCCCCTAAGAAAGCAGCTGTAAACTCTGGAGGACCGAATCAGGGCTTCATTATTTCTGTGATGAGCTGCAGACGCCTCGTCTCTAATCTGTTCATTATCAGAGCTGCAGATCCAGCTGTGATTGGACGACTGCATGATGACTTCATAATAAAAGGCGCTAATGACAGCTGATCGGAAAGAGGCAGAGGTCAGGAGGTCACTGATAACATTATCACCTCAACTCTGACACAAAGGTTGACCTTGGAGGACAAAGCCACTTTTTCACCCACACTAGTGAGACGGATGAGTCCAACTTACTATTGTCTGACTGTCCTGAGACTGGATCAGCGCAGGTCATGTATGTTCTGATGGTCATGTGTGCAGTTTGTGTCTAGTTCAGATTCAGCTGGGCCACGACCTCTGTCCTCTTGTACTTGTCTCTGGTTTCTTACGCTGTCCTCTCTGTCTCTGTAGATTTATCTGGTCTTTGTTCTCCTGGTTCTGTCCTGGACTGGACTTTCCTCCTGATGATAAAACCAACAGACAGGAAGCAGCATGACAGAACCAGACCATGTTTTTTCAGGCTCTTTGTCTGGTCTCAGTTGGACTTTTAATCCACCAGAAAGACACTGCAGGACGTCTTCTGTCTGCCAGGACATTGACGCCAGGTCACATGTCTTCGCCCTGAGGGCCCAGACAGAGCCAGGAGGACTGGAGGTCCAGTGTGTGCAGGCCAAAGCAGGAAAAGGCCTTGGTGCTAGCTGAGGAGGGCCATGTCCAGCAGGGAGGAGACTTTTCTAGAGCAGCATAGTGTCTCTAAGCAACAGCACCTAAAGACTGAACCATGAGTAGGCCGTGGTCCTTCAGGAAGACCCAAACAGACTTTATGCTTTCATACCAAGCAGATTTCCACACATCAGCAAAAAGTTGTAGAAGTCTGAGAAGGTGGCTTTGGTCCTGCAGCAGAACCGGGCCTCCCGGGCTCATATGTGTGTTTTGGTCATCTTCGGTACGTTCATCCTGTGTCTGTCTGATTTATTCCTTTAACTTTTCGTTCTTTGTAAAACACAGATAGGAGATCTTATTTACCTTCTTATGCTGACGTTTCGGCCATCGCTGTGGCCTTCTTCTGAGCTAAGCTGCTGAAAGCAGCTTCACTTCCGCTTCCGTTTATGTGCGGGCAGCAGGGGACGACGATATCGCCCCCTGCTGCCCGCGCTGTCCTCCTCGATGACGCAGTCCCATGCGTGGTCCAACGTGTACACCCCTTCGTCCCTGTTCATGGTCCCATGTCCATGTCTCCTTATTTCGATAGCTTCCCTTATCCATCTCTTGTATTTATGTTGTTCAGTGTTGACAATCCTTGTGCTGTCCCAATCCATGATGTGGTTTTCTCTGGTGCAGTGGTCTGTGACTGCTGATTTCCTCATTGTGTTCTCTGCTTCCTGTCTTACTGCTCTTGTGTGTGTTCTACTTGTCTCTTTTTCACATTCTTTTCTGTGTTCTGCTGTTCGTGTGTTAAGTTGGCGTCCTGTTTCTCCTATATATGTTTTATTGCATAATTTGCAAGGGATTTCGAAAATGACTCCGCATTTTTTTCCTGTTGGGATCTTATCTTTGTGGGTGTACCAGTCTTTTTCTAACTGTTGTGTATGGTTTGATTGGTGTGTTTATCTTGTGTTTTTTCATTGTTGCTACTATTTTTTCTGTCGTTCCTCTGATGTATGGGAGGGTTATTACTGGCTTTGGTTCCTGTTTCTCTGGGTTTTTCTTTCTTTCTGGTTGTTCTGTTCTTTCTGCTCTTGTTTGTTGCTTTCCTCTACTAATCGCCCACGTTGGATATCCACAGGTTTTTAGTGAGTTGTGTATGTGTCTGTCTTCTTGACTGCAGTCTTGTTTTTCTGTTAGAATTTTAGCTCGGTTGTATAGTGTTCTTATCACTGACATTTTGTGTATAGTGAGATGTTCTGATGTCCATAGTACATATTGATCTGTGTGCGTTGGTTTTCTGTATGTATTTATTTTAAGCGTTCCGTCTTGTTTTTTGCTGATCCTCATGTCCATGAATGTAATACTGCCCTCTGTTTCTTCCTCATATGTGAACTTAATGTTTCCTGTGTCGTCTATGTTGTTTAAATGCTCTGTTATTGCTTGTGTTTGTCCTTCGGGTATGATTTCCAATATATCATCTACATATCGCTTCCATAACTTTATTTGACAGTTTTCAGGTGCAGTGTTTAATGCTTTTTGTTCCAAATCTTCCATGAAAAACTCGCAGAGGGTTGCTGATAACAGATTTCCCATCGCGAATCCTTCCAGTTGTCTGTATATTGTCTCGTTGTAAATAAAATATGTAGAATTTGCCACCAGCTTTATTAGCTGTGCTATATCCTCAATTGTTAGATTTGTTCTTTTTCGTAGGGTTTTATCTTGTCTGAGTCTGTCTATTACTATGTCTATGGTTTTTATTGTTGGTGTCTTTGTGAATAGAGATGTGACGTCATGTGATACTAGTATGTCTCCTTTTTGTAGTGTGATCTTTTTTAACTCCTTTGATAACTCTATGGTGTTTTTACAATGTTGTTCTGTGTTCCCTAGTAGTGGACTGATGATTTTGCTAATATCCTTTGCCATATTGTATGTTGGAGTCCCTATACTATCTACTATCGGCCTGAGTGGAGTGTCTTTTTTATGTATTTTCGGTGTGCCGTATATTCTTGGAATAATGTTTGCCGTTGGTATCCAGTGTTTGTATGTGTTTTGGTGCTCAGGAGGACTCAGAAGGAGCAGGAACAGTGAAACAGAATCACTTTTCATTCCATCCATTAAAGAGCCACCTCCCTCTCCATGACGTCTTGCTTCCATCAGATTCAGGACACTGGAGATGATGGTTGCCGCGGGTCTGACTCCAGAACAGTTTAGCACTGGTCACCTGTTTAACGTGGCTGTATAGTGTATACTTCACCAGGATCATTCACACACCCCACACCTGAGTACCCCTCAGAAGGTAGGCAGTTGCACCTCTGACCTCCACCATCACCTTCGCCTCAGTGATCTGAGCCCATTTATAGATTTTTATTTCATGCTCACAAACAGATCTGGTCCCAGGAAACATCAAAATTCCATTTTCCAGTTGGACTTCAGCTGGACATGGTTGACATGCTCGCTAAACCACAGAGATCCTCCTCACGGGTGTTTTCCTGCAGAAAGACACGAGAATGGATAAAAATCTCCAATGAGTACGTTTATAAATATTCAATTACCAATATTGGTATTGGTACACTCAAAAGTACTCAGAGCACTTGAACTTTGACCTGTTTTGACTCCTCACAACCACAAACTTAAAGGTTTTTAGATCTACACCAGTAGAACATCTGTGTGAAGAGGATTTAAACCACTGCTTGTCATTAGTTTAATAAAGTCAAGTTTATTTATCACAGAAAGAAAAATCACACATTGCTTCACAAAGAAGAAAACATGATCATAAAACAAAATATGGTGAAATGAAGATGGAAGAATTAAAACCAGAAAACACAAAAGATTTAGAAATAAAATCATAAAACAACAGGAAGATAATAAAGTCATTTTACAGATGAAAAAAACACCAAAGATTCAAATAAAAGGGTCTTCAGCTGCAGACTCAACAGCCTGGAAGCAGCCATTAGCTGGATGTTTCTGTCTGGTCTTTGGAAGAAACACAAATCAGAAAAGTGTGACGCTCGATTGTATTCAGCCCCCTGCATCGAGACCTTCAGATCCTTCTAAGCTGCAGGTCTTTGGGGTATGGCCAGCCTTGAACATCTACAGACGGAATTTATTCTCCATTCTTTGCTGTAAAACAGCTCAAAGCTCATCCAGATCAAACGGAGAGCATCTGTGAACAACAGTTTTTGAGTCTAGCTTCAGATCCTGGACTGTGGCCGGGCCATCCTGCCATGATGGTTGTCGGATCTAAACCATTCCGTTGTAGCTTCTGCTACATTGATTTGGTGGTTTGAGGAGTCTTCCGTACATCCAGCTTTCCACTTAGTACCAGTCGGACGTGTGTTTCACAGAAAAGGTCAGAAAGAAGAGCATTTACTTAGCTGCAGAATTTCGTACTGAAAGGTCTCAGAAAGAAGAACTGAAGGGGTCAGAGGGCATTTCCTTTTCATTTTAGTTGTTAACAAACAGAAACCTCAAAGTGATGTCAGCAAGACAAAAGGCTGTGATTGGTTCCCAGTCATAATGTTGGCAGAGTTCAGACCAACCTTCACACTGGTTCTTTCATCAGACCTCAGATCAGTGTGGAATCACAGCTGGAGCGGGAAACATTCACTTCCTCCTCACCACAAAAACAAACTGCACCTGCTGGGAGACAACCTCACACAGGCTTTTATTTTGGAGGGATAAAGACTTCTGGTTTTTGTACAAGTACGAGCAGAGTTCTGATTTATAGTCATCAGCGTGGGTCCAGCTTTTCTTCTGGTGTTGGTTCCTGAATGAAAATCTGAAATACGTGTGTGTGTGCATGTGTGTGTGTGTGTGTGAGAGAGAGAGAAAGAGAGAGAGAATGTATGTGTGTGTGTGTGTGTCAAACACACACACACATACTCTCTCTCTCACACACACTCACACACACACACACATACATTCTCTCTCTCTCTCTCTCTCTCTCTCTCTCTCTCTCTCTCTCTCTCTCTCTCTCTCTCTCACACACACACACACACACACACACACACACACATTTATCTTAGTGAGGACCATCCATTGACTTCCACTCCTTTATTTCATTTTAGTGACTGTATTATGCCTAACCCGTACCCTAACCCTAACCCGTACCCTAACCCTAACCCTAACCTCAACAAAAACCTAATTCACACCAGACCTCTAAACCCAACTGGTAGCTTCTGGTAATGACCTCTAAAACTCTCTAAAGGCTGCAGCAGTTTCTGCTTTCTAAAGCACACCTGTCCTAGAAATGAGCTCAGGTGTTTCTGGACCACACCCCACCTCCTACACACCCTCTTTCTACCATAAATGGACAATGCAAACTATGTTATGAATATGGTGCACATAAATAAGCCTGCTTAATAATGGCATGTCACAAGTAACCATGACAACAGAGACAGCAATCCAGGCTCTGGGGCGTGACATAGGCACAAAAAAAATGTTTTATTCCCATCGAGCAGCACCGCGCTGCTGCAGCGGTGAGCTCTGAAGCCGCAGAGCGATGAGCAGATACCAATAAATACATAAAAACTTTTAAAGAAGTCGTCAGATGGTAATAATCATTGATACTATCAATAAAAGCAACACTATGGTGTGCAGGGATTGCTGAGATTTTCCAGATCAAAGGGGACATTGCTTACGAGGACACTGTTCTTCCTTGGTCAAAGAAAACGGTTAAATGGAACAGACTTACCCCACGTGACCGTGGCTGGCCAGAGCCCGCCCCCTGCTTACGTGCACTGTTATGTCCCGTCCATCATAGTAGCATTAATTTTCAATATAGATGTACATTGAGCCTTTTACTTATTTAATTGTGTATATATTGATTAAATCAAATGTGTAAGTGAGTTAGTACCTGCTAGCCACCAAAGCTGCAACTACTAAGCAACTAACCAACCATAGATAACTGCTTTGGATCTAAAAAACATTTTACATATAAGCCCCCTGCTGAAAAAACCAGCATAGACCAGCATAGAAATCATGCTGGTCAATGCTGGTTCATGCTGGTTTCGTGCTGGTTTAGCTGGTGGACCAGCATGATCGTATGCTGGTCTATGCTGGTCAATGCTAGTTAAGCGCATTGTCCAGCATGACACTATGCTGGTCAGTGCTGGTCTATGCTGGGCCATGCTGGTTTAGCTGGTGGACCAGCATGATTCAATCCTGGTCTATGCTGGTTGAGCAGGTGGACCAGCATAGACCAGCATGATTATATGCTGGTTTGGTGGTTTAGCTGGTGGACCAGCATGATTCAATGATGGCCAATGCTGGTCAATGCTAGTAGTCTATGTTGGTTGAGCTGGTGGACCAGCATTGACCAGCATGATTTCTATGCAGGCCTATGCTGGATTGTTGTTGGATGAGCTGGTGGAGGCAGGTGCAGGGCCGCTGCTAGGCTTTTGGAGGCCCTAAGCTTGATCGGCCAGGGAGACACCCCCCCCCCCCCCCCCCCAACAGAAACGCACCCAAAACGTATTTAAACTCTTGCTATTTATTTTAAAATTGGAATTAAATAAAATGAAACACAAAGGATATCATTTATAGCTTTGTGCTGAAGTGGAAGTAGATGGCTGCTGGAGTTTTTCAGGATGCTGCGGTTGTTGATCAGAGTTTGAAAATGGTTCCTCATCTTCAGAATCTTCCTCCTGGCTGCAGGAACTCCTTGTAAATATTTAAGCATTGATCCTGTGAATGTTTTTGAAATGTAAAAAAAATGTGATTAGCAAAAGTTAAATAAAAGTAACAACACATTAGCATTTTCTAATGATTTTTTTTACAGTGGGATAAAAAGTGACTAAAAATATGAATCATCAGTCTGCAGTTTACGGCACTGTAAAAAAATATTCAACTATGTTATATTAATATAATGGAACATGGACAAAACCTATACTCCATTTATACACATGAAACGAAGCAATGGTGGCATTTTGTACATGACCAAAAGGGAAGATAACAGAATTAGGGTGACCATAGTTCATGATAATAAAAGAGGACACTTGGCTCTGTCTCGAGATACATAAATGATTCTCAGTTTTCTCAAAGATGCCTTTAATACATGTAAAGCCTCCTCTGTATCATTAGATTATTCAGCTATAGAACACAATAATATATTTTTATAGACAATCCAGAGGTAATCCAACATGCTTTTTGGGCCTAAAATAATCTTTTCAACAAGTCAATAGTACAAGAATGAAAATAAGAAAATGAAACTGTTCTAGAAATGATGCTATTATTATAAATATTAACTATTTACTGATTTATCAACAGGATTGTTTCAGTAATTAATCTCAGTCCAAAGATTTACATTTGACACATTTTATGATTCACCATTGTGTTAACACTACAGGACTGTCAGAAAGGAACATTTAGACCCCCTACCCTACAGCACACAATGATAAAGATGCCCTAAACAGAGGCTGATCATTTGTCAGAGCTTTTTTAATCACACAGAAGTAAACATAGCAGACATAATAATTGTTTAATTAGCAGAATTTAGTTAATTAACAAGGTTACTGTGAATACAAAACATACAGGAGAACTATAGGTTGTTGGCTGACAGACAGCTGATCAGCTACATGGAAACAGACAACATGGTAAAAAAGATTTTTGAAAGATGAGTTTTATTTATAGAACATTGGATTTATGACTCACTTCATCCAATAATTAGATTTTCTGACTGACATGTAAACTGGGACAAAGACGCCGCCTCTGGCTAAGCTCTAAGTCCGATTTCTCTCCAAAGCTCAACTAAGATGTGCATGTGAACTACTGAGTTAGCAGCTAGCCTCTGCTAGCACCAGAATGTTTACAAGCCTCAACACAGAAGCTCAGACTCCAACTAAGGTAGCTAGTAAAGAGAAACTTACCAGGATGTACGGGAGTCATCTCTCTGTTCTTTTCTTTCTTCTCTGCTCCAGATTCGTGTTGTCTCTTCATCATCGGCCGCAGCAGCGCCACGGAGTATCAAATAAAAACATTGCGGTGATGAAGCGAAACCGAAACCAAACCTTTGGGCTGTACCATTACCGTGCGGGCGGGCGGGGGTGTGGGTGTAATGTTTGTAAATTATGAGAATAGCTATTTTGCCCAAATTTTGACCGATAGGCTAAATAATTAAGAAAACACTCAAGGGCTCTCTCTGGGCAGCTAATTTATGTGTTTTCTGAGCAATATGCTACTGTAATAACTCAACTCTGTAATAATTTTTTGGGGCCTCCCCCAGGTACCGAGGCCCTACGCACTCTGCGTACCTTGCGTATGGACAGCGGCGGCCCTGGGCAGGTGGATCAGCGCACCAGGCTAAAGACCAAAGATCATTTGCTGCTGTGGCCCCCAGACTCTGGAACTCTCTCCCCCTGAGCCTGAGATCAGTGGACTCAGTGGTCTCCTTTAAGAACTCACCTGTTCAGGTGGCTTTGGTGGGACCTCCTGTTGATTGTTCCTCACTACCTTCTCTGCTGTCTTTACCAATTCTGCCTTTCTCAGGATCCTTTATTACCTTTTCTAATTCAATTTAGTCTGGGTTTTCATGAGCTGTATGCCACAATCATCAATATTAAAACCAATAAACGGCTTGAACTACTTCAGTTGTGTGTAATGAATCTAAAATATATGAAAGTCTAATGTTTATCAGTACATTACAGAAAATAATGAGCTTCATCACAATATGCTAATTTTTTGAGAAGGACCTATATATATATATATTTCTTTTTAATATTATAAATATTGTATAATTTTTTTGTTCTTGTTAAGTGCCATGTGATTTTTATCTTGAGGTGTTTCTTCTTCTGCTTCTTCTTCATCTTTTTATTATTATTATTATTATTATTATGATTAATAAAATTATTATTATTTATAGTAGTAGTAGTAGTAGTACTGGTCCACCAGGATGGTCTTGCTGTAAAAGCTTATATTTGAGATATAACCCAGTAGAGAAATAGTCAGTTTCTCTGCTTTATCTGTATATTGTCTTTGCATGCTTTTATTTTGAAAAGAGGAAGTGGGACTCTTCCTTTTCCTGTTGAACGGTTCAACTTTGGAAGCTAACAAGAAGACAGGCTGTAGATGGTCCATTCTGAGATATATCTGTCGACTTGTTGAGTTTTATTACAGTAAATTGTTGTAAACAACTTTCCCGTAGCTAATTTGGGACATTTACTGTGTTTAGTTGATGGCAGCACAAACTAAAGAGGCGGCGTTCTCATGGTGATACCTCGTCTTGGTGAGTTAATGCCATTTTTTGCTGAAAGAAAGCCACGCTAGTTAGAGTTAGCATTATGCTAACGCTAAATCGCGAGTGGGTTTTTCCCTATTTAAAAGCAAAAAAAAAGGTTATTACTGTTAAAATATGGTTGTAATAAAAGGGATAAAAAAGTTTACAATTACATAAGAAAGTTATTTTAGTTCGTTTTGCACTTTTATTTGAATGTAATGTTTGTCATTGTTAAATGTACATTTTGGTGGTTTACATGTGAAAGGTTACAGAAATGATTTTGTGATGATAACCCAGGGGTTTACTGATACAAGGATGACTTTTAAAGAGAACTAGAAACATGCATATTACCGTTGTAATATAAAAAAGAAGACAAAGACTAAGCTATAGCTGCAGGAATGATTAATACTAGAACTACTGAGCTTTTTATTATCTAGTGAAAAATACCTAAAACTACCTCAGCTCCATTATCCTCCCATTTTTGTTGTGTTAACACACTAATTACCAGTGATCACTGCTACATTTGCATTTATTTACTCAGACTGCTAGCTCAAAACCTTAGTGTGACACAAACCTTTGTGTGTGACATGTGTTACACGCCCCAGAGTGGGGTTGACATAACAGTGATGAACGGGATCTGAAAAACAGTATAAGTGGGAGAGCAATAACCACAGGAGCGCTGCTTTCCACATCCAGATCTCGTCTGCTTCTTTAATCATCTTTTACAAAAATAATTTTCACAGTTTACAGTATTAGTGCAATTATCGGCGCCGGCTCATAATTAATGGAGTTTTTGACGAATAACTTATAATTGTGCCCACATTCCCAAATTTCTCACAAGGTCCTCGCATACTGCAGAGTTGCATCAGTGGGTTTGTAGGGACCTCTGACATTTACTAGGGATGCACCGATACCACTTTTTTGGAAAACGAGTACGAGTACTTGCATTTCAGTACTCACCGATACCGATACTGAGTACTTAATAAAAACATGATTTTAATTTACAGAAAACAGCTTTAGTTGTATACTTTAACAAAAAAACAAGGCACTCGTTTGGAATTAAGAACATTTATTTAAAATGAAAACTTCTCCCTGCTCTGAGCTGCAGCTGGGGCCTTGGGGGTGGGCACTCGGCGCCTGTGATTAACTCCTTACACGCCGCTCAAACAGACATTTCTCAGACCATGGTATCGGTCCCCGGTATCGAGGGACTTTTAACGAGTATGAGTACTTTAGAAAATGTGGTATCGAGGCCGATACCCGATACCGGTATCGGTGCATCCCTAACATTTACATACCTTTTATTGCTACAGTAATTTGTTGGAATACTTACAAAAAAATCATCAATGTGATTTTTTTGCAAAATGCAAACCATTTTCTACCATGAGGTTTAGACAGTCCCTCTGCTTAGAACAAAAGAAAAAATATGCTTGACAAAAATGATCCGGAAATGATTAGGGATCATCATATAATTAAGAATTACTGTGAGACTAACTCACAGAACACCAAACATGAAAACATCTGAAAATATTCCAGAGTCCTTAGAAGGTTATTGTTGTGTTCATGCTGCTCTGATGAGTTGGTTCTGATTAAACGTTTAGGAAGAGCTGGAGCTGCAGGGAGATGCAGCTTTATCTCAGCTGTTTGCTTGAATACTTTAATAAACCACTGCTAAGGTCAAAATGTTACAACTCTGCTTTAGTGCTGCAGAAATGTTACAACATTATGAAATGATCTCATCACGTGTTTGTACTCCAGCTTCCTTAAATCTTCTGCTGCCCAGATCAATATATTAGGATGACTTTTACATGAGTGAGGCTGCAGCATGCTGGTGGCCATTTCTCACCAGAAAAAAGTATTTATGTTGTTAATATTAGGTTTTAACCTTTCATTTATACAGCTACTGGTTTTAACGGAGTTAAATACTGGCGGTGGTTATGTTCAACTCCGAACTTGACTTGAAAAAAAAAAACACGACGAGCCTCGGGGGAAAATCTATAAAGGCTGAAAGGAGGTAAATCTGCTACAGTCCTCGACAGAAAACCGTGTTATTTGGTGGTGATTTTGTTAGATTTGACAAACTTTAAACTCAAAGCCGCTGCTCGTGAGCGCCGTGCGGGCGCGACGCTGCCAAGCATCTGTTTTCACGACTGTGATTGGTGAAATGATGACACGCTAAAACAAAGATCGTTTGTGACCAAGATGAATCCCCTCTTTCCCTTGTTGACTGCTGAAACCAGAACGGCTTAGTTGGCTTAAAAACGGCGATTTTGCCGAAAAGCGAAAAGTTTAGGTATGAGATTGGACAAATAAACCACTCACCCGTAAGTCAGCGTCCTCGTTTACCCATTGTAATCACGAGGTAGCAGCGCGAGTTAACGGATCCTAGCAGACAATTACCGGAACGCGTCCCTTCAAAATAAGACAGTTCCCGGATCCTGTTCCGGCAAGATCCGGCTCAAATTAAGCTCTGCTGCTACTCACTCATTTGTGCATAGAAATAAACAGACATTCAACACTTTACTTTAGATTAATTTCTCATTGTCTCATTAACTCTTTAAATGAATATTTAACAAACAATAACTGTATTTTCCTTTGGTTTCAGCTTAAACTCAACTTGTCCTACTTCCTGGTTCTGTTGTGTGTTAACACAAGGGAACATAATCAAAGTTTATCTCGTTAAAACAGCGTAAACATTAAACTTCCAGAGTTTATAAACTCTTGCGATATCTCAGGCGCTCAAGCCCGCGAAAATCTCCCTGCCGGACTAATTAACAAATTTCTACGGCAAAGAACCTAATAAAGTGGACACACAATGTCGCTCACAGACAGAAAAACAAACAGAACTAGATAAATTGCATTTCTTGCAGAAATACGTTTGAATGCTTTATTGCTGAATACGATAGCTGAAACTGCTGAATTGAAGCTAAAACTAAGCTTAATTGTCAAAATGTGCTGAATGTATTTGAAGTTTTAGGAGCAAAAATTGCTAAAAAGTTTTAAAAAGCCCGAAAAGTAAGTAGAGAATAGAGAAAAAAATCCTAAACAGCAGAAAACTGAAATCTCTTAACATAGTTTAAAAGACTGAGTAGCTAAAATGTTTAAACAGCTCATATTTGAGTATAAGTAGTTAAATTTTCACAATTAGTTGAATTGTGAAGTTAGCAGGATAT
>SSNS01000018.1:0-77745 GCA_006937985.1 Aphyosemion australe
ACGTTAAATTTTCGCAGCAGAAAACTGCTTATTTCAGTTCAGCTACTCAGCTATCAGTTTCAAAATTCAGCATATCCTGCTAACTTCACAATTCAACTAATTGTGAAAATTTAACTACTTATACTCAAATATCAGCTGTTTAAACATTTTAGCTGCTCAGTTTTTTTAACTATGTTTAGAGATTTCAGTTTTCTGCTGTTTAGGATTTTTTTCTCTATTCTACTTTTTGGGCTTTTTAAAACTTTTTAGCAATTTGTGATCCTAAAACTTCAAATACATTCAGCACATTTTGACAATTAAGCTTAGTTTTAGCTTCAATTCAGCAGTTTCAGCTATCGTATTCAGCAATAAAGCATTCAAACGCATTTCTGCAAGAAATGCAATTTATCTAGTTTATTTTTGTTTCACCAGGGGGATTCAGGTGGTCCGTTGTCGTGTCAGGCACCAGGCGGAGGTCGCTGGTTCCTGATCGGGATTGTCAGCTGGGGATCCGGCTGTGGACGACCAAACTTACCTGGAGTTTACACCAGGGTCACCAAGTTCAGCCCCTGGATCTACAGCCATATCAGCTGACAGGATGAAATCTGCTCTCTGTTCTTCTTCCTTAATAATAATAAAGAAATCAGTTGTTACACACTTTGTGTTCTTTGTGTGACTTAATGAAGCATCCCACCTCCTTTATTCACTCACAATAAAAAAAACCCTCAGACTTAAAACGGTGAGCTGCATATTCCCTCTGGAGCATCCAAGGACGCAGGAGCAGCATTCCCACCACTCAAACACTCTTTTGTTCCCTAATACTCAGCCAGTAAGTTTGCCCACAAAAATCTTTCAAACCGATGGTTGCGTGCATTGCTCTCTTTCATAGTGGTCCCATTGTCCCCCGCGCTGCATTCTGGGGCTCCATGTGACACCTGTTCAGGTAAGCGGGAGGCGGTGAATGCTCGCCGCATCCGAGTTTCTCAGCTCGGATTTCTGTTCTCTCTTTTATTTTGTTGTCAGAGGAAGCAACAGCAGGGATTTCCTCTCTCTCTCTCTCTCCTTCTCTCTCTCCATCGTTTCTATGCCCGACTTATCGTTGCATATCACCTCTCCGGAGCTAAACGGGACCGTGCTATGTGGACTCTGCCCAAAGGCAAAACTTGTGAGGTGTACTGCGTCTCTGCAGAAGGTCCGGCTGCACAGGTAAGCCATCACTTTTACCAAAAAGGTGTAGTCCTTATAGCAGATTGCAATAAAAAAACTACAGAAACAGGTTAAATGAAGATTTTTCCTAACTTTAAAGTCTGTTTTAGTTGGAGGTGGTTTGCAGACACGGCTGACTCCCCAGGGAGTCCTCTCCTTGTTTAGGTTGTTTGATCTGAAACATTTGCATCATTCCTGTCAGTAAAATCCAGCCCTGGTTGATTCTGGCATCTCATTTATGGCTCACACAGCCAGAAGGAACCTGGGAGCGGAGCTGAAAAGCCAGTGTGATATTTGAGTCATGCTCTTGTCTCTGAAAGGGAGATGGGGAGTTAAGAGAGGACCAGAAGGTGGACGTGGAGAGAAGCTCGTCCTGTTGTTCCTGGAGGAGGTGGATGTTAGGAATCCTGCCTTTCTTCCCCTTCACCGCTGCCATTGCACTGACGCTCCACTACTTAACATGTGAGTCCAGATCTGCCTTTTTTTACGTTTTTTACTTTTGAGTTCACCTGTCTCACACCTCTCCATCCTCCAGCTCCGCCTTGCTCAGTGTTCCTCCTCGGTGGCAGCGTGGAGTTCCCAAACCTGAGCTTCTCCTCGGAGCTCTCCGACTCCTCCTCCCCACAGTTCCGCCTGCAGGCTCAGGCTTTGAACCATTATGTAAGTGGAACGTTCTGTCGCTACATCCCCTCTGGATGTCACATTAGAGCGCTCCGTGACCCCCCCTGCTCCTGGATAAAGCTGATCTTCCTCTCTAACTTCAGTGTCCCTCATTAGAAATCACTACTCACAACATCTCTGCCCTCTTTCTCCTCCTCTGTCCGTCTTATCTGCTCCATCCTCCCTTGTCTCCCCCTTTTTTCACCTCCCCCCTGCCTCTTTCTGGTGTTAAATGTAAAGCTGAAACAAGAGCCGTGCATAGTGTGTGTGTGAGTCACCCCGGAGCCCCAGGGACGGGGTCCTTTCAGGGCCGAGGACAAGCCTGGCATTTGTGAGTCCCCCCGCTAGGCCCGGGCAGCAAATGTGAGAGGAAGAGCAGGCCTTCAATAAAAACATTGTCTGCGTGGCTTTCACACAATCAGCCACTATATGTGTGCGGCTCAAAGCAGGAAAAGCTGCGCTCGGAGCCGGGGCAGTAGGGCAAGATGGGATGACAGAAGGACAGAGATAAAAGGTGGTGACAGAGGTGGAGCTGTGGAGCAAAAGGTCACATTGATAAAGAGGAATTCCCAAACTCTGAAGTAGCTTCGTGTTCCGGTAAACGGAGCAGAAAAGGGATTAAATGTGTTTTTATTTCTCTTTTCTTTTGCTAAAAACAGTTCTCTGAACTCTACGAGTCCACCCCGTGGAGTTCCTACTACCTGCGCTCAGGAATTACTGCCTTCAGGTACCAGAAACTAAAAGTCCTGCTTTTACATCTGCAGGAAAAACACAAACCCCTTTTTGTTTTGTTACATGACAGTGAAGGAGAAGAGGGGCTCAGTGTCTTCTACTGGAGTAAATTCTCCACCCCTGATAACGTTGCCATGGAAATGCAAAGGTCCGGTCCAGAGAGGCTGCAGCGCAGACTTCCTGGAAGCCACAAGGTGCAGAGGGAGAGTCGAAACGAGCAGCGCTACTTCATGGAGCAGGATGAAGAGACGCTCCACCTGCTGGGTAGAGGCTGCTGCTGCTGTCTGAGTGCAGACTGAACTAGTTCAAAAATAACTGTGCGTGCGTGCGTGTGTGTGTGATTTACAGGCTTGGATGCTGATGATTTTGAGTCGGAGGACAAATCAGAAAAAATGAAAAATCAAAATAGCATCCAGGGTGGGAAATGGCAGCTCGGCTTCCAAGGTGAGGAGGATGAGTCATTTTGTTTTTCCTTTTTAAGTTTAAATATGCTGTTGATTTGGGTTTGTATCATCTGTACTAAGGTAGAGCTAATAATCATAAAAAAGTCTTTGCCTCAACATGACGAATTTTATTTTCAGCTACTTAGTATTTCAGAAATTAAAAAACAATGATTTTCCCCTAAATTGAAGCCTCTCTGGTAAAGCTGTGGCTATAGCTCCCACCCCCTCTGCTGGAAAGCCACGCCTCCTCCAGTGAACACAAATAGCCTTGTATTGCTAACGGACAAGTAATGTTTTCAATATGTTCCTGCTCAGACACACCTGAATTATCTCCTCAGCCTTCATTAGGTTGTACAGGAGCTGCTAATCACTTGTTTGAATTAAATCTGCAGTGTTAAAGCAGGGAAACATCTTAAAACCAGCAGGAATCTCATGATGCTAGCACACTGCTACTAATGCTACAAAAGGCTGAAACAATAGCCTGATGTAGGGTTGAACGCTACTTAGCTAGTTAGCTAGTTAGCTCCAACACACAAAAGATGAATCTGTTTTTGTTCCCTTTTCTCCTCTTTCACAGTTAGCTTGATTTTTACAGACTGACATTAATTCAGTGCAGGTCAACGTAGCATTCATGCTAGGTTGGTGTGCTAAGCGTTAACCCCATAGTGCATGCTGGAAACTGGAGTCAGATGAAGCGTCCCTCTGTTTTCCGTGGCAGCAGTGGGGATGGAGAGGACACTTCCGTCTTACGGTGCCCATGACTGGGGCGCATTCTTGTTGATTGACAGCTCCCTACTTTTTATCATAGAACAGGGTCACATAGTGACTCAAAACTCAACAGGATAAAGTATTACAGTGTCAAAAGCCAATTTCCTCAAAGGAGCATGTAGCAGGGATGCTTAATAGGTCGATCGTGACCACAATTAATATCTGCTGTTTTTGTGCCACCAAAATAAAATAAAAATCTGGAATAAACAGGAAAATACACACGATCTTTACATGTTTTTGGCTGATGCACCTCTGCATCAGCTCCAACATCATTCTTCTGCACCCCCCCCCCCCCCCCCCCCCCCCCCCCCCCCCCCCCGGAAACTGCGAGTAGATTCCTCCAAAACTAGCTGTTAACTCATCAATCCTCATCAAAATTAAACTATTTCTGCATACTGAGGCTATTCAAAGAGCTGTGTACAACCTTCCTGCAGACGCTCCACTCTAAGGAAAAATCTTGTTCATTTCTCTGTCCAGCAATATCTTTTGACCTCTACGCCAAATACGGAAACAACCGCACCTTGAGTCTTGTGAGTCCCAAGAAGCCATATTACCAGTGGCGTCTTCGAGTGCCATCGGGTCATGTTGTCAGGCTGGTTGTCCTCACCCTTCACGGCGCCACACCAGGAAGCTGCGCTGCCCACAAACTCTCAGCCTACGATTTCTTACTTCCTTTGCAGAACAAGATAATTGCCAGGTGAGACCGTTTTATTGGCACAGATAACTTTTCTTGGAAGTCTGAGCAAAAGCAGCACATTTGAAGGTGTGTGTGTGTGTGTGTGTGTGTGTGTGTGTGTGTGTGTGTGTGTGTGTGTGTGTGTGTGTGTGTGTGTGTGTGCGTGTGCGTGTGCGTGCGTGTGCGTGTGCGTGCGTGTGCGTGTGTGCGTGTGCGTGTGCGTGTGTGTGTGTGTGTGTGCGTTGCAGGTGGTGTGGGCTTCCTGTTTCAGGCTCATCTCCGGTCATGAAGCTGACATCTTCTGGGAACGTGATGCTGGTCACCTTCTCCTTCAGCAGACAGAGGGATGGTGCAATATTCAAAGCTTACTTCCAAGCCATCCCAAAAGCAGGTTAGAGGATTCTCAGGAGAAAGTTGAACCAGTTTGGACCTAAAGTCATTTTTCCTGTGTATTTACCTGTGCCACTGTCCCCCACACAGTTTGTGGAGGATCGATTTCCTCCTGGAACGGCTCTATTTCCTCTCCTTACTATCCTTCCTTCTACCCTCCCAACATCGACTGCACGTGGACAATACGGGTGAGGCACGGTGACTCTTTTTGAGTGAGACCATATTCTGTTTCTTTAACCTATTGTGGTTGTTTTGCCAGGTGCCGGTGCCAGGATACCTGATTTCTTTGACCATCATGACGTTGGACATTCAGGATTCTCCATCATCTGATGGCTGTGAGAAGGACTGGCTGGACATTGGTGGGGTGAAGTGAGTTCTGATTCCAGCAGATTTTGTTTCATGACTTTTCAGATAGTTTTCACTCAACTTCCTGTTTTGTGCTAATTCTTGTCTAGATTGTGTAATACGATGTCAGACAGCAGCAAAAAGCGGGTGTACTCCTCTCCTCTCTCCATCCACTTCCACTCTGATGAATCTCTGACTCACCAGGGCTTCCACCTGCTGTACCAGGCCTTCTCTCCAGAGGGCAGTAAGTCACACAGGATTCCTCTCCAGCATCTCTGTAAAAGAAAAGGAACTGATAAAAGTTAATGCCTTAAAGCAAAACAGAAATCGGTCAGGAAGCTAATTGGTCACTGTGTGCATTTATGAATTCATTTTAATGTTAAAATAATTCAGTTTCTGTCTGTCCAAGCTTGTCCTCGTCAGTTTCGCTGTGGAGATGGACGCTGCATCCCTCTGAGGAAGGTCTGCGATGGAGTGAAGGATTGCTCAGATGGACGGGATGAGGCTAAATGCTGTAAGTCTCATTGCACAAGTTTATTTTGGCTCCAAAATCCTTGGAATCAAATGGATCTAATGGCGTCTTTGGAAAGAAATCCCAAATCAGCATTTATTAATGTCCAGAGAGAAGACACTCCTAAGCAGAGTAGCTTTTAGAGATCAGGGGTTTATAACTCTGATGTTTTTTATAATCTTTGTAATTAAGTCTGTCATTTGTGTCCGCACCATCAGCATCCTGCAGGCCAGGAGAGGTGCTGTGTGCAAATGGTCAGTGCAAACCTCAGAGCAGCCAGTGTGTCAGTCCGAGCATGTGTGGAGACAGCAGTGAGGAGGGAGGCTGTGGTGAGTACCTGTACTCATCCTTAACATGTGCACACATTTGTTTGTTTCAAGTTTTAAATGGGTCCTAGAATTCAAAGCCACATTTACCTTGCTGTTCTTCTTGTTGTTCAATTAAGGCAGCTCTAGTGTAGCATACCAAAACATCTGTGCCATCTTCATCTTGCGTTCCTGTGTAAAATGGTTAAAAAATGGTAAATGGCTTGTATTTTTATAGCATCTTCTAGGGTTCTACGACCCCCCAAGGCGCTTTACAACACATCCAGTCATTCACCCATGCACACACACATTCACACGCTGGTGGCATTGAGCTACAACGTAGCCACAGCTGCCCTGGGGCACATTGATGGAGGCAAGGCTGCCCAACACTGGCGCCGGAAAGAAGGGTTAGGTGCCTTGCCCAAGCAGACAACAACTGCAACAGACTAAACGGGACTCGATCCCGCAACCCACTGTTTACAAAATGGGTACTTAATGCCTCTGCCACGTCGTCCCTGTTGTAATGGCCACAGAGAAACGGTTCATTCTGGTGAAAGCTTGTTTAACACGTCATAATCCCCGAGACGTCACCTTCAATTAGCACGTCCCAACCCACTAAATATTGGCAATATATAAATATTGGTCGTGTTAATGCTAACAGCAGAACAGCGCTAGCCTGAGCTCCTGCTAATGCTAGCCTGCGCTACTGCTAATGCTAGCCTGATGGTGCGTTCCAGTTGTCCGCGGAACTCGTTTTTCCAAGACAAGTTAACCGGAAATGAAGCAATGAACTTGGAATTCCGAGCTGCTAGCTTGTACGTTTCAGAGGACCCCGAGATCACCATTTTAAAGATGGCCGTGCCCAGTGCTACCATAGTTGTTGTCGTCTTTATTTTTTTTCATCATTTATATGTTCTGCTTTCTTTCTTTTTGCTATTTAACAGCACCAAGTTGTTGTTTATTCTTGTTATCAATAGTTATGTTGCTGAAAACGTCAGCATTGCCGCCGAAAATGACCAGTGTTTATGGTTTTTTTAACTGTTCCTGGTGTTTACATTTTGACGTTTTTTTCTAGTTTTATGTGGTTTTTCCGAGTTGGAATTTGGAACGCAAAACGAGCTTGTTACGTCATTTCCTGGTCGGAAATTCCGAGTGCCGAGGACAACTGGAATGCACCATGAGCTACTGCTAACGCCCAAGTTGTTGCTAACGCTATCCTTAGCTAATGCTAATGCCCGAGCTACTGCTAATGCTAACCTGAGCTACTGCTAATACGTGAGCTATTGCTAATGCTAACCTGAGCTACTGCTAATGCCTGAGCTACTGCTAATGCTAGCCTGAGCTTCTGCTAATGCTAACCTGAGCTACTGCTAATGCCTGAGCTACTGCCGATGCTAGCCTGAAGTGTTTGCTAATGCCCAAGCTACTGCTAACACATGCCCAAGGTATTGCTAACAGCTGAGTTACTGCTAACGCTAGCTCGAGCTACTGCTAACCCCCTTGGATGAGAGCAAAACAACAAAGAGCAACGGTGGAGCACCACTTACATTCAATGACTAAATGAAACTATGAATGAATGCCAGATAGGTCCACAGCTTGTGGTCCTTGCCCCCCCTCCCCCCCCCCCCCCCCCCCCCCCTAAACTGGCCAACCAGCATGCCATTCTTTAAATATTCATGTCCTGACCAAGTGGGCCAACTTTTCCATCACAGGGCTTTATTGTAGGGTTGTGTTTGGACATTTATCAGGGCTCCTGAGTCATTGTGAGCCCCAACAAAGTTCCATATGCTTTATAGAGGCTCAAAGAACAGATTCCAATTATAAAAAAAAAACCTTAAATGCCATGTATTTGTTTTCCAGGTGTCAAATGCTACCATGTTTGTCCCAACAAGGTGTGTTTGCCTAAGTCATCGGTGTGTGACGGTGTCTCTGACTGCAAAGACCGCAGTGATGAACTGAACTGCACCAGAGCATGTGAGCATCACTGATACTGGTTTGACAGTGTGCTAATTTTGTGTTTGATGACAAAATGTTGTTACAGAACTTTTTATGAACGATGTACTTCATCGTTTTGCAGACTTCAAAAGTTGTTCCTCATCCTCCTACAAATGTGCCAATGGAAAGTGTGTCAGTAAGGTCAACCCTGAGTGTGACGGAGTTAAAGACTGCTTCGATGGCTCTGATGAGCAGCGCTGTAGTAAGAACTCACTCATCACATCATATTTACCCGACTTTGCTTCTGGCTCATTGACATTTTTACATCTCTCTGTTAACCAGGCTGTGGCACCAGGCCTAGAAAGAGAACTAAGATAGTGGGGGGTTCTGATGCTGTGGTGGGGTCGTGGCCCTGGCAGGTCAGCCTCCAGATGGACCGCTACGGTCACGTCTGTGGAGCCACGCTGGTTTCCAGTCGCTGGCTCCTCTCTGCAGCTCATTGCTTCCAAGACTCAGATGCCATTAAGTAAAAACGACACCAAAAACCTCCCATTGATAGCTTTATGCGCCGTATTCATGCTCATTGTTTCTGCAGATACTCAGACGTTCGTGCATGGCGTGCTTACATGGGGATGCGGGTGATGACCAAGGGGAACCATGGAGCTTCCACCAGGCTGATCCGCCGGATTCTCCTTCACCCACAGTACGACCAGTTCACGTCTGACTACGACATCGCACTGCTGGAGCTCAGCTCACCAGTTTTCTTCAACGACTTGGTGCAACCGGTGTGCGTCCCTGCTGCTTCACACACTTTCATCACAGGGACTAGCTGCTATGTGACAGGCTGGGGGGTTCTCATGGAGGACGGTAAGCTGTGCTCAGTCTATTAAAACTGAAAATTTCCCATAGTCCTTGTATTCCATGAACGTTACTGGATGCGTGTTGTTAACTGTAGGCGAACTGGCGTCTCGCCTACAAGAAGCCTCAGTGAAGATCATAAACAGGAGCACCTGCAACAAGCTGTATGAAGATGCTGTCACTCCCAGAATGCTTTGTGCTGGGAACCTGCAGGGGGGAGTGGATGCCTGCCAGGTTAGTGTGTTGTTTTTCTATGAGTTCAATTCTTGTTCATCATCTGTAACTTACGACTACATTTATAATGTTTCATCTGTTTTCACATGCTGCCAGAAAACTTACAAAATGTGAGGGACAGCTAATGCACGCTGTCTCATACATGATTCATTTTTATTTACAAGCAGGGCTGTGTTCTCCCTTTCATAACTTACCCGTACGCAACTTCTCCATTTAGATTCTCGTGTAATCAGCATGCATCTCATCTGTTTCCAGCATTAGTACTACTAATTATTAGTAATACTTTTAAATAGAAAGTTCACTTGGTAACTGTTTTTACTTGTTATTTTTGAAACATGATCAGTTTCACACGCAGGCTGAACATTAAAATAGTCTTCTACCCCTATTTCCTACATTAGCTGCTGATAGAAAATATACGAGGAAACGCTCGGGTCAGAAAAAGCCATTCAGATCTACCTCACACTGTAAAATTAGCTTTCCTGAACTCACCCAACTTGCTCGCAATTGGGAAGACTGTCGTTGATTTAACATCCAGGGATTTAGAATCCAGAGAGAGTAGAGTGCGTCTTGGCTAGTGGAAGCTAACGTTAGCATTAGCAACTCCACAACATGACAGAACCATAGATATATAAAAAAGATGGACAAACCCCACCCATTGCTTTCTAATAGACTTTTATGAAGCCAAATGGATGGTTCCCACCATAGACATGAATATGTAGATGCCCCATTGGGCGCTGGAGAGCGTAACAGTGTCGCCGCCATATTGGATGGGTCTCCTCACTCTCCAAAGTCAATGTAGTGAGCAACTATGCCTGTTTTTGTGCAGCCTACAGTTGCAATAACTGGCATACTATTGAAAACAGATCACGTGGCATTACTATTGACTTTTCTAGCCTACCTGATGGGATTTTATATTTTCATTTATTTAGTTTAATTGTATTTATATTTTAATTATCATGCCATACCATGTGTTTGATTCTGTAAAAATGTTTGCTAAAATGTGTTTTTTAGTTGGGTTAGCACCTTCCTCAGTAGAAATGAATGCACTGAGGGTGAATGGAGACCCATCTAAGATGGCGGCCAGCCGCTACGGCAGCTCCAGTAGGCAGCGCCAGTCCACGGGGCGTCGACGTATATGATGTTTGGGGTTCCCACCACCGCCATCTTGTTGACCCAGACAATCAAAATGGGGAAAGAGGTGGAGCTAAGAGTCTGGCTTGGAGGGTGGGAGCAAATGATTGACACCCATAAACTCTGAACAGATGTAACTACAAGCTAACCCGAAGCTAACACAGAGCTAGGAGCTAACCAGTGCTGTTTTCTGCCCCACACTCCTCCAGCTAACTTCTAGTTCCTGAAACAGGGGCGCCAGAGCTTTTTTTCCACAGAGATCGACTCACAAGGCATTCATTTATACTAGAGACCACTGCAGATGTGTTGAAAAAACAAGTGAATGTTTTTAAAAGATCACACATTTATTCCAATAGGAGCCAAAAATGTCTAAATATAGATTTAAACCCACAAGTATGCAAATTGTTGATGTTTTCTTTTTTCATTTTTTTCCCTTTTGTCATCTTTTTATTGTTTGTGCCCTCAGGGTGACTCAGGAGGGCCCTTGATGTGTCTGGAGCGGGGCAAACGGTGGTTCTTGGCAGGGATCGTTAGCTGGGGGGAAGGCTGCGCGAGGCAGAACCGTCCTGGCGTTTACACACAGGTGGTGAAGTTCAGTGACTGGATCCGTCAGCAGACTAAAGGGCAGGTGTGACTCAGCTTCAGACTCATGAACTTAAAGAGAAAACGACTCCTGCACAATGACACATTCAGTCAGGGGGGTGTACCGCCCTGTCCCACACACACAAGTGTCCTTACGATCTGCAGCTATGTTCCCATGCACTAAAGTGTTTTAGACTCATAAATAAGCAAATGTGGTTTGATGTGCATTAAAACAGTTTAAAACGTAGGTGAGTATGTACCCATGTCAGCAATATGGGAGTTATTTGTTGAAGCATATGTAGCATTCACTTCACAGAAAATCAGTTTATTTTAAATACCATCGACATGTGTATAAACCGATTTTACTGTGGTACTTTATTACTTATTATTTTCCTACATGGCTGCCAACACTTCTGTCTTCTATATTTGTTCTTGTTGAATTTGTATGAAACATCTTCTGAGCAGCACTTGACAAATATATTTCTGATGTAATTTTAGAGATAAAATTATAAAAATCTCGTATTAAAATAGGAGCTTTTATTTTAGAGGTCTTTTTAAAAGAGGTTAAAGAGGTTTATGTGTTTTAATTTCCTAAATGACCCACTTTAATTTATTAGATTAATACCAGTGGAGTGAAAGAAATCTGCAGACAATATGCAAATATGAAATGAGTATGAAATTCTTAAAGGGGACATATTAAGCAAAATTCACCTTTTGCATCCTTTTGTGCTGCCATGTGGGTCTCTCCTGCCTCTATAAACACTAAAATGTGGAAAAAAACATCTGTTTTCTGTCATTGTTTAGATTTAGGAATCATTTAAAAAAGTCCCCGTTTGTGATGTCACAAAAGGGTAAATTAGCATAGAACGCACTCTCACCACTCCAGGCTGGAGGAGCAGCTGCTCTAATCAGAGCTCCTTCCAGATATCGGAGCTTCTCAGCATATAGCAGTCTGAGCGGGGGGTGGGGTGGGCGTGGCCAGCTCCATCTTGTTTTGTTAAAGGGACAGCACCCTGAAACGGCTCATTCTGGAAGGTACTGAAAACGTTAAGAATAAAACTGCTGAAATCACTTTATGTTAGAGGGACTTTATCAACCTTTTTTTATTGATCATAGAACTATTATAACTTTTTTAAATCGCATAATATGTCTCCTTTAAGAATCATCTGGAGTTTTTCTTTGAAATTTTGCTGAAATAGAAGGAAAGAATAAAGCTCAAATGAATTTTGCAATAGAAAAATGTGCTTTGAATATGAATAATGAAATGTCACTCAGACCCCCACCGCCCTCTGTGGCCAGACTAACGCACTTGCAACTTCAGAGTGGCGGCCGGTCCCTGTTGGACTTAATAAAGTGGAGCTGACACACCTGGTGCTGCAGTCTGCTTCCAGCATGTTTCCTGCATGTTTTAGATCGTGAACACAGCTGATTTGTTTGATTTAGTGATGAACCGCTCCTGTAGACACTAATGAAGGCTGAGGAGACATTTCAGCAGTTAGATTAAGCCGTTAAAAAGACGAACGCACAGCGAGGAGATAAAATATACTTTCACTTTCACTAATGGCCACTAGGGGGTGCTTAAAGCAAGCCAAAACTGCATAGTATCCCTTTAAATCTTCCAAATTTGCACCTTTATTCAGACAGGTCGGCACACGCTGAAGATATCTAACTGCAGGATGGATTTGATGATCAACATCTACACAAAGTTACTTCCTGTTTTGTGCAGAGACTGAACTGTTTGTGTTGCAGAAGGGACAAATGTCATCATTTCTTTTAGAAAATGGAGTTAGTTAAAGTTCCCTCCTGCACCCGTCTGCGTACTGTATATCGCTATGTGTTCTCACAGCTCACAGTTTTTGTACTGTATGTGTGTAAATGTGTTTTGATTGTGAGTTTACCTGAGCCATAGCCTCATGAATATATTCTATAACTGCAGTAGAAGTGAATTGTAATTTATTTTTTATCATAATCCTACATTTAAAGTTGTTTATGATGTGTTTAAGGAGCAACAATTACTATTAGAGGACAATCTGATGTTTTCCACCACACCTTTTCTATTTTTCTCTTAAGCTCTTCCTGTTCAGCTCATACTGCCACCTAGTGGCCAGCCTTGATCACTACAACCACTGTATCCTGATGCACCTTACACCAGCAGAATTTAACTCTGATATTTTTATAGCATTATTAAAAAAACAGACCAGTGTCCTTGAAATAATGCTGGTGTCTGTCTTCATACACAACATGTCTTTGTTTCTGTTCTTTCTTGTGTCAATCACTAGAGTCTTATCTTTCCTCCTCATCTAAACAGTTGATTCCAACATATTTGCTGTTTCAGTTTGCCTGGTGTTAAGGCAGACTGACTCACCTCAGCAGTTTGAAACAAACAGGCAGCCTGTCACTGTGATGAGATAAGTGCTCTGCGGTTGGGCAACCTGTTACCTCCACGTGCGCTTGAATGTGGCACTGTTGTTTTTCCTGGGACATATTTTCATTCTGCAATGTGAGAAACTCATCTGACACGCGGATGTCAAGGAAACTGCGCGTTAATGTGCCTGTGCCTACGTGCTGCTCAACCCGTCGACCCAATGAAGCGTGCGCCATGTGCGTAAAACGCGGATTTATTGCGCGTCCTGCAGATTTATTGAAGATTGTGCATCAGAGATCATATTAAATGTTTTAATGAGGATGGAAATGCAAGTTTAGATTAAAATAATCAAGAAAATTGTGGGAAAACTGATTGGCACAATGTTTTCTCATCATCACTTTGGCAGGGGAAGGATACTCCTCTTACGCACGGTGGGTGTGTAGGTGGACGTATCAGGAAGTCCACCATCCAGTGGCCGGAGTGTGGGAAACAATATAAATCGGCGCCACACTCTAAAACGATGGGAAAAAGTTGCACTGGAGTTCAAGCGTGGCGTCCTGTTGCGTGATTTCCCGCAGCCGACCTCAGGAAAAGCCAGCGTCTCCATCCCCGGACCACCAGTCCTGAGCGCGACAGTCTCCAGCGCTGCGCTGCGTTTGAAGACATCCGTGGAGGAGAACCGTCCCCAGCAGGAATTTAAACTCTTACTTGTTTATATTTGAGAGCCGCTTGTTGCGCTGGAGTCAACAAAAT
The DNA here is from genome assembly GCA_006937985.1 of Aphyosemion australe. Classification (NCBI taxonomy): domain Eukaryota; kingdom Metazoa; phylum Chordata; class Actinopteri; order Cyprinodontiformes; family Nothobranchiidae; genus Aphyosemion; species Aphyosemion australe. The sequence goes on from SSNS01000018.1 coordinate 13,874, forward strand.
GAAGGTTTTCCTTCTGCTCTGCCTGTTTTGTGGATTGTATGGTGCTTTCGGAAAAGGTGAGTAAGACTTTTGTCATGAAAGGCGCACAAAGTGCCTGCTGTTCATTTAACCACGCTTCTCCCTTCTCATTACTGCAATTCTAATTTCTTATTTGAACTTATCAGTAAAATATTACTTTTATCTAAAGAAATTGGAGATTTTACGCACAACCATTAGCGCGTCATTAAAAGGGAAAGGAAGAAAATACGCATTTTTGTGATAATCTGTGGTTCGAAAGTAAATTAATAGCCACTTTAGTGTCTGCTGTGGTTCGTGCCTGCAGGAATAAACCTCTGACTTGGCCACTGCGCACCCAGAGATAAGCGCAAAAGCCTTAAGAGCGTGTGTTTGGATAAGTCGGACCTTTGCGCTCCGGCTCCTTGTGCGCCTGGCCCCGGCTGAGTGGATGCATCAAGGGCGTTATTTCCTGAGTGTAACAGATTTGATATGAAGGGAAGAGGGGTCACGATCACCCGTGGACAAGCGTTCCCGGTGCAGGAACTGGGGTTAATTTGTGCGTATTTGCGCTCTGGAGATCTTTGCTGTTGGAGAGACAGAAAAAAAATTCTTCTTTATCATTATTATTAAGAACTTTGCGAAAATATTTGCATCAAGTTAAACTTCTGGCTTGCGGAGACAACATTTCCCTACATTTTTTATAATAAACATTGAAATTTTTTTAATTTTATTGTCATTTTAAAACTTTTTTACTTTCAAACATGAAAATGTTGCACGAATTAAATAAAAAGAAAACCCGATTTTTGACAAGATTTGGTGAAATTGAATGTTTTTTATATTTGTTGATTCGTTTTGTAGTTTTTTTAAATAAATAGGCTTAAAAATCACACAAAAATTTAAATATGATCACATAACTGATGGTTTTAAAATGTCTAAACAAAATAAATACATCTGGAACAAAAAAATGATGTGTAATTTTGCATTATAGTCAATACATTTTACATTTCTATTGTTTCTTATCATTAAAAAATTTGGTCAAATACAACAATTCAGAAAAGTTCCATCCATCCATACGTTAAAATTATTTTCATTACTTTTTACATGATCATAGAAAACTGATCAAAACTAACTCTACATAGCTTAAACATCTATTTTACTCAAAATCACCAAACAAACTCATATTGGTCATAAAAAATGTTTGTTCCAGATTTCTTAAGTTCAGGGGGGATTTTTATCCTGTGAGGAAACCTGTGACAAAAGCACCTCATGATTAATAATTTCCCCGCCAGGCTATTTGTAATGCATAAAATGACAAACAAAACTTAAAACTCCCAAAATGTTACTCAAACTGTGGTTTGCTGCATATTTTAGGAATAACTGTGACAGTGGGTGTAACAGGAGCTTGATTGGTCAGCTCCAATGGCCTGAGCAGAGACCCAATCTGCATCAAATCTGATGAAATTCAAACCTGATAAAAGCCTCTCATTGGATGCAATGGTCAGTATAGCTGATTAATGGTTTAAAAAGACATATGCCAACTAAAAAACTAAACAAAAAAGCAGCTTTTTTGCTAAATTGAGCTAAATATGTCTTGTATAATGTAAAAATACTTAATAATTCAAAATTATTTCATGGGAAATTTAAAGTAATGGGAAAACGCCCCCTATTAGTTGCTCATTTAAACTATTTAAGGAGATCACTGACTTCCTTTACATTGTTGTGTGCTCATTTGTTGCCTTTTCACACACTGACAAACTCAAGGAAATGGTTTAGGAAGTGCTACTGTGAGTAACACTAGCTGTGTTCAGCGGTGGGTCTACTGGGAACAATGGTGCAGAAAAGTCATAAATTTACCAGCTGCTTGACCAATAATTTACGCACTAACAGGGAGCCGAGGAATGTTTGAGAACGAGTCGGAGAAAAATGGATTTCCTCAGAAAGAAAGGAAGGGTGGACAGACAAGTACGGAAGAGGATTAGGGCCACTGAAAAGAAAAAAATAAGGAAAATAATTTTTAATTTATTCTTAGACTTCTGAGTTTAATCACAGAATTCTGTGATTAATCTCAGAGTTCTGACTTTTTTATCAGAAGTCAGAATTCTGCGATTAATCACAGAGTTCTCAGATTAATCACAGAGTTCTCAGATTAATCTCAGAGTTCTGAGATTAATCACATAATTCTGAAAAAGTCAGAATTCTGAGAAAAAAGTCAGAACTCTGAGATTAATCACAGGTTTCTGTGATTAATCGCAGAATTCTGACTTCTGATAAAAAAGTCAGAACTCTGAGATTAATGACAGAATTCTGCGATTAATCACAGAGTTCTGAGATTAATCACATAATTCTGAAAAAGTCAGAATTCTGAGAAAAAAGTCAGAACTCTGAGATTAATCACAAGTTTCTGTGATTAATCTCAGAGTTCTGACTTTTTTTCTCAGAAGTCAGAATTCAGAGATAAAAGTCAGTATTCTGTAATTAAATCTGTGATCAATCTCAGAATTCAGATTAATCTCAGAATTCTGACTTCTGAGAAAAAAAGTTAGAACTCAGAGATTAATCAAAATTCTGACTTTTTCAAAATTCTGTGATTAATCTCAGAATTCTGAGATTAATCACAGAATTTTGAAAAAGTCAGAATTTTGAGAAAAAAGTCAGAATTCAGCGATTAATCTCAGAATTCTGACTTCTGAGAAAAAAAGTCAGAATTTTTTTCCTTTCTTTTTTTATTTTTATAGTGGCCCTAATCCTCTTCCGTAGACAAGTGTCTTCATCTCATTAATGCACATCAACAATGGAGGTGAAAATGTTGTTTTATTTAATAAGTAACTGCTGAATTGAGCGAGAGGTCAGAGTGATCACAGATTCTTCCCGCCTGCTGCAGTCAGAAGTTTTTTTTGCCTATAACTCCAACTGTCTTCTGTGTCCCCATCTTCTGTTCAGTCTCAGCAGACGTACATTCAAAGAAGAAGTTCAGCGTTCCTCTCCTGGATGTAACGAGTGGGCAGCTGGTTCTGGAGGCCAACCAGACGCTGCAGCTCAGCTGCAGGTGAGCTTAGGTTCTCGGATCAGCGGCCAGGGAACTTCAAGCTGATGAGTCACCATCCTTTCTATCTGGAACTCTGAGAAAACCAAACATTCTTCTTTTAGAAATGTGAAAGTCACCAAAATTTTCAAACACTTTTTATTCTTTTTTTTATGTTTCTCTCAAATACTGCAGGGATAATAAGATACAATAATCATTTTTTACTTAATTAATTGGAAGAGTCTCCTGTCATATCCACTTTATTCTAACAAAATAAACACAATAGAAGTGAAATTGGAGTTTGCAGAAACCTTTTTATATGCAGCATAAAATGAATGATGAATCAGTGAAAATGTATTGAGTGAATACGTTTTGTGTTCAAAAACATCAGATTTGGGGGTGAATTATTGTCAGAAATGTCATAAAACATTTAAAAACTAGTGTGTAATCATGTGATGATGATCTGAGAACAGGTGCATTTGCATGTTTCGGCACTAAAACCTTTAAATTCACTTTAAATCTAATCATTTCTGATTATTTCTCACCTATTGGCTCTAAATGTGAAACAAAGGGGACGTGTGTGTGAGTGTGTTTTATGATCCAACGATGACCTTAGTGACGTGTGTGACCATGCAGGGGCCGCTGGGAGCTGTCCTGGGCGTTTCCTGCCAGCTTGAACAGAAGTCAGGTGGAAGTGAACGAATCACGCTGTGGAAGGACGAGCCAGCACTACTGCAGCCGGCTGAGCGTGAGCCACATCCAGGTCCATCACACCGGCTCGTATCGCTGCTCGTACAGGTCCTGGACTCAAAAGCAGAGGTCCATTTATGTCTATGTCACAGGTAAGACACAGAATCTCACCTCAGATGGTTTCTGACACAGCTCCCATGCACTGAGACCCCCCTGACTCCCTCACCCCCCCTCTCCTATTGTTCGTTCCCTCAGGTTAAACAGGATGTGGTGGGTGCTAAATACAGACCAATGCCAAAGAGCCAATTATATCTAAACTGTTTGTCCCAACAACACATCCTTCTAGATGACTCTGGCACAGTTCAACCCCGCTCCTCCCCTGCCTTTCTTTCTCATCGCAGGCCCACCTCCCTCTGGGCTATTTATATAAAACCTTTTTTACTTTCATTTACGTGCTACCTTGTGGCCAGGAATAGCCCAGCTGCTGAAAGGCTCAGGGCCTGGGCAGAGTTTCCCAGGGCATCAGCCTTATCTGCTCTGCTCAGCTTTGCTCGAAGCATCCTGTGCTTTAGGGGAGGAGGGAGAGGCCTGGGAGTTGAAGGGGTGGGGGGACGCTGCTGCGTCTTTACAAGGTGGTGGAAGTGTGTTTTTGTGCGTGAGTGGCGATGAGAGGAACGCCGGTGATTCAGAGTTATGCAGGCCAGTGGCAGAGGAGGCACGATGTCTGCCCGGGCGCTCCTCCCTGTCCTGGAAGATGACGCCGCTCAGCTCCAGCTTTACGAGCCGCAGAGCTGGGCTGCACGCCAGGGTCACGGGGCATGCTACTGTTTGGCCAACAGGACCCTCGAGGGCCATCAATCGCTCAGGTCACCATGTCCATTAAGCATCAAACTTGGCCTGCAGCTCAGTTCAGATGTTGCCTCCCTCCTCGAGGCTTCTATTAGGAATCAAAGCAAGAGAAGGAAGCCTTGGGTCTACTAGTCCTTGGGGTACTTTTGTTCGAAGGTTCAGAGATTTGCTTTCCTTGAATAACACCCTACGGTCACAAACAATACAGCGAGCAACACCCACACCTTTGAATGGCACAGAACTTTTACTGTAGCGGAGCGGAGCCGAGAAAACACAGAGAGGCTGTTTGTTTGCTTCTAAACAATCTTATTTGTTTATTGTTGACTGCAGGTAGTCATGTGCTGCATGGGCGTGGAGGACAGTTTTGGAGGGTCTGTTTGTTTTTGTTTATTGTTGGGATGCTTGGAAGTGCAGTTGGTGGTTTGTGTGTTTTAGCGCAGAAACTTGAATTACAAAAGTTTAGTTAATGCAAGAATTTCACTTTCTCACTTAGTAAAGCTCCTCGTTTCAATTAAGGGCATCAAATATTGTGTGGTGCACTAGTGAGTGGTGCAAAATGTACATTTTCTCTCATTAGAACAAGAATGAATGGCACTTTCAGTTTTTGTACGGAAGTCAAATTTGCCATAATTCTGTAGGGAAATTTAATTTGCAATCAGTGAATTATTTTAAAAGGCATCTTGGACTAAAAACAAATTCATTTAAAGAGTATAACAAGGCCTAAATAAAAGAGCAAACCATGATTTTTCAGTACCCCTGTGACCTTGTGATGGGGAGCTGGTGCCGATCTCTAACGGTCACTGAGGTGGAGTAGACCTAGACAGGTAGACAATCTGTAAGAGAACATGCAGGTTTTGGGACAAAACCCACAAATATGTGAGTAAAAACATGCAAATTCCAAGCAGAAATCCTCAGTTATGCATCAAACCTGCAACCTTCTTGTTACAAGGTAACATTGTAAACCAACTGCACTGCTGTGCAAATATAATAACGTAATATATTTTTCTTTGAAATGCCTTTGAAGAACTGTAAACTTCCTTGTTTCAAACAAAAATTTGCGGTTTCTTAAAAGTTTATCCCAAATTTGGCATTTTGATACTAAAAGGAGTGGTGCAAACACACGGTCTAAATTTAGCCCTAGCTTACTTTAGAGGTGAAACGGATTCATTTCCTGAGTGTTTCCTGATATTATTCTCTGACTGTCAATAGAATGGATGAATGAAATTTTTTCCCTCTAGCATTATAAAGAATAATTTTATGAATATTACATGCAGGCTGTATTTAATTTTCCAGCCTACCAAACAGTGGCGTTCCCAGGAAAATTTCAGGGGAGAACCAGTGAAAATTTTTGGGGTGGCACACCAAATTGGTCTTTGTGGTTACTTTTCTCCATCGTTCTTTTAAATAAAAACTAAAAAATAATAAATAATTTTTGTTTTTTGTTATAATTTGTAATATTTTAGAATTTTAAAACTGTTTAATTTGTTGCTGTTTCAACAAAAACATCCATACGTATACTTTTGTGGGAAATGGTGAGCCTCAAGTGACATACAAATATATTCAAATTGTGATTTATTTAATAAATTATTCATTAGATTTTTATTAAAAAATATTTTTTACGTGCTATAAAATTAATATAATGTACGGTTTGTGTGAATGTGTTTGTGATTTATTAAAGGCCAAGTTCACTGAGAAACCGGTTTTTACTTGTTATTTTTGAAATATGATCAGTCACTCAGAGTTTAACATGCAGGCTAAACGTGAAAACAGTCTTTTACCCCTATTTCCTGCAGTAGCCGCCGATTGAAAATATACGAGGAAATGCTCGGGTAAGAAAAACCCTGACAGATCCACGTCACACTGTAAAATTAGCATTCGTGGACTCACGCATCTTGGCTCGCAGCAGGGAAGCTGTGTTGGTTTAGCATCCAGGATAGAGCGCCTTGGCTAGTAGAAGCTAACTGTTAGCATTAGCAACTCCACCACACAGCAGATCTCCTCCAGGCTTGTGTTATTTGTGGATATAAAACATCAACGTTGCAGAGCAAACAGAGTCAGTGGTACAGTCGTGTTGCTGTTAGCCAATCAGAGGCGAGATGTCCAAATATTAGGAAATAAGAGTCAGAAATCGACTCACAAGGCGTTCATTTGTACTAGAGACCACTGCAAATGTGTTGAAAAAAACAAGTCAACTTGGTCTTTAAGGGGTGCCAGTGGGGTGGCCAACAATTTTTCAGGGGTGGCCACGGCCCCCAATGGCCACCACTTGGGGGCGCCACTGCTACTAAACACTTAGCTTTTACTGTATATTTAACATTATTAGAGTTTGTCAGTGCATTTAGTTAGCGTGCTTTCCTTGTGCACCATGTGTGTCCCTGACCGCAGTGTTTGGGTTTCAGACAGCCAGCAGCCATTTGTGGAAGACACGGGATCGAGCCCAGATGTGTTGTACATGAAGGTGAAGGAGCCGCTGCTCATCCCCTGCAGGGTCACTGACCCCAAAATCACCGCCACGCTGGTCAAGGTTAGTGCACGGAGGAAACCGTATCAGCCCAGAAACAGGAACTCTTTCAAGTCACGTTTAGGTGCAGAGTGTATCTACGCACTCGCGTCACACTTTGTCCTCCTCTGCTCCGTTACACCCCCCACGCCCTATGAACATCGTCACTTCTCCACTTGATTCTGGATCATTCACCACATTGTTCTTGCCTTGGCAGCCGTCACACCGTGGCGTGTGTGGGTGTCCGTTTGTTTGTGTCCGTTTGCGGATATGTGTGAAAGTGTGCGCGGATGTGTTTGTGAGTGTTGGCACTTGAGCGTTGAGTGAGGACGAGAGCGGGACACAAGCGTTTGGAGTGCTCTCTGTCTGCCGGTTGCATGGCGTTACGTGCCTGCACCCGTTTACGATCAAACAAGAACCGCCGTTGGCACCGTTCTCCTCTGGAAACAGGACATGGACCTTTTGGCCACCGGCCATTACCACTTCCCACATCTTACCCTTCACTTCTGGTTGAGGAATAATAGCTGACAACTTTCCCTAGCTGATGCTTTAAACAGCTGGCAGGCCTGGTGCAGGAAGCTTCTGTTGGTCCCAACAGACTGAAGCACCATTTTTATCTGTAATCACAACTGATTTACTGTTTTTGACAGAAATTTTATTACAATCTCAAAAAATCTTTATTGGATCTTCACGGATCAACACAGAAATGAATACTAGGCCTTTGACCGAAGACTTTTTGGATACATGGAGGTGAAATCATATCCACACACGTTTTTGTCCTGCCTCCATCGCCTGACAAGTCTCTGGAACAGCTACGGTAATCACTCTAAAAATAACTCTCCTCCTCTTCCTCCTGCGCCGGCGGGTTTGAACCAGGAATCTTCCCACTGTCAGAGCCTCTGGAGTGTTTTTTTCCTGGAAGGACTTTACCTGTGTCTCTGCTCTGACCCTTCTCAGAGCAAACAATACCCGTGAGGCTCTGCTCTCTCGCTTAAGCTGTGAATGTAAGGCCTGACCTGGGGTTCCAGCCCTAATGTCTATATCCTGTAGTAACAGGATGTAAAGAGACGGTCTGGAGGCACGTTTCACATATCCTGAACCTATTGCCCCCCCCCCTCATTCCTCCACCTCTGCTGCCACCTTGTCAACATGTACAGTAGGGCTGAGAGGATGGATGTATGGAGGCAAGGAGGGCACTGAGCGCGCTCAGACGGGGCGTCAGTGAGTTCAGAAGGAGGAGGCGAAGGGAAGCATGTACTTCACAGGACTGAGAGGGGAGGACAAAGAGGTCAGCGGCGTCTCAGAGGGTCACCTCACCCAGGGGGGGGGGGATATCAGTCAGTTCACACTGGGGAAAGTGTGTGATGGTGGGGGCCGAAGGAGGGGGTCTGTTCCCCTGAGGGAGGGTGGGAGGCTTCCACAATGTCACCAAAAAAAACATTTCCTTGTAGCTGCCTCAAAGAAAACAACATGGTTGTACAGGTTACACAAATGTCCAGAGTCAAGGATTACAAAAGCAGCACTGATGAAGCCAGCTTTAATCCTCTACAGTTTCCACGTAGCTGGAGGTCATCTTACGTCGATGCGATTCTGCTCCGGTTCGCTGTTGCTAATGTGTTTCCATCATTTTGTTGCACGACACCCACTAAGGAGACATGCAGCCGTTGGCTTTTTGCATGTGTAATCGTGGAATCTGCAGCAGATTAACTTTTGATGTCAACCCAATTCAAGATGGCGGTCAGCTTACTTTAGCAAAAACGGTGCTAACTCTTATATTTCAGAGGTACTGAGTTCAAATTTGGTGTCGTTGGAGCTGAGAGTCACAACACAAACTCTGAGTCCTAACAGGTTTTTCTTTGCTTTTTTGCTGTTTTTTAAAGGTGACGTTCACTGAGAAACAGTTTTTTTAAAAGCCTGACAGATCTACGTCACACTTAACATTCATGGACTCACCCGTCTTGACTCACGACGGGGAAGGCTGTTGTTGGTTTAGCATCCAGGTAACAGCAGAGAACGTCTCTGCTAGTAGAAGCTAACCGTTAGCATTAGCAACTCCACCACATGGCAGAACTCCTCCAGGCTTGTGTTATTTGTATAGATAAAACATCAACGTTGCAGCGCAAATGGAGTCAGCGGAGTCTCGTTGTTGTTAGCCAATCAGAGGCGAGTAAAAATATCAGGAACAATAATGAGTAAGACTCTATATTCTGCCATTTCCTGGCCCCCAATTCTTCCGGTTAATATGTACTTCCTGAAACAGGAGCGCCAGAGCTTTTTCCCACAGAAAATGACTCACAAGACATTCATTCATACTAGAGACCACAGCAGATTTATTGAAATAACGCGTGTATGCCCACTAAGATTTGACCAACAGCTAAAACTCCATCATTTCTCAGCAGCAGATGAAACCCTGGCATCATTGGCATTCTTGATGTTTTTTTACATTGTCTTGAAACACATTTTAGCTAAAAAATGTTTATTAAATGCTTAAAGCATCAATTCACATATATATGGTTCATCACTGTACCGTTTCTGCTCTCCTCCCACAGTTTTACACCCAGGTTCTGACTCCCGACCAGGAGAGCATTATTTGGGACACCAAGCAGGGTTTCACCATCAAGTCTCCACTCTTAAATTCCACTGGTCTCTTCCACTGCCAGACTATCATTGATGGTGTCACATACAAATCAAAACCTTTCTATGTGCACAGACAAGGTCAGCATGCTTTGTCTGGTGAAGTATACAAATCACAGTATGTCACAATCCCAGTGGTTCTAAACCCTCTGTCTTTTTCTCTTTCTTCCCAGTGAACGACATCACAGGTGTGTATCTGAATACCAGCGAATCTGTGCAGACCCTGAAGGGGGAGCAGCTGGTCTTAAACTGCACTGCCACTGCAAAACTCAACACCAGGGTCAACATCACCTGGGAGTATCCTGGAAAGGTCAGAACTGCATTCAGCACGGCACACACTTAGAGTTTTACTTAAAAATGTGTCCATGGTTTGTTAAAGCAGCATTCCGCAACTTTGCAGTTATATGGTCTCTGTCGCCCTCTAGAGGCTTGCTGCGTAACGTCACTGTCGTAACATTAAATCTCTCTCTCGGGCATAAGAGGCATGTTTACATTCCTAATTTCAGGCAAAACAACCAAAACAAACTTTTCCACCTCCACACATTGAATAAATAGTTTTATCAGGACTGTATAACAACTTTATGCCCGACCAAACACAATAACCCTGGTGAAATCATTTATTACTTACCTAGCCATTAGCAGCACGGCTAGGTCAGAGTCCGTAGTTCATGCTGTTCTTTCTAAAAGAGCTCTCCAGCCAGGAAAAGACGGCCCAATAATAACTCTGGTCTTTGCTCTTGTTCTATCACGTTCTTCTTTTCTTTTCCTAGATTCCTCTGATAAGGGATTTCTAGCTTTCTTTGGTGAATCTGCCGCTGCTACAGCAAGTCTACGTTATACAATTATGGCAAACCAAAGGGATTAAAAAAATGCGCGTTCTAAACTTGCATTATGTCATAATGCTCGCTTTTAGAACACGCGAGTATTTGCCCCCTTTGGCGTCAAGACGCGCATTTTGGCGGACATAACGCGCGTTTAGAACGTGCGCTTTTTCATCCCTTTTTGGCTTGCCATATTCTGCCGTAAAATGACACCCAGTCAGTACTTCCGGCACTACCCGATGCACAAAAACTGTATAGCGCAGTAAACAGACGTGGGACCCCCCAACATTATCACATGTATGAAAATGAACATAATAGATAATAGTATGATGCAAAAACTTTATAGAAAAGCATAATTTTAAGGTGTAAAAGTTGCAGAATGTTGCTTTAAACATTTACTGCAATTAGGAAAGAGTATCAAAAGTAAAGCTATCGTGAAAAATTAAATCATTAAACAACGTGTTACTGTCACGTGTCACTTCCTGGTTGGCTTCACAAAATTCAGACCTCCTTTTAAGCAAAAAAATCCAGTGCATTGTGAAGCACATTCCTAGGCATGCCAAGCCTGTAGGGGGCAGTAGTTCCCAAAATCTTTGGCGTCTTTGCCGAAAAACATTCCTTGGACGTGGAATAACTAAGTGGCCGGCAATAACTGTCCTTAACATCGTTCTTCACCTGCGGTCTTCTAGAGTGGTAATGGAGTTTGTAAAAACAAGTGAGTGTAAACACAGGTAGCATTTTTGTCACCAGCAGTGACGTTGCGAAATCTAAAATCCCGATTATTGACATCCACAAGCAAATACTGACAAGGGAAAAGCCGCAAATCTCCACTTTGGTCGGAGTTTTTTAAAGAATAATTTTTGGTGGTGTTTAAACTTCACTTTTGCGTAGATGACGGGCCAAATCGAAGAAAAATAACTTCATTTTGTGGGATGCCCGGCAATGTGTACAGGGTATGAGTTTGTAATTTAAAGGTTTTATTTTAACCTGTTCAATAAAAAAAACAGCAATAAGCAGAAAAATAAAACTGAGAAAAAACATTAAAAAACTCAAATAATTATGATAAATATTAGGGATTTTCGATATTATCGGACAGTTTTTGCGTCAAAATATAATATCTGAAATTATCTGCGTTCATTTTCACTCTTTTAATGACTCAATGCACATTTTATACAGCTACTTCTCCTCCCACTCAAAATTTCAAAACATGACAGATCCAAGGTAACGTTTTTGAGATATTTTTGGGTAATTTTGGCACAACTAGCCTAACTTAAATCATAGTAGTTGTCATAATTTGCACAGATAATGTTTAAGTATGCAAGATAGGAGCTATGCTAGTTACCTAATATAATTTAGTTTTCTGTTTATGAGGGGGATCCTGCATTTATTGGTATTGGTTTATATCGGAATTTAAAAGTTAGAATATATCAATATATTGATAGATCGGTATATCGATATATCGATATACCGGTATATCAATATATTGGTGTATCAGATATTGGATATCGTAAAAAATAACCCTGATAATAATACTCATTTCCATTTAAACCTATTAATTTGAACATGGTCAAAAGGAACAGGAAACAAGAAAAGGACATTTCAATCCATTTAATGTCAGGTAAATTAACATCAGGTGAATATGGTACAGAAAGGGTTCAGATTTTGCAGCTAATAGTTTTAACACTGGTTGACCAATAAGAAATGAGGCGGTAATGAATTAGATTAAAAGGTTTCCCAATAGAACAGTAAAGAATTTTTAATATTTTATTGTATCAGATACAATCAGATAGCATTTTTTAATTAAAAAAAAATCGATAATCTACTAATATAATACATATCAAGATATCAGGCTATTGGTAATTTATGTCACCTAAGCCTAAAAGACAGAAGATTATGTTTTAAAATATTTATAACTCACTCTTTTTTGACACAAGTGGTTTAAAAATCTGATTGTTTCAAATAGTTGATGGATTTTTATTAAATATGCTGACTTTGCTGCTTTCTCTTCTCTCACCGAAGCCGAACAAAGCAGGCTCCAGCTTCAAAAGGCTGGTGAAACACTCGATGCACATGATGTTCTACAACGTCCTGACCATCAAGAACCTCCAGCGTTCAGACAGAGGCCTCTACACGTGTCGCGTCACCAGCGGCGAACAGAGCAAGCAACGAAACGTCACGGTGATGGTCCACGGTGAGTTTAGTTCCCTAAAGCGTCCTGACATTTAGAGAGTGGAATCACAGTCATGAGCTCAGATTACTCACTGAGATTCTCAGTTTTGTTTTCAGTCTTCAGACTCACAGAAATCTGACTCATGCTGATGAAGTCACAGCAGCCACCAGGAAGCCTGCTTGAATGAGTTTCTCTGCTCCGTTTCAGATCGGCCGTTTATCCGACTGAAACCCAGAAACGGATCTGTGATGGTGGCGCAAGCGGGGCAGAAATCCTACAAAATCTCCCCCAAACTGCGAGCGTTCCCCCCACCTGACGTCATCTGGTAAGGGATGTTCTTCACCCTCATCGATCAGAAACCCAACCCTCTTTTAGGGTTAGGGTTAGGGCTAGGGTTTGCTCAGAAGTGTTTTTTCTCCTGCAGGTTGAAGGATGGCAAGGTGGCAACAGACCAGTGCTCCAGATACCACATGATCGGGGCTTCCCTGGTCATCCGGGATGTTGCAGAGGAGGACGCGGGAAAGTACACCATCTTTGTGCGAAACCAGAAACACGGACTCCTCCGGAATATCACACTCACACTTGTGGTTACTGGTGAGTCACGGCAAATCCCTTTCCCCAAACACAGTCTTTTCTTCCTTACAGCTAATATGGTGTTTTTGTCGTATAGTGAGCCCTCAGATTGGGGAAAAAGCGGTGTCGTTGCAGGACCCTGGGTCCGTGCCTCAGGGCAGCAGGAAAACGCTGCGTTGCACGTCCCACGGGGTCCCTCCTCCTCACATTCAGTGGCTCTGGCATCGCTGCCCATCCAAAGGCCTGTAAGTAGCAGGAGATGGGAAGATAAAGCATCAACTTTATTGTTAATTTAGAAAAGAAAACACAAGCTACCCTTACAAAACTAGCAATATTCTATTTTCTATTTAATTTCCTTATCCAATAAATAAAAAAAAATACTTTATTCCTAAATTAAAGAATATTTCCGTAACATAATCTGGGATAATTACGAACAATAGTTATTCTGATTATTTAACTTGATGCAGCAGATTTTTAAATAAACTGTACTGCAAAAAAACACCTATACAGTAGTTTTTATAAGGTGAGTGCATGTTTTGGCTGAGAAGTGACATCACACTATAAGGATTCACACACACACCTAGATGTTTGCTTTACTGTAACGTAGTTGTTTGTGTGCCTGTGGGATTTTTGAAAAACGAGACATGTTTTGTCTATGTCAGCATGCGCTCAGACAGCATTTCCTCCTTGCAACCAGAACAGATGCCTTCTAGGGCCTTTTAAGTGTTGGAATGTGTCAAAAAGCGTGTGTGTGTGTGTGTGTGAGAGAGTGTGTGTGTGTGTGTGTGTGTGTGTACGTGCATGTGTGTATTTTGTCAAGCCTGCGTTTGTAAGTTTGTTTATCCATGTATTTCCTCTCCCATATTCCTCTATGCTTACATATCTATACATCTATAGATATATGTATATGTATGTGTGTGTGTGTGTGTGTGTGTGTGTGTGTGTGTGTGTGTGTGTGTGTGTGTGTGTGTGTGTGTGTGTGTGTGTGTGTGTGTGTGTGTGTGCCTCCACAGACACAGTACACGGTGTATCTCAGACTTGAAAGGACAGAGAAAAAACAGCCCACTTCAATAGGAGCCAGTTCCGTGCTCACAGTCACGATTTGTTGGTTTCCAAATCAAACGCTATGATTTAATGAATTTCCTGCGCAGGACGCGGGGCGAGAGGCCTGTTTATTATTGTGATTGCACCGAGCATCCTGTGATGCTTTTTCTAATATCTGACACACACTCTATATACAACGTTCTCATGAGAAACGGCCCAACCCAAGAAATGCAGAGAACTAGAAACCGAGTCAAGCCAAAACACGAGCGAGTGTTAAAGCAGTCGCTTGGCAGGTGAGCTGCTTATTGTGTTCCTGATGACCAAGTCAGGAAGGTTAAGTGTCACCTGAGAGAGCGCCACAATCAGAGCGGTTTACATGAGTAATAAGAACATGTTCAGGGCTGAAGTATGATTTCTAGACTGATAATTCTTCATGTTGATGATCAAGTACACTGTAAGACCTGAAATGTTGATTTTACTTAAAGTGACAGTGTGTAGTTTCCTGGCGATAGGGGGCAGCAGTACATGCATTTCAGACCGTGACTGTCGCTAAATGCTACCTGTCCAGCAGAAAGCGTGACTCCTCAGACTTTGATAGTCCTTCAGCTAATTCCATTGAGAGAATTTAATGCTGATGCTAGTTTACTGGCGGTGTAGGATCTGCTCGGGGTCCTGCGCCTGCTGATGACGTCACACTACGGCAATACCACTCGACCAAAATGTATTGCATCTCTTTTTCGATTCTGTTCTTTCACATAGGTTTTGGAAAGAATTTAGCAGTTTTGTTATTAAATTCATGTTTCTTACCGTCTAAATGTTTTCAAACGTGGTGACGTAACTTCCGTAAGTCGTACGTCCAGCCAATCAACTAGTGTGATGTCATCAGCAGGCGCAGGACCCCGAGCAGGATCACGTAGAAGTAAACACGATGTCTAATATAGCGCCCCCCCCAGAGACTTAAACCCGCGCCCTATGTACTTTAGACCCGATTTTTATTGTTTCGTTATATATTACGAAACCACCAATATTTTTTTTACGACTGGACGTCATTTTATTAATTTTCAATAACATTTCGATGGATATTTATATTTGAGGACCCGCTCGAAAATGAGATGACGCATCTCAAGCGATTTTTACCCTCATAAAATATAAGTTAAATAAATAAATACATTTCCAGAGATTAACGGTAAAAACTACACATCGTCACTTTAACCAAGTTGCGTCAACTGGTTCCACTAAACCTATTTGCTTGGATGAAGAAGAAATTTACATTTTTATGTTAAAAGTAAATATATGTTAGTCTTTACATTTAAGCAGCTAGGTTTATTGGAACCAGTTGACGTAACTTGATTAAGTAAATTCAACGTTTCATTTCTTACAGTGTAAATGCTTTATACTGTGTTTCCTGTGTTGTGTGTACATCAGAGACGTCAGATGAAATCTGCAGGTGGGAAAGACCAATAAAGGCCCCAAAAACCCAATTAAAAAAAACACGAGTGTATCGGTGCTGCAGTCGATCTTATAAATGCAGAAAAAGAAGTCTGAAATATTTGAAGTCCCTGCAGATTCCATCTGGTCTGTGAGCTGTCTCAAGTCCGGGTCCTCTGTAAAGCTCTGTTCTGGTTCAGCTTGTAATGTCTGTTCTCAGTGTTTTTACTTGGATCAGTGGTTTTGGTTGGATCCTCACTCGGCCCTTGTTCTTTGCAGCCTGGCTGCACCGCGAGCCTGACGCCATGCCGGAGGAGGCCCAGGGCCAGTGGGACAGGCTGGCCCAGACTGATGGGTGTCCTCTTGCCTCGGTCCCGGGTCCACTCCTGGGTCCGGCCCTGGGAACTGCAACGCTCTTATCTGGCCCGAGCAGGAGGCGCGCTGGGCTTCCTGTGCAAAAATCAGAGCGCTTTTCCTCTCGTTGTTTGGCTTCCTCTCCGACGCGAGACACTTCCCAGCGGCGTGATTGTCCCTTCGTCTTCAAACGTGGCACAGTCCGCTTCCTCAAGAGCTTGATCTATTCTTGAGTGCACCACCACCTCCCTCCACACACACACACACACACAAACACACACTCCCCTGGACCCTGCTGCCCCCACATACCTCTTCCTTCACCAACTCTGCCCTCTACCCCTACAGAGGAACAACTCTCCATCACCTCCCACCACGGAGCTCGCCTCCTCCTCCTCCTCCTCCAAACACTCATCCCTGCTTCTCCATAACACCCAGAACCCCTCAGTGATGATCCTGTGTCTGCTAAACTGTAATTTGGGGAAAGAGACTTGAGCACTGCTGAGCAGTGAGGATGAGGAGACACAGGAAGCCAGGACATGTATACGTATATATGATGATTATTTATTTAATACCGCCCAGCTCTAGTCCCACCCCACTCCTATGCTTGTCATATTTCACACTATGAGCCAGAACAAGCCCATCTTCCACCTATCCATTTCTGGAGCTGCTTTGCTTATGTTGTTTTTGTGTCCTAGAGTGGTACTATAACGGGTGCATGAACCGCGCCCGTCACAAACCCCGATATGATTCTGGCATCCACATTTATATATAAAAAAAGAAAGCTGTGAGTTTCTGTCTGGATTAATAGCCACAAGTCTGAAGGATAAACGCGCTCATCATGGGATGCCTTCAGTTCTCCATGAAAGACTCAGAGGTCAGCAGAGGCCTACCATGTAGGACAGACCAGAGACTATCCTGAGTCATCCCATAATATTAAATGTCTTCTTTTTCTGTGTCAAATGATGTCAGCATAACAGCCCTGATGTATTTGTATCAGATGTTCAGTAAAACCTAAATATGTGTGATATTATCAGCCATTTTTAAGAGAAGTGTTCAGTTTTTTATTATTTTTGGGTATATGAGTAAACCTGTCAGTGTGTGTGTACTTGCTGGTGTGCATGCATGTATCCCATTTTTACGGGTGTCTGCCAATGTGATTCAGTCTCTGTATACAGATGTTTAATGAGTAATATATAAATCTAATATTTAATAATTTTATACAACTAACTTACATACAAACAAGTGTCCATATTTGCCTGCTCTGTATGAATCTGTTAAGATGTAATGAAGTGTTATATCATATGTTTGTGGTTCTTTGCATTAAAGGTTGCTTGTATTTGTGTGTTGGTTTCATCCCTCGTGGTTCTTTTTGGGTAAAAGTGTAATTAGGCAGGAGAACAGACACTGATATATATATTAGAGCGAGACGATCATATTTTCAGGCAGCTGCTCACCCTGTTGGCAGGCACACACTGTGTGAATGTGGATGAATGAACGCATCATTTTCTGTTCCTAACTACCACCGTGTCCACTCATCCATCCTAATAACTTTCCTGTGAGGAAAGGCTTGATTTTCCTGCAAAGCATGAGCGTGTTTGTTGGTGACTAACTGGTGAGGATGTTGTTGCGGTTGCATATATGTACAAATGTGCTGATCGTGCATGTGCATGCGTGCGTGTGTGTGTGTGTGCGTGTAGCATGTCATGCACAGGGTGGGTCAGTTTTGCAGTCATGCACACACACCCTATCTGGATGCCAAGAGGAAGAGCAATCAGGGAGCAGAGAGGAGCCAAACTCAGGGAGGAGCTCAGGACAGACAGACAAGAATGATGAGGAGGAGCAGAGAGGGTCGGTGACACATCCCTAAACAGATCAGTGAGCAAAGTGGAAATGATAGCTTACACTGAGGATGTCTAAATAAAAAAAAGTGAATTATTTTAGTAACCCTGCAGGATTCCTCCAAATGAATCTGCTTTGTGCTTTGACATTTCCGACAAAGAATATCCTGAAATGTTTATTTTTATATAAATAAACAAAAATGACATATTTAAAAATATATATTTTTTTCTTACATCTCAAAAGGATTTTTGAACCTTGAACTAAATATTTATTCTAAATTTTTTCTAATTGGTTGAAATTTTAAAGTCAAATATCGTAAAATAACTACACTGTAAAAATAAAATGTTGAATTTACTTAACCAAGTTATGTTCTCCGCATTTGACCCATCCCCGTGGGGAGCGGTGAGCTGCAGACACGGCTGCGCTCGGGAACTATTTGGTGGTTTAACCCCCCATTCCAACCCCTTAAAGCAGGGAGGCATTGGGTCCCATTTTTAAAGTCTTTGATATGTTCAGACTGGGGTTTGAACCCCAATCTCCCAGTCTCAGGGTGGACACTCATACCACTAAACCACTGAGCTGGTTTCAAATAGTTCCACTAAACTTAGTTGCTTAAATGTAAGGTGTAATATACATTCACTTCTAATCTTTTAATCTACAATGAAATTAAATAAAGACCACAATAGTCATGGGAAGTTTTTTATACACAGTTTCTCAAATTTTCAACATTTCAGAGATATTTTTATAATTAACACCTGTTCTTTGGTGTTACTAATAGAGGCGGCATTCAATTAAAAGCATTAATCCAAATAATTAGAGGCTTTTTAATGAATTAATCATGAATAATCACATTTTAATCGTTCAAGAAAATTTGCACCCAAAGCAATTTTTTTCATTTAAAATAATGAAGCAGAGAATCAAACAATAAACATGGATCTTTTGGATCGTTAGGGCCAATAGGATGAAGTGTTACTCACCAAAATGAGATTGACAGCTCAGTCAGCCAATGAGACTTGTCAAAAGACGGACATACACAAACCAGGAAATAGAAAGCTGGCTCGGGGTCATGTGCTTGCTGATGACATCACACCTGGACGTACGACTTAAAGAAGTTTCGTTACCACGTTTGAAAACATTTAGATGGTAAGAAACATGAATTTAATAACAAAACTGCTAAACTCTTTCCAAAAACTATGTGAAAGAACAGAATCAAAAAAGAGATGCAATATATTTTGGTCGAGTGGTATTGCCGTAGTTTGACGTCATCGGCAGGCGCAGGACCCCGAGCAGATCCGGAATCTACACCGCCAGAAAACTAGCATCAGCATTGCATTCTCTCGATGGAGTCACGTCGAGGTCGCATGCTTTCTGCTCGACAGGTAACATTTACCGTAATGTTTTTTTAAACTAGCGACAGTCACGGCGACATGGTGTCAAACTACCGTGAAATACATGTACTGCCCCCTATCGCCCCCTAAACTACACTTCAGTCAATTTAAGCAACTATTTATAAAATTAAATTCAACTTTTCATTTTTATAGTGTCCTATAACTCATTTGCTACATTTACTCACTTTTTATTTTAAACATTGTGGTAACACATCTCAGTGAATTTACAGAAATTTACTAGAAAAACCCTCTTGACTGCGTAGTCAATACGTCAAACAGTTTGTTCTTCATGTCTCATCGCTTCCTTCTGTGTGACTTCACAGTTTTCTCATCAGGTTTTGCGTAAAATGACCACACAAAGCTTTTTTTTTTTGCGTAAGCTTTGGTTCCCACACGTCTCCTGGTGTGTAATCTATGGATTCAGACTTGTGAGAGTCTTTGAGGGACAGGAACTCTTGTCCTGGAAATGTGGGATGATTTCTTAAGAATGGAAGGAAGCTAATTGACAGGATGACAATAGCACCCCGTATCCTTCTGAGCTGAACGCTCCAACGTCATTCGCCGAACAGGGAAAGAGGACGTGGCCATTGATAAAAATGGTTTAGTGAATCACATCAAGCAGCA
Source organism: Aphyosemion australe (assembly GCA_006937985.1). Lineage (NCBI taxonomy): Eukaryota > Metazoa > Chordata > Actinopteri > Cyprinodontiformes > Nothobranchiidae > Aphyosemion > Aphyosemion australe. The sequence goes on from SSNS01000018.1 coordinate 33,807, forward strand.
GCGATCAAGGCATTTTCCAGTGTCGTCCCCCCCGCTGAGTGCAGCTGAGAAAAATACGCCCACTCACACACCTGGAATTATCATGTCTTCTGTCAACACAGCTGAGCACATGTCCCACTTCTTCCCTAAGGTGTGTGTGTCCAACATCCTCTTTGTTGTGGAGCTCTGTGATCGAGGGTCTCCCTGCTTCATCTGCGTACAACCCAATACTGAGCGTCACACACACACAGGAAGTGCTACAGGGGAAGAGGAAGGTAGGTGGAAAACAGAAGTTTTGACTTTTTAAATAAAATAACGACAGATCTGTTAATGAACATGCTCTCCACAGACAGTGGGGGTCCTGACTGTCGCCAAGGCCTCGGTGTCTGGCGTTTATCGCTGCATCGCCTCCAACTCCTTAGGCGAAGACCATCTAGACATCCCCTTCTACGTCACAGGTGATTCAGACGAGAATAATCCGGGTTTTTCTTTCCTGTCTAGTGAATGACGGGATTAAAGTTATTTTAGGTGATCCGGCTGCTTTTTTTCCCTTTAATTTTCTTTCTGTTTAAAAGAAAAATCTGATCTTTTCATTCTCTTGAGAACAAATAAATCAACCTAATGCTGAATTTTTGCCTCCTAATAGAATTTGCATATAGAGCAACACTGATTACACTAAAAATGAAAGGTTGAACTTACTTATCCAAGTTATGTTGACTGGTTCCACTAAACCTATTTGATTAAATGTAAAGAGTAATATTAATTGATATAAGTTGTTATGTTTAAAGTAAATATAGATTACTCTTTGCATTTAAGAACTTTAAAGGTTTAGTGGAATCACTTGACATAACTTGGTTAAAGGTGCATTACGTAATGAAGTAGCAGTGACATCCTGTGGTCAAATTTGGTCACTGCTGCCCATTTTCCAAACACACGGGAGACTTTTTCACTACTGTTCAATGAGTTTCATGGCTATTGCCATTTTACTGAAGATTCTAAATGACAAGTGAATACGAGTCAGTAGCGTCTGCAAAGGCGGAAAGACGGCACGCTGAAGCTGCACACATGCGCAGTGGGCATTATTTTACTCCAACAATCCGAATGGCTGTGTACACGGACGTCAATCGGATTGACGATGAAATTTCATTCGGATCTAAATATTCCGATTGACATGTTTGCATGAAGAATCTTTGGTCTAATAGGGCATTCATTCCGATTACTTGTGCCCATGTAAACGTAGCTATTGATAAGTTGATAAGTAAATAAGTACATTTAACTCTAATATCCATTTGTTGATTATTGAAAAAGTAGCTTGAGATATTTTAAAGCCAACTATTTTTTCTAATTCACCGTTAGCATTGTTAGCTCAATGTTAGCCTCCAGCCTTCTTTACCCGATATTAGAGTAAAACAAAAAATTGGCGTGGCTTTGTAGGGGTAAAAGAAAATACTTCTGGGTTGCTCCTGTTACTGGCTTAGGATCTTTATAATTCGGTTTTGAATTATAAACGCCGGTGTAGCAGCATTAGCTGATGCAGACATCGCAACCCCGTGGGCTCACCCAGCCGACTGAAAAGAAAATCTGTTTCAATGTAACCTTCCCTCCAACGTGATTGAGACACTAGACTGTTGTTATTATTTCATCATAAAATTCTTACATATTGTACCTTTAAAGCAACATTTCATTTCTTAGAGTGTATTGTGCACTACTTGTGCAATATGAAGCCAGATTTGGGTCACAATCAGTGCAGGTCATAATTTTGTCTTTGTGAACGTGTATCTGCCTGTGTGTCAGGCCACCGTTGAACTGGTTGTATGTGAGCAAGAGTGAAACAGGAACCCGGGGCCCTTATCGTTCCACTTCCCCGTGCAGCGCACTTCCTTGGTCTGGCAGCTCCGCTTTATTTCGGGAGGCCTTGGGGTGTTCGGTAAAGATAAACACTATCTGCCATCAGGAAACCCTCAAGCCGTTTCCACGGGAAGTTTCAAATGGCTAAAGTAAATAAAAGGCCTTTCCACTGTATTCCACTAGCCGGTGTTGCCCACAATAGCCATTTAACATTGTCATCAAAGGTATGGAGAGTGGAGGATTGGTGGAATCCGCTCTCCTGGTTTCAGGCTCCATGTCAAGAAACTAGGAGGGCCTGTTTGTCCCAAACAGGAGATCAGTGGAGTGTTGTGTGTTCCTTCCTCTCTAGATGTTCTCCTCAGTTCTTCCTCTTTTTCTCCGTTTCCCTCAGACGTCCCTGGAGGTTTTAGTGTCAACCAACCAGAGGACGCCAGAGAGGGCGGAGACCTCCGCCTCACCTGTTCAGCAAACAGGTACCTTTACACGGCGTTGTCATGGCGACGGGTTAACATCACTGGGGAATCCCATACCACCGGCTTGAACACTCCTCAGCCCTCTCCGGGAGAGTTCTCCAACTTTCTTGTCCTGTTGCTAAGCAACCTGACCACCGATGACTCTGGAGCGTACAGATGCTCCGCCCACCACATCATCACCCACCAGGAGGCACACCTGGACACACAGGTGACTGTCACAAGTGAGTATCCTCAGATTTAGCTCTTTGTCTTCATCGTGAAAATAAATGTCACTGACTTTGTTATAATTTTTTATTATTATTATTTTCACGTTGCTGAGGCGTGAACACTTTCTTTTCATTTTAAATTCCAACCCAGGATTTTCCCTGGGTTTTCTATGTTTTAAATAAAGGAACTATCACCTCAGATCCTCTTTTTTTTGAGTGAAAATATGTTTTCAGCTAATCATATTTTTATGTAAGACCCAAAATACCTAATTTATGCTGAGTACACTATAAGAAAAAAAATGTTGAATTAACTCAACCAAGTTATGTCAACTAGTTCTACTAAACCTAGTTGCTTAGATATAAACTTGTATATCACATTTTGCATTTAAGCAGCTAGGTTTAGTGGAACCATTTGACCTAACTTGGTTAGATAAATTCAACGTTTCATTTCTTACAGTGTAATTAGAGCCAAATTAAGCTGAAAATAACGTTCATCCGCTCTAATTAGCATGCAATCACATTTTAGAGCATTCCTCGTGTTTTCAGCAGTTTTGTGTCATAGTTTCACACGTGTGAGCCTACAAACAACCACACTCCCGCACACTGATCTCGCCGCTTGGGAATCAGGTTCCCGTCGACTTCCTGGGGCCCCACCCGACTTTTTAGCTTTCGAGTTCTAGCTTAAGCACCTCTTTCACGTGGGAATGAGCTCCCGTATGGAGGAAGAGCACACAATGGCACTTCCCACAGTGCCACATTTACAGGCCCCCGCACAGAGCTGGAGGAACAATCAGCCAATCAGACACTGTCAGGCCCCCCCGGCCCCTGCTGACAATCATCAATTGTTGTCCAGGAGGAAGATAGGGGAAACAACAATCAAGTCGCGGTGGTTAAGTGACTTTTCTTCATGGATTTTACTGCTGTTTTCTACACAATCACAACTCAACACGTCGGCTTCCTCCCCTACGACCCCCGGTAGGGAATTGCTAGAGAGAGAAAAGTATCTGGCGGGGGTGGAAGGAAAATAAAGGCATGGGGTTAAAAGCATTCAGGAGTCAGTTATAGTATTTAAGAATCTGTGACTCAAGGTTTTAAAACATCCTCTTCGCTCTGTGGAAATAAGTTTTGTGTCAGCCGATTAGCGGACAAGGAAATTACCCAAAAGGGCCCAGACTAGAGCTGCTCCGCCGGCACACAGTTATTGTGCAAAAGTGGCACAGGTCCAGAAAAAGAGTGGAAAGAAAATAGCACAAGTTTCATTTCAACACAATTCTGTGTTGTGCTATAAATAACTTTTTTACAGTAAATGTGTCACAAAACACTCAGGTTACGTAACATTCTTGGTCCTGCAATTTCAAAGCGGATTAATATTGAAGAAAGTTTATTTAAAGACCGTTTCTTTAAGTATTTTGCTTCACAAACCTGCAAATGCAGGATTCTGACTGAAGTTAATGTTTGCATAAAATTGATCAATAAATGAACGAATATTAGAATCTTTTGTTTTTCATTGTTTTTATGCCGAACAATGGTTAAAACATACACTGTAAAAAATGAAATGTTGAATTAACTTAACCAAATAGTTGCTTCAATGTAAACGAGTAATATATATTTACTTTTAACGTAACAATGTTTACAAATATATATTATTCTTTACATTTAGGCAACTAGGTTTAATGGAGCTAGTTGACATAACTTGGTTAAGTTAATTCAACATTTCATGAAACATCAGTGACGCGAATTATAGGAAAATTGTCAAAGTCAAAATCAAATTATGTCAACAGTTGCTTTTTGCAATCCTGAGTAAACCATTAATGGATCTTGGTCATTTATCTATAAGAACCTATAAGTTTCCCTCAGCCTGGAAAAAAGCAGTGGTTGTGCCAGTATTTAAAGCGGGTAACCGGGACCAGTCAATATCAATCCTACCCATACTATCGAAAGTGATCGAGAATGCAGTAGCTATTATTTTATTATTTATTATTGCAGTAGCAGTTATTTGACTATTTAGAAGCCAATCAACTCCTCCACCCGCAGCAGTTTGGATTTAGGTCGACTTATTCGACCGAAAAGGTCCTTGGATAGGGGTCAGGTGGTAGGTGCAGCATTCTTGGACCTTAAAAAGGTTTTCAAAATGCTTTTAACCAAAATGTCACTGTTAATCATCTCCACGGAGGAGCTGAACTGGTTTTCATCTTATCTTGGGGATAGGGAACTGTGTGTGAACCAGGATAAATCTTAATTTTTAACCCTTCAACTCGGCATTCCACAGGGATCAATACTGGAGCGCTTGCTGTTTGTTCTCTATATAAATGACTTAGTGTTTTAGTACTGTATAGGACAATTTCTATTATTAATTCAGTGTTTTCTATATTGTTTTATTATTGTTTAGTAACAACGTGTAGAGAAACCCAACCAGGGACAAAAGTTGTAAATTAGCACGAGCTATAAACTCTGAATGCATCAGCTGCAACTTGCACTATGTTGGACACCAATGTCTCTGTCAAATAAAGATTAAATCAAATCATTTCTTACAGTGTAATCACCAAAAGTATTTTGTAATGACATTTTAGTCCCATATCTTGTTTATATTATGGACCACAACTATAAAGCTGTAAAAATCAACTTTACACCTGCAAATCATTATAATCCATCATCTAGTATTTCCCTGTGAAACCTATTTTTTTCCATTTTAGTAATCGTCCTTAAAAATGGACAGCTTTGAGGTTAAAGGTGCTGCTGAAAGCACGTACGAGTGTCAGAAGAATGTTGTCTGGTCTGATCTATCATGTTTTGTTTTATCTGGGTGCTGAGCCAAGTACGTGCTGAGAATTGCTCTTTTGAAAAGTTGCCAAACAAATTTCCACCTTTAAATCATCATTTCAGGTCTGCAGCCTCCAGTGCTAATCAGCAATTTGACGGACCACACCGTCAACGTCAGCAGCTCGGTGACACTCAGCTGTCCGTCTCGAGGGGTCCCGCCTCCAACTATCACGTGGTACAAAGATGAGCGTGCTCTGCTGCAGGGATCAGGTAAAAAAGAATGCTAAATGTGTCATCTGCAGCCATCACTTGATGTCTACAAGGTATTTGCCTCTGCTGCCTTTAGGTATAGTCATATCTGCAGCAGACGGGAGTCTCCTCATCGACAGAATCACAGCGGAAGACCAGGGCTTGTATACGTGTCTGGCCTCTAACGAGAGGGGGTCTGTAGAGAGCTCGGCTTACATTTGGGTCCACGGTGAGTTCTAGCACGTCTGCTGAAACATGAAGGTATAGACCTCCCTATGTGACCATTTCTCATTGTGCATTGTTCCCAGACATGTAGTCTGTATGGACACACATGTAGTACAGTATATCACACTGTTTTCCGCTAGCACACACACACACACACACAGGCGTGGTGTGTCAGTTCTATTAATGGAAAATGATGAACGTCCATTTTTGAGTAAACACCGATCAAAGTAGGTCTTTACATAAACGCTCTCAGCCTTTTGTTCGGTTTCCCTCATTCACACACACACACACACAAATCCGGGAGGTAAAGGAGTAGGAGCTCCCTGGAAGCAGTAGTGGCGGACTCACTTCCCAATCCAAGTTTGGAAAGAAATGTGTGTGTTTTGTTGTGTTCTGATGAGTCAGGAAGGAAGCCGTCTCCCGTTTTTATTTCCTGCGGAAGGGCCCGGCCTGCATCTCAGAGAGGCTCCGCTGTGCAGCAAACTGGGCATTTCTTCATCCTCCCATTAAAAATAAAAAACAACAACCTGGGGAGTTGGTGGGTGGATTGGATGGTGTGGGTTCACAGATTTCAGTTTGACAGTGAAAACAAGAAAATCAGATCAGGAAGGGTGTTATCAAGCACCCATGTGAAAGGATTCATCCTAATTAGTACTTTTTTTAATCGCTTATCACGGAATTTCAAAAGCGCTATTAAAAATGAAGCAGGTTCAAGCTCACCTGTGTGTGTGTGTGTGCGTGCGTGCGTGCGTGCGTGCGTGCGTGCGTGCGTGTGTGTGTGCGTGCGTGCGTGCGTGTGTGTGTGTGTGTGTGTGTGTGTGTGCGTGTGTGTGTGTGTGTGTGTGTGTACAGGTGCATCTGAGGCCTCATTCCTGGAAATTCCCACCATAACCTGCACCTGTGTGGTGGCCACACTCTTCTGGCTCTTGCTGACACTCTTCATTCGGAAATTGAAACAGGTGCCTGAAAACACAGAAAAATTTTTAAATCTGAGCCCTCTCTCTGACAAAAACTCCTGCACTCTGTCAACACGAATTAGAAATTAACTTGCAGTGTGAAAATACCTTAAAGAAGACTTTAATATGATTAGATCACTTGTTTTGTATAAATATATTCATTAATTTTACAGGGAGAAAGATTATTGTCTTTAAACCAGGGGCGGTTCTAGACTAACATTTGGGGGGGGCGGGACTGGGGGGCCAACTGAACTGTTAGATAGGTGCGTTTATATAAAAAAAAACTGCAAACATGTATTTAAGTATTTCACATTTTAGTGATTAATTACAATAAATTATTAGCAATTCAGTTACAGTTTATTTAAAGACTTACTTGTTGATAAGGAATGTCGTCAACTCTGCATCAGCCTAGGTACGTCCGTAAGCTCGCTAGCGCTCTGTGATTGACATGTGTACGTAAGCGGATGTCTAACATTATTGACTAATGCTGAGCAGCGCTCAATTCAAATTGCATGGGGCTGTATGAGGCGGGGGGCCGGCTCGTCAAAAGAAATAAATTGATATATTGCCTACATCATATCACAGTACAGAGTGAGGTTATTGCTTTTACGGATTTCTAAGAAAAAACAATTCATGAAAGGGGGGAAATCATGCTTTAAGTGAAATCATCACAAGAAATAAGTAGTACTTATTAATGCTTGAGGGGGGGGTCCCAATCTAGCTGTTAGGGTGGCACTGGCCCACCCTGAACTCTTCCTAAAACCGCCCCTGCTTTAGGCTGTACAGCCTGACATATCAGGTTAATTTCTGTCTCTGTTTTGCAGAAATCAGAATTTTACACTTTATGTGACCATTCGACAATTTCTGCCATGCATGCTTTATTTATTCGTTTTTTTAACCTTTCTCCAAGCCCAATGTTTCAACCTCCAAACCGGAGTACCTGTCAATCATGCTGAACCCAGGACAAGGGCTGATAGATGAGCAGTGTGAGCGGCTGCAGTATGACCCAAACCAGTGGGAGTTCCCTCGGGAGCGCCTTAAATTAGGTACACTCAAATGCTTTCATTTTTACTTTTTTTTTTTAAGACTGAGTCATAAGACTTTTAGGATCTCAGTTGCAGAGAAGTGAGGAGGAAGGTATAAGATCACATGAGTGATAGGAGGATTTTCTCATAGCTCTTATCTGGTGTTTATTGGGAGTGACTCTCATTCCATTAATCAGACTTTGTGTTGTCTGCACTGAGCTAATCAGCACTAGCACGGTGGGTGGGTGGGGTTAAACCATGTTTACTGGAAGTAATCATCTCCCACTACCACCGGGGTGGGATTCAGTTAGATGGACAGTCGATGAGGTCTGAAAACCCTCCTTCTATCAGCATCTCACATCTGGAATGGATGTGAATGATAATTAATTGACACACCTCTTGTTTCCGGGTTGTTCCAAATCCCTTTCCCAGGGAAACTCCTTGGCCGTGGAGCTTTTGGGAAAGTGATGCAGGCGTCAGCGTCTGGTATCGACGGCGCTTCCAGCTGCAGGACTGTAGCGGTGAAGATGCTCAAAGGTACTAAAATGAACCCTTTTCTTGATATCCTCAGAAAATAATAATTCTGACTATTTCTGTTGCTTGTTCTGCTTTTGTCCACCAGATGGCGCCACAGCCATCGAGCACAAGGCTCTGATGACTGAACTGAAAATTCTCAACCACATTGGAAACCATCTGAATGTGGTCAACCTCCTGGGAGCCTGTACCAAGGCTGGAGGTGTGCGGTTTAGCCTTTATTAGCATGTTCATACAGTTGGTGCTTTGTTACTGGAGCTGTTTGTGCATGCAGGGCCTCTGATGGTGATCGTTGAGTACTGTCGCTTTGGAAACCTCTCGACCTTCCTGAAGAACAAAAGAGATGTTTATGTGCACAACCAGGTGGGGTCAGCCTGAAAGCTGCATCTCGTAGAATTAGACCGCAGCTTCTTCTTCTTCTTGTGCTTGAGAAAAAAATTGTTAATTTCAACATACAGAAACTTCTGCAATCAGGGTTGAAAACGTTATCAGTCGTAGAGCAGGACATTAACTTCCTTTATTGCTTCACAAGGTTTGCACGGAAATGAAAATCTTTTGTCATGTCTATAGAATAAAGATTGTCAATTAAACAACCACTGCTTCATGCTCTGGTATAAAATAATCCTTTGATCCCCTCGGCAGAGTGATGGAGAATCAAACGAAGGGCTGAGTTGTGTCAGCAGCATCAGAACAGAGATTAGTGACTCAAAACACACGGGTAAGAACAGCCCTCGATGAACACTTTCTCTAAAGTTACACACAATCAAACTTTGATTTTTATTCTTCTAGATCCAAAGGCTGCCTCCATCTCCCCTCTGTTCCTGGAGGATCTCATTTCCTTCAGCTTCCAGGTGGCCCGTGGGATGGAGTTTCTGGCCTCGCACAAGGTCCCCCGCCGTCCTCTTCTGCTCATGTACACGTGTGTTTCTTTCATGTGTTCATTTGTGTTTTTCTGGACCTCCATCAGTGCATTCACAGAGATCTGGCAGCAAGGAACATATTACTGACTGATAAGAAGGTGGTGAAGATCTGCGACTTCGGCCTGGCCAGAGATATCTACAGAAACCCAGACTACGTCCGCAAAGGAGATGTGAGGCCAAAGATAATCCACATCTGCTTTTGTTTCAAAACGAGACGTGACTTCCATTTTCTGTATCGTGTTGCAATGTTTATGACTTTTTAGTATTTTAGGAATTAACAACTTGAGAGGCATTTATTTAGTTTTCATCTGATTGGCTCACAGGCTCGTCTCCCTCTGAAGTGGATGTCCCCGGAGTCCATTTTTGACAAAGTGTTCACCACTCAGAGCGACGTGTGGTCCTATGGCATACTGCTGTGGGAAATCTTTTCTTTGGGTGAGAGATTGTGGCAGTAATGTGTTATTTTTGGGATTTGACAAAAACAAGGACTGTTAGGACTATAATTTATTTTTAATTTTATTTATTTTAGGGGTGGGACTCGATAAAAAAATCAAATTAATTAGAAGCTTTGTAATTAATTAATCTTGATTGATTGCATTTTAATCGTTTGCACCCAAGCAATTTTTTTAAATCAAAAATAACGTTATTATGGCACAGATGACTTACCCACACTTTAATGAGAGTATTTCTATAACCACAAGGTCTATTTGATTACTTTGGTCTCATTATTTTATTTATTTGACTTATATTTATTGAGGATAATAACCGCTTGAGATGTATGATCTTGTTTTCGAGCGGGTCCTCAAAATATACAACAGAATAGCAAATAAGATAGCAGAGTCGTTACATAATCAAACTCACAATAACAAAAACATACAAAAAATATAAATAAATAAAAAATATTCCTGCTAAGGTGTGGTTCGCCCATGATTATAACTAAAGGCGTTTAAATAATAATAACAACGTAAACAAACCCAATATACACTGGCAGCTGTTACTGTCTACAAACAAGACTAAGACAATGACAAATAACCTTAAAGTAAGTACAAATTAGACAGTGGAAGCAAAACAATCACACATTATAAAGGTAACCATTGTGGGATTTGTTGGGATGTGTAAATATTAGTATATGTGTTATTGATGAAGTGTAAATAGACATGGAACATTGTAAATGTGTACTGAACACTAGGTGGCAGCAGAGCACTGCTATTATATATAGAGGTGTAGTGTAGAGTTCAGGGGAAGTTCTGCTACAAGATGAGTGCTAAAAAACAGTTCAAAAGTAGATTTTTTTTCTTCCTTTCTTATCTTCATGAAAAACTGATTTGTCTTGATTTAGTTAATTGTAGTTTTAGTAGTGTTTGGAGCACGTAAAAAAGGTTTATATGGTATTGTAGTCCAGGCTCTGCTGTTTTGTTACAGGTGCAGCTTGATGATATTTATTCATATATAGGGCATAAATTGCACTTCTAAACATTTCCGACCCCCAGTTGGGGGGCGCTTGGGCTTAAAGGGGTAAAATTTTAACGTGTTATTTTTTCTAATTAATTAACCGTAATTAACGTGCTAATTTCCCCCCTCTAATTTATTTATTCATTAAATTTATACTTTCTTTGACATAGAAAGAACTACTCAGTTTTTTGGTGTGAATCTGCTCTGTCTTCTAAAACCCCCAGTGACTCGCAACAGATGGCTTTTCATGCTGAGCCAGGTTAAAGGGGAGTTTTCCACTACATGCTTGCGTAGTATGAGGGATTGCTGTAAAGTCACTGAATTAACGCTATAAAAATAAACTGAACTGAAATAATTTGTCATGTAAATCGTGTTGACCTAGTAGTGTGTGTGTTTGCCTAACAGGAGCCTCCCCGTATCCTGGTCTACACATAGATGAGGAGTTTTGTCACCGGCTGAAAAATGGAACGAGGATGCGAGCGCCTGAATACAGCACACCTGAAATGTGGGTTAACTTGTTTTCTTTAACTATTTTATACACATTGACACGGGTTTTAGTTGGTTTTTTGGCAACACTGGGTAAGTATTTGATTACAAGAAGCCACTCAGTAAAACAGGTTTTCTGTTGCCAGCTGAACAGTGGCTCATACTTCATAATCCTAAAATAGTTTTAGCCTCAGCTCTCTGGGTTTAGCATAGGGAGTTTTGTTTTCGACCTCAATAATACCACATATGATGCAGGTTTTCATAGATTTCACACATCTGTTTGTGTTATTATCTAGCTGGACTTGTGAACACATAATAAAATTTAGAAATCAAGCTTTTTCGGTTCTTGTTTTTGATCAGTTTTACATCCAGCAACACTTATCAGATTAGTCTTAGTCAAAAGTTCACCCTAAAGACAAGGTTTGATAAGAGGGTGCTGTTTGTGAAAATAAACCATCAAAATTTTACAGCAATATTTGGGGTTATTTAGGCTGTTACAAGACATTTTTTCACCATGTCATTCATACATATTGACAAATGTCGTCGTTCCAAACTTAATATTTAATTAAGAACCGAATATTTATTTTTTAAACTAAGTATTTAATTTTGAGCTAAATACTTAGTTTGTCAACTAAATATTTAATTTGAAACAAAATATTTACTATTTTAAAATTATTTTAATTTGGAGCTAAATATTTAGTTTGTCAAATAAACTAACTGTATAGTTTGTTAACTAAATTTTATATTTGAAACAAAATATTTTGTATGTAAATTAAATATTTCATTTTGAGATAAATACTTAGTTTGTTAACTAGATATTTAATTTGAAACAAATTATTTAATATGTTGAAAAATATTAAACTTGGAGATAAATATTTAGTTTGTCAACAAAATTTTTAATTTGAAACAACATATTTTGTATGTAAATTAAATATTTCATTTTGAGATAAATACTTAGTTTGTCAACTAGATATTTAATTTGAAACAAAATATTTACTATTTTAAAAATATTTTAATTTGGAGCTAAATATTTAGTTTGTCAACTAAACTAACTATATAGTTTGTTAACTAAATTTTTAATTTGAAACAAAATATTTTGTATGTAAACTAAATATTTCATTTTGAGATAAATATTTATTTTATAACCTTAACTTTTTTTGGAGCTAAATTTTTATTTAGAAACAAAGTATTTAGTTTATAAACAAAATATTCATTTTTTTAGCTAAATATTTAGTTTCTAAACACAATATCTGTACATTTAGCTCCAAATTAAATATTTAGCATGCCAACTAAATGTTTACCTTGCTAACTAAATATTTAGTTTGTAACTGTGATATTTATAAATGTATGAATGACATGGTGAAAATATGACTCCTATTAACGCCTATTGTTTTTCTCTTGTGACACCCAAAATATTGCTGTAAAATTTATACTTGGTAACTTGGCAAATAGCACCCCATACCCAACACCCAGCTTCCAAACGCATCTGTTTTGTGTGTTTTTCTGTACAGATATAGCACAATGTTGGCGTGTTGGGAGACAAATCCTTCAGATCGACCCACGTTCACCAACCTAGTGGAGACGCTGGGAGACCTTCTGCAAGCAAAGGTGCAGCAGGTCAGAGATCAAAAATGGGCAAGCTTTTTGTAAATCAAATATTTGTAGACAGCCAGAAAAAATGCAAAAATCTTGTATTTTTCTCTCCAGCAGGCTGGGAAGGACTATATTCCTCTGGGGTCGTTTAAGAGTGGTGACACAAAGAAAGAAAACCCACTAGCTGTCACCAACCTCAGGTAAGAAAACTCAACTTAAACACGTGTGGTTAAAACTTAAAAACACAAACAAGGAAGTATGACGAAAGACCCGTGTGGAGCAACTGGAACGGAAATACAGGTTGAGAAAACGGAGAGATTTCCAGCTTGTGTTGTGATCTTTAAACCCGTCTGTGCAGCTACATGAGGGGAATGGCCATGCTGCAGACCTTTGAAGAGCTGCCGTGTGAAGAGCAAACCACTGCTGATGTGAGACAAATTACTTCACTTCTGCTTTTACACAAACACAAATGAAGGTTTCGGTAAATAGGTGCATGTTTGGATTTTTTTCAGGATGAGCTGAGCGACAGTGGGATGGTTCTCCCATCAGAGGAGCTGATGATGAAGGATAACACCCAAAACCAGAAACCCAGCAGGTCCTGACCTCTCATAATCATAATAGTCCTGACTTTAAAAATAATACGCAGACATAAAAGTGTGCATGTAAAACATGTGGGTGAGGGTCCCTTTATTAACATTACTTAGTGCATTATTAAGCATTAATAAACAAAAGAATCCCTTTATTAACGTTCCTGATATTGTTAACTATTACCGTAAGTATGGTTAAGCAGTTGTTAATGCATTATTTAATGGTTTATTAATGATTAATAATGCACTAAGTAACATTAATAAAGGGATCCTTTTGGTAAAGTGTTTTTCTTTCCTCAGGTTTTTTTTCTTTTCCAAGTCTCGAGACCACCCGGTCCCCTTCCTGCGTGGTGATGTTGCAGATCTCCATGACGACAAGCCCTCGATGCTGCCGTGTGACTGGGAGTGCGACGAGGGCATCTCACCCCCTCCAGACTACAACTCTGCTTTCCTGTACCCGTCTCTTTAGCTTCTGCTCTCATCTAACCCTTTAGTAACGTCGCACATTTATATTGTAGCGCATCGTTTTCAGTCCCTCTGCTGTTAGCATCCTCTACCTCATTATATCTTTCACCCAGAAGCTTTAGAGCAGAAGCAGAACATGTTTGTTACCTTGTAAAACTGATGAAGTTTGACCCGAGCTGACCTGTGCAGTGTGTGTAATCATTTGAGCTAATGGTTTTGGTACCTCCTGCTCAGAGCTTTGTGAAGAGGATCACTGCTGTATGACCTAACTGTTCCTCTGACTATATGCTGGAAAAATCCTTTGAACTATATTCAGGTTAAAAAGGATATAGATCTGTATTTATTGGAAGTTTGTAGTTTGAATGTTTGCTTTTCATTGTAAATTAACAAATGATTTAGTACACTACACTAATAACAACAGTAAAATTTCATTTATTACAGGTGCAGGAAGTGAGATAGTAAGAGAAACAAGGCCAGAGTTCCTTATCTTTGACTACAGAGAAAGCCACCAACCAGCTCCGGTTACCTCCCGTTTCTCCCATCCTATTGTTTGCATTAGCAAATATTTCATATATAAGGATCAAAAGTGTTTTTGGTAAGATTATAAAGTCATTAAATTAAAAATCTAGCATTCCTTATTGCAGGAGCAGATTTCATAAACACAACCTGGTTTATTTAGATGTTTCAGGTCGTTGCATGCACTGATTGGACTTGCAGCCTTGTTATATTTCATGCTGGTTATATATTAATGCCTGTTTTATTTAGTTTCTGTGATAAAGACAATGTTAGAAAACATAAACAGCAAATTAGATTTTTTTAAAAACACTAAATGATGTATAAATGATTGCACATTAATAATAAACAACAGTATTTGTTCACATATTGAGGAAAAATATGTTTTTACAAAATACTTTGGAAAACAAATTACAATAAAAAAGAAAAAATATCAACTATGACCATGGTTCACTTTTTGGAACAGAATTTTTTTGAAATGTTAAGTTTTATTTTGAAAAGGAATTGTTGTGCTGTTTACTTCCTTTGGGTGTGGTAGAATGGCATGCATAAAAGCAGTCACAAGCTTTAAACTTCAAGCAAAGCACCTTTAACCAGATTTTTCTGTAGTTTTTCTACCTTAAAACCAAAAAATATATTTTTTTATATTTCTACCTTAAAACAAAAAAAAATTTTTTTTTATTTCTACCTTAAAACCAAAAAAAAATATTTTATTTCTACTTTAAAACAAAAACATTTTTTTTCTACCTTAAAACAAAAAAAATTAAAATTTTTGATTCCTAAGCGGATCTTATGTTTAACTTTTTTTGGCTTTTCTGAACTTTTTCCAGCTAAAGAATTAAAATAATTCTATAATCAATATAAAAATATCCGATTGCAAAAACCAGACAGCACGACATAATTTTTCATATTCTTTATTAAAATACTGCTGTACACACAAATATTGCAAAATCTGAGACAAGAACACAAGAGGGGCATAAAACATACTAAGATGGTGTTTTTGGGCGTGTTGCTGTGAGGGATGGAGGTCATCTCTAATATTAGCTGGAGTGTGTGTGTGTGTGTGTGTAAGTGGAGGGGTTTCTAAAGCACCACATTCACCAAATTTGCCTGTTTTCACTAAAACAGAGGAAGTAGCACGAGCTAACACATCTCACTGCACACCTGCTCCCCCCTTCCGGCATCCATGTTGGTTCCACGGCTGGATTCAGGTGTTTGTTCGTAAACAAACACCTGAATCCAGCCGTCAGAGAGCCGGGATCGATGTTTTTATGGGTGTTGTTGGTTTGTATTTGGGATATTTTGCATTTGGAGCCAAATGAAAACAGATCTGTGCTTCAACATGATCTCCACAATGTTTGAAACCATTTTCCTTAAACCTCCATCTGAGCTCATCTGTCTGCCCTCATGAAGGGAGAAATGAGGGGGTGGCCAATGACAGCCAAACACATTCAATCACTGGGCCCCTCCAGCTTTGTATTTTTGTCATCCTGAGAGAAATCCAAACCATCCGGGGGGGGGGGGAGCGCAGCAGCCAGCGCCGCCGTCGCGTCTCCAGTCCGTTTCTATTCCATGATCTTAAAAAGTCAAATAAAACAAATTACAGTCCATCTTTCATCTCCATGGTCTTCCTCCCTTTCTCGTCAACCCTAAAACCCCGCTGGAATTGGTCCACAGATTAATAACAGAGCAAAGGTGGGGCAAAATCCAACTGCCCCCTCCACATCCCGCCGCTGAAGAGAAATAAAGCAGCTGGTAAAAAAGTCACAAAGCATCACTTTTTCTCAAAAAGAGCCCCAGGATGGGAAATAAAGAGAGGGAGGGTGAGAGACAGAGATGGGGGACAGTCGGGTGAAAAGACATGGAAGAGGGGGACAAATTCAGGACATTCCACTAAGAGGCAGCTGTGGCTCCACCACTGATGAGTTGACCCATTTGACGTCACAGCAGAGTCCTTTAAGGTGGTGGCTGCATATGTAACACTCGGAGAAGACACCCCCTTCCTCAGTGCCGACAGAAACCGTGCTCCACCCCCCCACACACACACACCCACAGGTCCTGGTCCCGAGTCCAAGCTCCCCCGCCCCCGTCCCACCCACAAATATGAGCCTTCTGCACAAAAATATCAGAAATCCGTATTTTTCCAGTTTTACAAACCTTTCCACCGACCCGAGTGGTCTGTCCTCTCACCGCCAACAAGGCCCGGCTGAGCCGCGAGCCCTGAGTGGTGTATCCCGAGTGCGTTAGAAGAACAAAGGGGTGTGGTCTCCAACCGGCAGAGAAACGTGGTCAACAAAAAGCTGGATTTCTTCTTTTTTATGTTTTTTTTCTTCCTTTAAATCGTGAATCAGCTGTGGTAATTATGTCCTTGTGTGTGTGTGTGTGTGAATGTAGGTCATAAACAAACACACACACACTCACTCTCACATACACGCGCACATTCACACACACACATAAAAATAACAAAGGAATTTGACAAAAATTAAAATCTTAGTGCATCCTCCTCAGAAAAATAAACCCCAGCTGTAGAAATGAATAAAAGCAGGAAAAAAGTTCAAAACTTCTCGTTTTTGTTCCCCAAATTTAAAAAAATGTCGTTTATCACAGCTTCCATAATTATCCGTTTTCTTTTTTTTTTCCTTTTGTTTTCAATTTTCAGCCACAGGGTTTCAGGAAAACTAAAAAAAAAAAAAAAGACCTGTTTAGAAAAGCCTTCCTGGTGGACAGGGATCAGTGTATGTGACTGAAGTTCACGAAGCCCTGCCTCGCTGCCTTCGCTGTGCTGATGTCGTCGGTGAGCCTGGTCCTTCGCTGTAGTGCAAGTGTGCGCTCCAGGGCTGGGCAGTCCCATCCTAAGCCCGAAGGGGGCGCTACAGAGAGCCAGCGGCAGCAGCCTGCAGCTCCTGGAAGGTACTGTCGAAGCAGCGCTTCAGGTCCGAGTAGGTAACAACCAGGACGCTTTTCTCATCCCGAGCAACCAGGCTGATCTTCTCAGGAACGCCCGCGTCCAGCTAAAACACAAACACCCCCGTTAGGAAATTAAGATATAACAAACACTATTTTATTATTTGAACAAAAGCGACCATTTTCAAATGATCTGTGAACTCTTTCACCTCAAACTTGCTGTAAAGTTAAAGTTTAAAAAAAAATGGGTGAAAAATACAAAATGTACCCTTTTAAAATAGTTTAAAAAAAAGAGGAAGAACGGGGTGTCAAAAAGAAAAAAAACTGCAAAGGAGAAGTCAAAACCACTGATCTATTCTTGGATTAATTAATTAAGACCTCTGAGACTTCACTGACTTTGTTGAGACAGGAAACGATGTGACTGAGGTCGATCCAGGGCGTCCCCGCTTCCGTCACCTGGTGGAACAGGTGATCGCGGAAAAGCTTCAACAGGTAGCGGTCGCCGGTCTCCGACCACGCTGGGTCCTTCTGAAACCTGGCTCAGAAAACAAAAACGCAGAGTGATGACCCAAACACACAGACAGACAGACAGACAGACAGACAGACAGACAGACAGACAGACAGACAGACAGAGAGACAGACAGTTGTTACTCACTCTGGTCGTTCGTTTATGGTGCCCAGTTTGGCGAGCAGACGAAAGAGACGACCATTTTGCACTTCCTGAATAAAAAAACAATAAAACAAACATATTACAGAAAATACACGAGAAAGTTATGATCATAAATAAAAAATTTAAAGGGATATTCCACCCCTAAGTGAAATTTAGTCTGTTGCCATTAGGGCTGCTCAATTAATCGAATTTTAATCCCAATTACGACATGGGTTTTGAACGATTATAAAAACAAAACAAGTCGATTATTTACTCCCGCGCTACACCAAGCTGCAAATCAAGCGCACCTCCCACACAGCGTTGCCAATTTAGCAACTTTGTCGCTATTTCTAACAACTTTTCAGACCCCCTTCTTGACTTTTATTTCCTAAAAGCGTGTAGCAAACAGCTTAGCAACATTTCTGATAACTCTTAGCTACTTTCTGTGTAACTTTGTCGCCGATGTTCCCTACAGGTTAGCAATACACGCAATACACGTGGGACAACTTTACGACAAATGTTCGCTGTTAGCCGCCGCTGCAAGGCGCAAGGACTTGACGCAGCGGCTCCAAAACTCGCCGTTTACCGTCATTAGGTGTACTGTATAACTTTTACAACATTTCATCCTAATGACGTTAAACGGCGAGTTTTGGAGCCACTGCGTCATGTCCTTGCGCCTTGCAGCGGCGGCTTACAGCGGTGCTTTGTTGTAATCATTATATACGATGGAAAAACCCTCCACAACGTCACCTGTAGTCTTCCGCCGAGCTGAACTGAAGCCCAGTAGGTGTTCCCATTATTTCTGCTGTGAAGTTGGCATTTTTAACATGGGAGTCAATGGGAACTTGCTCCTTTCTGGAGCCAGCCCCTAGTGGATGAAGATGGAACTGCAATATTTGCAGAGGAACTGCAGAGTTTTTCCTTGGTCGTAATGTAGGCTTCTGTAATTCCTTTGTGTTACTTATTATTTTCCTTTGCAGTCTATATGATTATTTGGGTTCCCAAGAAAAATGTCCATGACTTTTTCCACATGAAATGCTAGCTACATTGTTTATGTTAAGCTAAAGCTAAGAAAACTGCCAGATTAAGAGAATAACTGGCAAAAGACTAAACTTTACTTAGGGTTGGAATATCCCTTTAAAAACGTTTTAACCAACAATAATTACATGTTTGCAGTGGTTATGGCAGAAAGCAGCAATAATTCCTGGCATAGAAATCTAGAGGTCTTCAGTAATCGTCTAATTTTAAGTGTCTGAAACTGACACTTGTTCCACTCCATCTTTCAAAACAGGGTGTCAAAGTTTTCTAGCAGCTTCCAGATGACACTTCCTCCTTGTTAGACGTGAGCTAGAGCTGATGCACTCAGCTCTGAACACACTTGTGTACATCTACAAGTTCAAAAATAAACAGGGTGATGAGACAGCGTTGAGTCCGTCTCCGGTAATCTACTAATGCCACCCTAGAGGGTAACATAAAGGATAACCTCAGATTAAGCATCTTTTCTGTGCACCTAAAAGGAACGTTAGTGTTTTAAATCCAAAGGGAACGTCTCAACAGGTCATTGCTCACCTTCATCTCTGAGGGAATCATTTACTCCTGCCTCTACGGTTTCTTCATCTTCCCTCACTCACACCTCCCTCTCTCTCTGCCTGCCTTACCTACATCACAGACTTGCAGATTACAAGACCAGAAGTACATTAAAGTAATGAAAGTGTGTTTAGATGGTCACAGTATAGGGAGACAGTTTATCGAGACACAGAGATGGGCGGAGCCTGGGTTCAAATACAGGGTGAACTCAGAACCCCTGAGCCTGCCCTCCTGCTCCTGATGGAGTTTTTTCCTCTGGGTCGGCAAAGAGTTGGTGTCACATTAACGACGTAAAACCCGCACAACATAGGTCAACAACAGAGATCAGGAATGTCACCATCTGATGCAGGTTGATGAAAATTTTCATCATCAGGACCCTGATATGACACTTGAGATCAGATTGTTTCCACTCTCACAACTTCTGGGTAATTTTACCAAACTTTCGCGACACGTGTATGTCTTGATTTCACCGGGCTGTCCCGAGAGAACCACTTTTCTGGGCCATTTCAAACGAACGCCCGTCTTGGGCCGGTAGAATCGCTGGGCGTGGTTAACTCATGCTGACTGTAACTCAGTGAGAAATGATATCGGCAGACGTCGCCAAATAACCGGCATTTTTAAAATTGGAAGAGTTGCTGGTGAAGCAGGATGGTAGGAAAAGAAAACAACGTTCACACTGCTTTAAAATCGCTGTTTCTAAACTTCCAACGCTGAAAAACTCTGCAAAAATCCAACCACCAACGCCATAATTCACGACACTTAGTGGCCTCCTACAGAGCGCCATAAAAAATGACGTTTCGTCTGTTTCAACAGCGCTTATTATGTCACACAGCCACTCTCCCAGTCCCCCGAATGGATTAAAGTACTCCGACAGAATGAAATGTTAATAATGTCCGTGGACGCCTTTTGGCGCTGAGCAGGAAACGGTCACAGTATGCTGAAGTCTTAGAAAAGTCTTAGCAAAGTCCTGAAAAAGGGACGATTTTGTATGGAGAGACAACGGCTGAGAGGACTGAGCCATCGTATTTCCCCCGTCACCTTCTCTCTTCCAAGAAATTTCCCAGAACTTCTAAAGGAAATGCTGTTATGATTCAACCTTTGATAGCCATGTTTTTGGGTTTTTTGCAGCCCTTTGTCATTGTTGTTTGATGTTTGCCTAAACATGGACGTATGAAAACACACCATTAGCCAATTTCAGACACTTTCTGTGCTCAGAAATGACCCCAAGTACGTTACTGACTCTTAAACACTTCATGTGGACAGTAAAAGTTGCCTTCATGGTTCTCTGTGGTCGGCCCAGTGATGGTCAGAGACCGTTCACTTTAAAACTGTTTTGAGCCCAATGACATCAACAATCTGCTTCTATTTGACTAGCATTTACATCATTTTCTACACTTTAAAGCACCGCTGTAGACAGAATCACCCTCAAGGTGTTCACATGTTCATAAAGATGCAGCAATGATTTTTGTCAGTAAATATTCTTGTTAACCAAATAAACAGCCCTCCCTCACAAGCTAAAAGGAGGTAACACATTTAGCCACCACAAAGCAGAAACGATGCAATAAACAGGAAGCTGCTGCACCAATGCAGCAGAACAACACACTTGAGACTAATCTTGTTTTGATCTTTCAGCCCGTGTTCCTCCTAACGCCCCTTCAACCCTGCATTTGGCCTGAAATAAGCTTGTCATCTTGTAAAGCCAAAAACAGAAGCCCCATTTATCAGATGGAGGTCAGAAAAATTGATTTCCTTCTTGATTTAAGGATGAAAAAGGAAGTTGAGACAAAAAAAAAAGGTGATAGTACCAGTCAGATCAAGTCATTTCACACATTTGCACTCCTACATGACGGCACTAACTCAGGATCAGATTGCAGACCCTGTAAAGCACCACGGTACCACATCCTGTGCTCAGAAATGACCCTAAGTATGTTACTTAAACACTGAACTTCCCTATCAGCTGAAGAAGCTCATTCCTGCAGAGCATCCAAACACACCGCCCTGATCACAGGTAAATATTAATGTAAACACCCGGCTGCTGCAGGTGCCAAGCGGGACACAAAAGGTTACCTTGGCAAGGTCCTCCTCAATGACATCATTCCTCATCTGTGATGCATCCAGTTGCGTGTAGAACCGGGCTCCAATCATGGGCATGATGTCATTGACGCTGCGTAGGCGAGACTGATCAGTCAGCAGGTACCTGCAGAAATACAGGAAGTAAAAACTGAGACTGCAGAAAGAATATAAACTAAACTGTTCTAAAAATAATTTGGAAGAGATGGGACATAAACAAGAGAATGTAGTTGGCCAACCGTAAGCAGCGTGTAACGCAATAGATGCGTTTTACCTGCAAGCATTGTTCACAGCGGGATAGTTTCAGACGCAAAACGGCAGCGAAAGCGTTCTGCGCAGCTGGTCCCGCTGGGATACATAATGACCAGAGAATTGCAACACCACGTGCCAGTGACTCATTCAAAACACGATGCTTCGCAGCCAGTGGCCGTAAAATGCTGCGACAATGCTTCATGGACAATACGGGACTCTTATGCGCCTGATGGAAAGGCCCGGTAACAGCAAGCTCAAACACTTTTGTGGGTGGCCGGACCGCAAGCTGATGTCCGAGCCGATGCCCTCAGGTGTGAGTGACAAGCAAATATCAAAGTGAGTGTCCAGCAGCATGTGGAGCGTGGTTGGCAGACAAATGATGAAGAGGAGGACAAGGACCGCAAGCTGTGGATCTACTTGGCATTCATTCGAAGTTTGGATATTCCCAGTACAGCCTGGAATGTGATTGGTGCTACAACATTCTTCTTGCCCAATGAGGATGTTATAAGTAGCTTGGGCTAGCATTAGCACTAGCTTGTGCTAGCATTAACAATAGCTTAGACTAGCATTATAATTAGCTACGGCTAGTGTGTTTTGCGGTTGGCATTACCGACGTTTCTATATTGCTGACATTGAAGTAGGTTGGAACATGTAGATTTTAAGAGTAAGTCACCCCCTAACCACAGTCTTACTCCGCCCACACGTCCTATTTGAAAAAATGCACAAAAAGGAAGCGTCGCCTGGCGGAGCAAGAGGGCAGCGCTGTGGCAATGACTGCAGCTTGGACTGGGCAAGGCTGCGGCGGCAGTGTGAGGATTGATCATCTGCTGTTAGCGCTCTTGGGAGTCTATAGCAGCATCACTGCTTAGTGAGAGTAGGAACCTGTGTGCTTCATGTCAGAGTCTCCAAAAGCAACACTGCTCACACCCGCTTTTGTTTATTAAAGGTGTGGATCACTCATTTAATCAATACATCTGCAGTAGTCTCTAGCAGGAGTGAATGCCTTGTAAGTCGTACTCTGGGGAAACAAAGCTCCGGTGTATTGATTTCAGGAAGTAGAAGTGAGCCACATCACAGCAGAGCTTCAGGTGACAGGATTGGAGTCTTATTTCCTGATATTTGGACATCTCTCCTCTGATTGGATAACAGCAACGCGACTCTACCACTGACTCCATTTGTAACGATGTTTTATCTCCACAAATAACACAAGCCTGAAGGAGTTCTGCCATGTGGTGGAGTTGCTAACGCTAACAGTTAGCTTCTACTAGCCGAGACGTTCTCTGCTGTTTCCTGGACGCTAAACCAACAACAGCCTTCCCCGTTGTGAGTCAAGATGGGTGAGTCCATGAACGTTAAGTGACAGTGTGACGTAGATCTGTCAGGATTTTCTAATCCTAGCGTTTCAACGTCTATTTTCTATCAGAACTAAAGCATGAAATAGGGGTAGAAGACTATTTTCCATGTTCAGCCTGCATGTAAAACTCAGAGTGACGAAAACCTTTAAATAAAGATTCTTTTAAATACAAATGACAGAAACTGTGTATTCTACAATCTTATATGAGTGTAGCTTTGGAACAATTTGCTTTTCTTTAAACGACACGTTCACTCTTAGGAGTCCTGCTTGTTTCAGCGCGACTGTTCTATAGGCTAAATCCTCCAAATCTAGATTAAAACAGCAAGTTTGTATCTTCCTTTAGTCAGAAAACATGATCCAGTGAAACATGATAAAGACTTTGGAAATCTTGCTTGACTAAGTTAAAATCTGATGATCTGGTGATTTTTGGTGTTTTTCTTTTTTATTTTAATATATTTAAAAACCAATTCTGGCTATTAACCATCAGCAATTTTCAATTATTGTTTTAGAGCTGGTTCATTTGCATTCACATCTAAAGAAAATAAAGCTAAATGATTATTTTCTAGTTCGTTTTCATTTTGATGGCTTGAACTGGTGTTTTGTGGCACACGGTGTCCGTGATCACCCCGTTCCTCTTACAGAATAAGGTTCTTGAGGTCTGAAGAGTAGTTTATAGACACCAGCTCCATGGCCTTCTGCAGGTTCTCCCTTTGAATCCCAGCCAGCGAATTACAGGCCAAAGCCAGCACTACCTTGCCCAGCGACACGAGATCTGCTTGCTGTGTGACAAAAACACAAAAACACACAGATATAAATAAAAGACGAAGAGCTCAACCAGAGATGCTCCTCGTCTGAGGTAAATTAGGTTTGGCTGAAGCTAAATTTAGGTGTTTGTGTGCAAAGTCTCTCACACATGCAACAAAACTGTTTAGGTACCTGGTACTGTGGCATCAGGGCAAGATGATTGGTCTGAGTGTTGTCAAATGTTAAGACATCAAACACCCCAACGCAGTTCACCCGTAACCTGTAAGAGATCAGAAGCATCTTTATGTGTCACAAACCACAGTTGAGCAAAAAGAGGAAGTCTGGACTCAAAAAGTGCTTCTTCTTTTCTTTAACAGGAAGTCCTATGTGCACGCTGAAGGAGAATGTACGGCTATGAGTGACCCATCTGCTCAGGTGTCTGTACCTGGTCTTGCCTGTGATGAGAATCTTGCTGGGGTCCATGACCCGGCAGGCCAGACCAGCGGTGTGGATGGAGCGCAGGGCCGAGCTGAGCTGAACGATGTAGGCCCAGATCAGAGACTCCGGCAGCAGACCTGCGTGTTGCCGCGGCGGCGGCGGTTCGTGTTGGCCTTCGAAGAGAAAAACGCGTCGTCACTCAGACAGCAGCCTGAGGTGCGGACATTAAACCTCAAACCACCAGCTTCCCCTGCTTCTTACAGTCAGCGAAAAACATTTTAATCAGTTTATCTTTAGAAAAACACTTAATCCGTCCGTTATCCCCAATAATCGCCTTACTCTCAAGTATGACTGTTACCAACAGTTATTTTACCTTCTCCTAGGGCGTGTTGGGGTGTGTGCGCCACAATAAGGCAGATTCTTACAGCTGGTTGTTCCCGTTAAGTTATTTTAAAGCTCTGCCTGCATTTCAGGTGAGTTTTCAGCACTTTGCTCCAAACACAACTCAGCAAACATAAACGTTGTTTTCTACGGGCTTCGGTGGTTTTGCTTCCCCAGTTTGTCATTCCTGTAGGCTGGCTACGCACCGGCACCTGCTCTAGGATCAGTTTCAGCCACAGTTTCCGCCCAAATGGCCCAGTTTCTGTCACAAAGACAGATTTAAACTCCAAACAGTTCCTCCACACTTAAACGAGTCTTTCTTACAACTCATAACAGTTCTTTTGGTAAGAGTCCAACGAGAGCTTAACCACATCCAAACAGAAACGAGACATCAGATTATGACCTCATGATCTAAATGGTCTGGATGTGTGAAGTGGAGAGGTGCTCTGTGGTGCCATGCTGGTTTTATTTTAGAGGAGGAGGAGGAGACGAACTCACCCCACTTCCTTTTGGTAAAATAGGAATCTGCTGCAGGGTCATTAAAATGTCTGCTGAACATCGTTTCTGCACCTGCATGGAAGTCATAAGAGAAGACCAACGCTGGGGAGGAAAGAGAAAACCAAACGTTACGCCCGTGCGTCTCTTCTGATCGCATTAAAGCAAACATTTAAACAAATGAGTTTCACAGATCGTAGCCGAGACTCACAGTGGTCTCCGAAGGCCTTAGTGGTGAAGACCTCTCTAAGCGTTACTGCGTTTGAGTGCTGAATCTTCTTCCACATGTCCACCAGCATCATGCACTTTGTGTTTACGAGGCGAAACCCTGGCATCCAGAAAAAACATTTAAAAATGAGCGCACATTAGCACGTATTTTTAACTAAATCTGCATCCTGTGACGCATCTGCATTTGCTGATGCAATTCTGGGTTTGTTCTAAGAAAACAGTTACATCACTTCTATTTTCATTAAAGGTGCAACAGTTTGGACACTTCCCTAAAAAAGAAACAGATCATCTTGATCAACTGTAGGACTCTTCTCCTCGCGTTACCTTGTATCCTCCGCAGGCAGTAAGGCAGGTCGTCCTTGCTGTTGACCGCCTTGTAGCAGGAGGTGATGTAGCTGAAGTTGCTGGTCTTCTGCATGCGGTTTGGTGGGGGGAGGGGCTCCAGGGGGAACAGGCTGTGGTAACTGTCCACCTCAGACGGTACATCTGGCAGAAAAGGTTTACAAACACACACACATCCCTATTAAAACAAATAAAATCAACTGGACAACATTTGGACATCGAAGCCTCATTTAGATACAGGTAATTAGTGTACAGGTGAGGCTTCACCTGGGTTCTCCGAGTGGTCGATTTGGGCCATGGTTATCAGGTGTCTGTTTATCAACTCCTAATAGACAAAAAGAGGAAGACGATCAGATGTTGCCTCCATTCAGGAGGCGATGATGGAGGATAACCAACCTGTCTGAGTTCATCAGCCATGAAGAAGGACGGGGCGTTGGCTTTCGGCTGCATGTACGCAACATGGGGGGCGGTGGGGGGGTAGATATGGAAGGTAGGAAACACCTGCAATGAAAGCAAGAACAAGAAACAGCTTCCTATTTACGGAGAAGTGAAAACCAAGGTGCTAGATTTTTCTTTATATAAATTAGAGGAAACGAAAGTATTGATTAAGATGCAAATCAGGTGTTGAGTTGTTTACATTTGAACATTTGTTTGGAACGCAGAGGAAAGCGTGTTTCTAACTGGTCTACATACCATCCCGGCCATGGGAACCGGGGTGTTGTCTGTGTAGAAGTAAGTCGTCCCCCCTACGGTCTCTTTCTGGATTATGTGCGCGCCTGGATCGGACGCCGTGGTGGGCACCATGTAGTTGGCGGGGTTGGGGGTGTGGCTGCGGCGGCGGGGGGCCGGCGAGGTGTGAGGTGTGATTTTAGGAGAGTGGAGAGGAGAGGATCCAGCAGAAAGAGACATGCCTAAAAACAAAGAAAGCCTAGTGATCACTGGTGTCACATGGGATGATAACCAATCAGGGTTGGGAGTGAGTTCTCCGTTATTAAATGATGAATGAGAAAAATAAATGGTACCTGGCGCTAGAGCGGCAGCTGTGGAGCCCCCGAGAGCGAAGAGAGGAGAGGGGAAGGCCTGGACAGCAGACTGGGCCATGGCCGCCATTCGAGGAGCTCCTTTAGGGATGAACTCGCTCGCTGTCGGGTTAGGAGCCTGTGAGCAACAGCAAAAACAATATCCTTTAAGGAATGTGTTCATTATAATTGTTGTGTTAACAGAATATCACAAATACGCCATCTGTCCGCTCACCTTTCTCCTTTGGGAAATGCTAAGAGCACCAAAATCGCTGAACAGTGACGATGTCGGGGAGTTCACTGGATCTGGAAAAGAGTGACGAGGCGTTTTCAGAGATCAGGACGATCAGTGCGTTCCTCCACGGCTCTCTGAGGGAGTCTTACCGTGAGCGCTGTGGCTGTAATTCTTGGCACCATCATTGAGAAGACTGGGAGAGCTGCTGCTGGTTGTCATTCGCTACAAACAACAACAATAACATCAAAACTGCCCCAAAAACAGCAGTTTTTATAAAACAATTTTCCATTAACAACATGCAAAAAAGGCCTTTTCTGCACTATAAAACCAACAAATGTCTTCAAAGTCGTCCAAAGAAACATTTTCCTTCTGTTAACTAGAAGCAAACTCACCTCGGTTCACACAAGTATAACAAGCCACATGTAAACTCCTTTAGAAAGCTTTAAAATAAACAAACCTATGCAGAAAAAGAAGGAGCAATTGTTACAGTCATGCTAAAACCTCTCTGCACCTTTTAATTATAACATTTAGTCATTCTCTGGATTCCAAATGTAAATAAAACATTAAACGGACATCGTGTCAATGTTTACTAAACAAAAGCCAACATGCAGAACCAGTGTGAGAAACACTGAGTTGACGCTTTAACTCTCTTCTGATCTTTTTTTGCAGAACCTAAATAGTTGGACTGTGTTGCAAAACAAGCCCAGATCATCACTCCTCCACCTCTGTGCTGTTTTCTGTGAGTTTTGCGTCGTGCTGTCTGAGCTGCTGTCTGTCTTGGCCAGGACATTCTAGTAGATGAGATTTTTTATCTAATGGGTTAAATAAATACAATTACGTAGTTTTGTGTTAACAATTATACTGTAAAATGTATGTTTTCATTTTTTCCTGACCATGACTCTATGTTTATCACTACTTAGTGTTAACACAAGCCTGAAGGAGTTCTGCCGTGTGGTGGAGTTGCTAATGCTAATGGTTAGCTTCTACTAGCTTAGACGTGCTCTGCTGTTTCCTGGATGCTAAACCAACAACAGCCTTCCCCGTCACGAGTCAAGATGGGTGAGTCCATGAATGTTAAGTGACAGTGTGATGTAGATCTGTCAGGATTTTCTAATCCTAGAGTTTCACCGTCTATTTTCTATCAGAAGCTAATGCAGGAGATAGATGTAGGAGACTATTTTCCATAAATCATTTTCAAAATGATAAGTAAAAAATGGTGTCTCGGCAAACCTGCTCTTTAAAGTCAGGCACATCCGCGGGCAGCCTGGTGCCGCTGCAGCATTTAATTTAAATATATATTGACGTTTTGCTTAATAAATGATCTGAAACATTATTGTCAGCATGTATTTCTTTTTATTTACCTGTATATTTAATATTTGGTCAGTTTATTGGTTTATTTGATAAACTTTGGTAAAATGTTTAATTTTAACACTGAACAGTGCAAAGAATTAAGATTCAACAATTTAGGGCTGGGCGATATATCGATATTTTTAAAATATCGATAATAATTTCAAACAAGATATAAGATGACTTTATATCTTTATATTGATATAACTAGTCAATAATAGCTTACTGCTTATGTGTTTAACTGTACTTTATTACCTTTCTTCCTTCTCTAAGTTTATGGGCTGCTGTAACAAGTAAAACACATAAAGATATAACCTACATGTGTGTTAACAGACAGCTGTATCAGCTGCACCAGTGTTTCTAAAGCTCAGACTGATAGACAATGGCACTAAGGTTAATGTTGGACAAGAATCAAAACATTTTTATGTATTTAATCTGCTGATTAATTTATGTATACAATTTCTCAAGACAGCTTGAAGGGAGTTAACTTGTAAATATTTTACAGAAGGAAAAATATCAAGATACATATCGTATATCGGAATTCATCTAAAAGATATTGAGATATAGGGTTTGGTCCATATCGCCCAGCCCTACAACAATTGATTAAATTCAGAGTTTAAAAACTGATTTAGGTTCAGAAATGTTAAGCATCAACTGTTGGTGACATTTCAGCACACAGATATTGCAGAAAACATCTAGATCGGCAGCACATATTGGCCATCGGCTGACCGTGACTTCTGCTCACCGGCATTGGTAGACATGAGAAAAATTCATATCAATCTACCCTTTTCTAAATAGTTTCCCACGTGATCACACAAACTGTTAAAACATCTGCACAGACTGACAGATTCCTTTCTAGATAAAAATGCCGTATGTTCTAAAATAAAAACAATTATATGAAACGTCTATGTGATCCTGTCGCTCATACCTGCATCATTGAATATTTTGACTCTGCTGGGCTTCCAAACCCGTTGACCCCAATAAAGCTGCTGCTGAAGTAAGAGTTGGTGAGATTGGCATCACTCAGGTTTGGACCCTCCATTCCTGGGACTGTGGATGACACAAGTTTTCACTAAAGGTTAACAAACACAACGAAAGGCGAGTATCCTGCTAGGATGTCAAAAGCAACATAAACACACGACACTAGGTCCGAACCATCGATCGTTTTCAGATCAAATTTGCAATTTTAAACAACTTGATCATGTGATCGTCAAAGCTGCGTTTTTTTGCTCATTTTCTAACCTTCCTCTTCTTTCAGAAGCCATCTGAATATTTTTGATGGCACAAACCGTTGCAGAGTTATGATAATTCAGAGAAATTATGTAAAATATGTCAGAATTCAGAATTATAGCGCAGTTTTTGTGATAAAAACATCCAGGCGGTCCATCTTAGTA
Source organism: Aphyosemion australe (assembly GCA_006937985.1). NCBI lineage: Eukaryota > Metazoa > Chordata > Actinopteri > Cyprinodontiformes > Nothobranchiidae > Aphyosemion > Aphyosemion australe. The sequence goes on from SSNS01000018.1 coordinate 63,517, forward strand.
AAACAATGCAGGGAAAAGTCAGCATGCATGTTTCTTGTTGATAAATTATTACCTTTGGTTTACGTCTTTGCATTATTAGAGTTAAAGCTTTGGATATTTTGATGGTATGATGTCATTTCCTGTCATGTTTGTGAACAATGTGCTGAAGCTTGATTTGAAGAAAATCATAAATCGAACTGAAATCACAATTTCTGCCACAAAAATAGCAATTCAATCTTTTCTTAAAATCATTCAGCCCTATACAGTCTTCAGCAAATCCTTTAAATCAAGAAGAATTTTTTTTATTAATAAATATTTCTTCTAACTTTCTGAAAGTCTAAAAGTTTTTTAGATTTTTGGTTGCTTTTTCACCTGATGGTGAGGAGTGTTTATTGTTCGTTAAGCACCTCAACTCTTGCCTATGAATCTTTCATGCATAAAAAAAGTTTTAAAACTCAGAGGATGGACCAAAAAACTTGGTTTGGTTCTGTTTTAAGTTTTTGCTTGATCAGTTTTCCTAATTTCTTAAATACATGGCATCCAGATACTGTTTATTTAGGCCTGACACTTCTTTTTTGTCCCCCAGTTGCCCAATTTCCACATTTTAGACCCACTGCACAACACATTGTAATAGTACAGTAGTGTGTATCATAATGGTACAACTGCAGAGATTTGTGTTCTCACAAAAATCTGCTCTAAAGAGTTAAATCAAGCGCCTTCAATGTGCCTCTCGTTATGAGGGTGCTTTTTACGATACACCACCAGAGCCTGCCACAAGGTGATAAAATAAATTGCACCTTTAGTCAAAAAAAGTTAGATTCTTATTTTTTAAATAAATAACCTCTACTTTTGCGAATTTTAGGTTTAAATGTCTAGAAAGATTAGAACATCTTAAAGTAAACGTAAATGTGTGTTCAATGATGTTTCTTTACCCCGACAAAAGACGCCAAAATCAAAAACAATGCTGTGAACAGTTAGCATTGATATGCTAATGATAGCAAACATTAAAAACACAACAGCAGCGGTACGCTAGAAATGAAAAGAAAAACATTTAACTGGATAAAAACTAACGCTACAACAAGTCAAAAGCGTAAAAAATCTTAAGATGAAACAAACAACCAAACTAAAGTTAGTTAAAGCAATAAATGTGACGCTTGTTTGGTTAACTAAACAAGCTAATAGCTGCACAGCTGTCACAAAAACAACAGGCCTCCTAGTGAGCTGCACAAACATGGCTCTTTTTTATTGTTGTAATAATCAATGCAAACTAAATTAAATTTGCAAAACAACTAGAGAGTATGATACGGGGTAACTGCATACAAAAAGGTTTGGTTAGGCATGTTAAGGCAAACCACGCTGTTTAGCGGCAAAGAGGCCCATGTGAGTCCTCGGGCTAAATTATGAGACGGCTCCATAAGGCCCCGAGGAAAAGTCAGTCAGCTAATCCGTCCGGGGCCTTGTCCGTGTGTACTCACTGGTTAATAGCTGCCCCTCCAGGGACGTGCCCGCAGGCCCCAGTGTTTCGTTCTTCTTGGACACACCGGTCCCTCCACCGCCAGGGCAAGCCGTCACCGCCGTGCCGCCGAGGGAGTACCCCGCCGTGGCCAGCGGAACGGGGCTACCGCCGCCGTGCAGCGGCAAGCTGCCCATGGACGGGTCTTCATGCAGGAACTGACACTCATCCCCATAGAAGCAGGTTTTGTCTTTCGCATAGTATCGGCAAAACTTCACCTTGACATTGGGTATCCCGACACCCCCGAGCGGAGCAGCTGAAGGTGGAAGTCCACTGTTCATGGCACCGCTGCTGCCGCCACTGCTGCCGGAAGACACTCGAACATAGAGCCGCGGAGAGCTAAGTGCTAAACCAGCTACTTTACAAACTGTTTTCTACTCAAATTATATCACTTCAGCTCACGGATAACGTTTAACATCCCATATTACTCGCATTATAAAGCTAAGATGCATTTTGGTTTAAGAAAGTATGCCCGCATGAGTGAAATCCTGGTGGTTTTTGTCGCCGTCCATGCAGCAGCCTTCAGAGTGGAGGAGCCTGTTGTTGTTTTCTGCTCTCAGCCAGGCTGATGAGTAGATAGCAGAGCAGCTAACATGGATTTACTCTGTGGAGTGCAGCACCATTCACCTGCTGCAAACTCAGTTTAGAGCAGTGATTCCCTAACTTTTAAACTCATGACCTTCAAAATAACAGCAGAGTCTTGCAACTCTAAGTATTTCTGATGAAGTCACTGATAAATAATTAAGTAAATAAATAAAGACACAGCAACACAAACAGCCTCATCAGTCATTTTTTAAATTAACCTTTATTCATTTATGAATGCTGTTTTATTGCTGTGTAATAATTTAAAATAATGTGCTTTTAGCAGTCTGATTTAATGTAGTTTTGATTTCTCTAGAGTAGACCGCACATTTAGCATTGCATGATCCACAGTTGAGCGGCAGGGAACTTTGGCAACCATTGATGTTTCACTCAGAACACAGAGGAAAACCATTTCTATGCTCTAATTTTTTGATCTGAATACAATGTTAACACATGTGCATATTGTAAGACAAAATTTAAAAACAAAACATACACATGTACATATAGCAATTATGCAAACATATTTCTTTTCATATTTCCTGCAAAAACACATCTGTTCTTTTGCATGTCTATATTTATCTCACATGGCAACATATTATAATTATTTTTGCTTTCTCAAATAGTTTCCATAGTGCCAATGTTTTGGTTGTTTTGAGCATATAGGCGTGACTACTTGTAAGACTTCCTCTCTTTAAAAAGATCCCCACACACTTGGTGCGCTGCAGTTTCACTGCTGTTCTGAAATAGCATGTAAACCAGCCACAGAGAGCATTATGATGTGGCGAAACAGATGTGCACTAGCTGCAGGTAAGTGAGCATTTAAACACTGCTTTTAATGCATTTTACAAGTTAATTATTGCAAATTGTGACAGTTGAAGTAGACTTTTTTGGCATTCAAAAAGATTCTCAATGTGTGCTCTTCACTTTTCAATACTTTATGAGAATTTTGTAAAGACTACATAATGTTTAATGATAAGATATCTGATTTAAAGTTGTAGTCTACTGTGTTGAATTTAAAAAAGGTTAAAAAATCTAATATTGGTAACACTTTACAATAAGGATCCCTTTATTAACGTTACTTGGTGCGTTATTAAGCATTAATAAACAAAGGGTCCCTTTATCAACGTTTCTTGGTGCGTTATGAAGCATTAATAAACAAAGGGTGCCTTTATCAACGTTACTTGGTGCGTTATGAAGCATTAATAAACAAAGGGTGCCTTTATTAACATTACTTGGTGCGTTATTAAGCATTAATAAACAAAGGGTGCCTTTATTAATGTTACTTAGTGGGTTATTAAGCATTAATAAACAAAGGGTCCCTTTATCAACGTTTCTTGATGCGTTATTAAGCATTAATAAACAAAGGGTCCCTTTATCAACGTTTCTTGATGCGTTATTAAGCATTAATAAACAAAGGGTCCTTTTATTAACGTTTCTTAGTGCATTATTAAGCATTAGAAAACAAAGGGTACCTTTATTAATGTTACCGTTATCGTTAACTATTACGTGTCCTTAAGGTTAGGACAAAGGGCTGGGGGGGTGTCTGCTTAGTAATGCATTACATGATATGGTTAAGCAGTTGTTAAAACTTTATTTAATAGTTTATTAATGTTTAATAATGCACTAGGTAATGTTAATAAAGGGACTCATATTGTTAAGTGTTACCGTAATATTTAAATGTAGGAGTTACACGTAATATCTAATCCACATTAGGTAGTTTGATTATAACAATAAATCATTAATTAGGCTAAATAACTTCAATCTGATTTATGTTTTCAACCATTGCAGGGGATTAATTATATATCAACTATTTTTTTATTCTTAAAAACATTCTGCATAACAAAGTCTGGAAATTCTTTTCCTGTTCTGTAAAGTGAAAATACTTATGACCCATTCTTACATTAAAATTAATTTCTTTGCAAAGTATAGGAACCCACGCTGAGGAAATATAATAATCTTATTTGCATATTTATTTATTTATTTATTTATTTGGAGCATCAAGAGTAAGAGGATTGACGTAATGTAAAATCACAATAAAAACAACAATAATAAGTCATATAATGAAGAAAAAGTGATTGGTTTATAAGGTGTGAAATTGTAAAAGTTTCACATTTAAAGGTTCAGATCAGATTTTTATTTGTAACTTAATTGATTTTTTATGGAAAAAGTCGCACATATTCCAAAATAATCCAATATAATCTTTATTATATAATTTTTATTTATTTATTTATTTATTTATTCTTTATTTAACCAGGAAGGTCCCATTGAGATTAAAAACCTCATTTTCAAGGGAGTCCTGGCCAAGAGGCAGCAAAAGTTACAGTTACAAAATTTTTTTTTTCCAGTTACACAGACATGTTATGTACAGAATTACAGAAGGCAATTACAACACAGGGAATATGTCTCAAGGGCTCTCAGTCTGGTTTTGAAAGTATTCAAGGAGATGAGCTCGGTTAGTTTCCAGTTTTCCTGCAGCCTGTTCCATGCAGAAGGAGCAGAGTGAGCAAAAGCTCTTTTACCCAGTTCAGTGCGAGCAAACGGAACACAGAGTAACAACTGATCGTTTGCACGCAGACTGTGAGAAGGTACACTTCTCCGTGAGATTAAGTTACAGATGTAGTTGGGTAGTAATCCAAGCATGGCATTGTAAATGAAAGTGTACCAATGCGCCAACCTCCTGGTGGACAAAGAAGGCCATCCCACTCGAGAATACAATTCACAATGATGGGTCAGTGGTCTAGAGTTAGTAATAAACCTCAGCGAGGCATGATAAACCACATCAATTTTACCAAGACACTGTGCTGAGGCATTCATATACAAAAGGTCTCCATAATCCAGAATAGACAGAAATGTTGCAGTAACTAGTCGTTTTTTGGCCTCAAAAGAAAAACACAGTTTATTTCGAAAAAAGAAACCGAGTCTGAGTTTGAGTTTCTTCACAAGATTATCTATATGGGGCTTGAAGGAGAGGGAGTCATTGAGCCAGACACCAAGGTATTTGTATGTGTGGACCACCTCTATGATATTTCCCTGCAGAGTGGTCACTGAGGGCATACTTAAAGGTCTTTTTTTAGAGTTTGAAAACAACATTAATTTAGTTTTGTCAGCATTGAGGACCAATTTTAACTGCAGAAGTGTTTGTTGGACCTCATTAAAAGCTTTCTGTAAGACTTCAACAGCTTTAGTGGGGGATGTTCCAAAACAGTAAATGATTGTGTCATCAGCGTAAAAGTGCATATTAGCATCTGACACGTTTTGTCCTATGTCATTTATATACATAATGAACAAGAGGGGTCCCAAAACCGAACCCTGTGGTACTCCCTTGTGGATACTCAAAAATTCAGAGGTCAACCCATCACATTTAACACATTGAGTTCTGTCCTTCAAGTAGTCTGTGAACCATGAGATCGCATGTTCAGACAATCCCAAACAAGGAAGCTTTTGTTTTAAAACAGGATGGTCTACAGTGTCAAAGGCTTTTGACAGATCAAACAGATAATAACATATGTTTGTTATGAATGCAAAAAAATGAATGCATTTTTTGTACTGAATATAAAGAATAAACAGCAATAATAAATAATATATGAATCTATTTTCAGAAAATGCCATTATAAAAATTAAACCATCTATATATGAATTTTAACATTTGTCTGAAATACCAGTGACTCATCAACAACAACCATGACATTAGTCTAGTTATGCTGAAAAAATACATGCTTATGCATCATTAATCCATTTTTTCAGATTAAAACATGTTTAAAGTTTAATACAAAGTGCATATTTTTATTTTTCAAGCTGTTCTACTGCTGTGTGCCGCTAAAGCGTTCTGCTCTAATGATGCAAAGAGCATGATCTGTGAGCACAGTTCTAAGGTAAGAGCAAATTTAAAATTTTTGTCCAAAAACACTTAAATCTGACCTAGAAATGCAAAGTTTCTGAACTGAAATTTCACCTGCCATCACACATTTATGAAGTCGGTTTTGCACAACAGATGTGGCGTTTCGATGCTGCAGACTTTCCAAATTACTGTAAACCATAACAGGCAGACCAGAGCAGTGAGGCGTAAACAAGGAAACAGGACAAACTGAAGTAAAATTAGTATTTTTCTAATTTGTCAGTTTGTTTTATTTTAGTATTGATATTTAAAAGAATAGTTCAGATGTTTTCAAGTAAAAACCTGTTAATAAAGCTAGCGTTCACATTTAGCGTTTTGGTCTTGCTCAGACTAGCAGTTAGCTCATCAATCCAATCCAAATTTATCTCTATTTCTTCAAACTGAGGTCATTTAACAGTAACAATTGTTCATAACCTTTCCACAAACCCTCACTTCAAAATATATGAACCATCCCTTGAAAGGACGATTGTTTTTGGCACTTTTATCTAAAAAAATTACATTCAAGACCAAAATCTTTGTGTCTGTAACTCCCAAAAAAATCTTTCTGCATGAGTTTTTCAAACACATAAATACAATTTTACCCTCTAACGCCACTCTGATTGGGATGTTGTGCCATTCAGGTGGACTGCATCCTTCCAGCTGATTATCTGAATGTATCCAGTCCCATCAGCATCAGGCTGTCTGTTGGTAAGAAGCTCATGGTCCCCCTGAAGGGCCTCTCTGGTGATCTCAACTGTCACTGGGTCGACCCAGGAAACACACTGGAACTGAAAATGTAACCGAATATCTACTCAGGTCTGCCTTCTCTTATTTTACTAACACATGAATTGAAACTTTGACGTTTTCTTTATCATCACCAGAAATGGGAGTCAATTTGCAGTTATACCCTCCCTTTCTGAGGCTGATTCTGGGAAGCACAATCTGACCTGTGAAACTCAGAGCGGGAACCGTTTCTCTCAAACTTTTGTTCTTCGTGTGGTGAAGGGTGAGTGACCTCGGTCGTGTCAGCCACAACAAATGATCAACACAGACACAACTGCTTAGTAAAATTAAATTTTCTTATCTACAGGGGACATATTATGGCTTTTTATTTAAAATTACAATGGTTTTATGTTCTATACAAAACATGTTTATGAAGTGTTTAGCATAAAATCCATCTCACATAAACTGATCTCACCAGCTCTATTCTTTTTATTAATTTTCAGTACCTTCCAGAATGAGCCGTTTCAGGGCTCTGTCACTTTAAGAAAACAAGATGTAGCTGCCACGCCCACCCATCCCCTGATTGGCTCAAAGACCACGTTCACTGAGAAATTGTGTTTTACTTGTTATTTTTGATGCAGACTGAACATGAAAATAGTCTTCTAGCCCTATTTCCTGCATTAGCCGCTGATAGAAGATAGACGAGGTAACGCTCAGATTAGAAAACCCTGTCAATAGCACGTCACATTGAAAATTAGCATTCATGGACTCACCCATCTTGGCTCACGGCAGGGAAATGCTGTTGTTGATTTAGCATCCAGGAGAGAGCAGAGAACGTCTTTGGTAGTAGAAGCCATAGATATCATATATATCACTAGATACCTTACCCGCGCTGTTCGTCAATTGGACGAACGTCCCTACGCGGCGGCCATCTTACCTCGGACAGCTGCCCCCTTTCGTAACATTGGTGTCAATGGTGCATGTACTATTTAAATAACTCTAACTTGCTCAATTTTCAACCAAATTTCAAAGGGCTTCATTTGTTATAAACGCCAAAGATGTGGCTGTGAAATATGACGGATTTGGACTGTTAATTTAAAAATGTGTAAGTATGTCGTATCAAGCCTATGTGTCATAAGGTTTGTAATAATGCAACCCGCTTGTAAATCCGTGTTTTTGTTTCACTCACCTTCCATCTGCTACCATTGAGAATGGAACGTAAGCTGTCCGAGGTAAGATGGCTGCCATGTAGGGACGCAGTTGACTCCCAGTTAAGGCATCTAGTGAACAATAGCTTTTATTGAATTACGTTGACCATATATGACAATGATAATATTTAGCTAATTAACACACACACACACACACACATTCAAAAACATTATCAGCTGCCTATAGTGATGACTTTTTTGTGTGTGTTTTCTAGAACACCCCACAAAACCACGACTGTTACTGAAATCGTTGTCTATAAGAGACAGCGCTCCTCTTATCTCGTGCAGCTCTGACGGCCCTCCAGGGACTAAGACTGAATGGCTTAAGTAAGACGTCCTCCACTGAAGCAGTACACACTCATTAGACTGTTTACTTGGTTAGCAAACAGAAACTTTATCAAGTCTACCTTTGACAACGAGACTGTATAATCAATAATGTTCTGTTGTAGTTTGAGTGGAGACAAACAGAAGAAACCTGCTGGAGAAAATTTAAATATTTTGGAATTCTGTGACACAGCAGTGATGTGTTGTGCCACAAATGATGAAAGACATGAATGCAATCAGCTGTTTGACTACGGTAATTAAACATATTCAATTATATTGAATTAAATATTTGAATGTTAGGGCCTGAACAAAACAATTAGCAGGGAGAGAAAAGCATAAATGAGTAGAAAAACTGATTTGTCTCTGGATATTTTTCTAAATAGTCAGTATTTATTTATTCATGTTTGTTTGTTTGTTTGTGTTTTATTAGTTTATTTATATTTGTTTTATTTATTTATGTTTTATTCATTTGTTTATTTATTTATGTTTTAGTAATTTATTTATGTTTTATTTACTTGTTTATTTATTTATATATGTTTTATTTATTTAATTATTTATTTGTTTGTTTGTTTATTTATGTTTTAATTTTTGTTTATTTATATATATATATTTTGTTTGTTTGTTTATTTATATTATATATAAATATATATATAATATATATTATTTACATGTTTATTTATTTATATATTTTTTATGTATTTGTTTATTTAGTTGCTTGTTTGTTTGTTTGTTTGTTTGTTTGTTTGTTTGTTTGTTTGTTTCAAAAAGTCTGACGGTAAATTTAAAAAAGTTTCTGAAGTGAGATGACTGATTTAAACCCTTGGTGTGTTTCAGATTTAGAGTCTATTTCAAAGGAAAATGAGTTTTCTGAAGTGATGGTGAGCCCTGGTGAACCTTTGGTGCTTCGCTGCAGATCAAATGAGAACCTAGTTAGTTTTAATTGGAGAAAGGATGGAGAAGTTCTCGACCCACGATCATTACCATGTAAAGATCAAGAAGACCAGGTACAGTATCTCCTGATTTAACAGACCTTCTTTGATTTTCGTATAAAATAAACCAAAATGAGTAAACCCAGAATAATCTCAACAGCTTTATGGTTTCCTTCCAGGTGATGTGCATTAAAGAGGATAAATATAAAGGCAGCAAGATGAAGTACTTTTATTTCAGACGGGTTAATGTAACACACAGTGGCACGTACACCTGCAGTAGTTCAACCAATAAAAACAAATCTGTTAACGTTCAGGTTACAGGTCAGTAGAGATCACTATCTCTCCATCCACCATAGAAACTTGTGTTCCTAGACTTTTATTTGTTATTTTCGTGTCTCCTCAGGTGAAAGTTTCCTCTCCTCTAAGCTGGATGAGCGGATCGTGACGAAAAAGACCGGCTCCTGTTTGACAGCAGATGTTTTCTACCACCCTGAGCTCCAGCGCTGCTACTGGGAAACTCCTGATGGACAAATGACTAAATGTAGCATGGACCATGTGGTAGCGAAGCCCAGGTAGACTCATGGAGAGACACGTCTATGAAAGGGTGATGATATGTGAATATAAGACATTTTAAAGAGATTTGTTGGCTCTGTTTTCTCAGGACGGTGAAGTTTTGTGACCCGCTCACATCAGGGGTTTATAAGTTACACCTGGAGGCTGGAGGCTCAGGTGAAACAAAGAACATCACAGTTTGTGTTGCAGCAGGTAAACAGCTTGTTTTGTTATTATTAAATCCTTTACTATCATTAAAAGTTTGCAGCACTTATAATCTAATGATTTTTTTACAGAGACGCCTAGTTTTAAATGCAGCAAACTAAATTGTGAAACTGTGAGTCCCGTCCCAGCAAACTTCACGTGGATGTCTTGCAACCAAAGGTAGGATCGCCCTCACGTCTGCTCAGCTCTGACTCCAGATTATTAAAGCTCTTTGTGTCTCTAGCTGTCAGAATGAATCCTGGAACGTGATCAAGGAGGGAAATCGATCGGACTCGGACGACTTCTGCAACAAGAAAATCACCAGCTTTGTGGATCGAGACTTGGTGCTCGGAGACCACTTGAAGTTTTGCTTGACAAACTCACTCGGGTCCTGGTGCAACACTTTTTTAGTGTTTGAGCCAGCGACATTACAGTCCTCCAAAGGTAGCTTGAGCTTTGTCTCCTCATGAAATGATCAAAGCGTTGGTGTGACTGACAGCTGCTACCACATGTTTTAGGTCCTGCAGCTCCTGATAACCTGATTCTCCTGCTGAAAGTTGGCACTTTTGTTCTGCTCCTGGCTCTGGGAGTGGTCACAGTGGTGCTCATGTACTACGTCAAAAAGAAGGTGTGTATCACCTCATTGGTGATAGAAGAAAAACATATTAGGACTAGATGCTGAAGCATGTGTGTGTCCCACAGAAACCCAAGTACCAGCCTCAGCTTCAGATGGTCCAGATGATTGGACCAAACGACAACGACTACATCTACATCAACTTTAAAGATTTTCAGTACGACAAGAAATGGGAGTTTCCCAGAGAGCACCTCGAACTCGGTATGAGTGTAGATACTCCCGTTTACAATAACAAGACTGGGACAGCGTAGAAAATTTGAAAATTCTTTCTCTTTAAAGCTATACTATGCAACTTCATCATAGTTTTAAATAATTTTCTTGAGCCAGTATGTGCTAAAATTACCCTTTACAGGGTTAATGAAATGTCACTCAAACCCCCACCGCCCCCTGTGTCCAGAATACCGCACTTGCAACTTCAGAGTGGCGGTCCGGTCCCTGTTGGACTTAGTAAAGTGGAGCTGACATGCTGGTGCTGCAGTCTGCTTCCAGCATGTTTCCTGCATGTTTTAGATCATGAACACAGCTGATACATTTGATTTAGTGATGAACCGCTCCTGTAGACACTAATGAAGACTGAGACGTTTCAGCATACCATACCAATTTATTTGTTCAGCGCATTTAAACACAGCATGAGAGCTGAACAAAGCGCCTTACAGTTGAAAAACAAGTAGAAATAAACAATTGCAATAGCATGATACCCAAACAAGCAATAAAAGGCAGAAACCAGACACTCACAGTAATTCAATATAAAATGGTCAAATCAACCATAGGACTAGTAAAAGCAGTAAAGAAATATAAAAAAACTAGCGCTCCAAAAATGGGAACAGTCCTGACAATAAAAACTACATCTCAAAACAATAAAACCAAATGTAAAAGAGGTCATTATCCAAAGGCCAAATCATAAAAGTGAGTCTTCAGTCTAGACTTAAAGACCGAGACCATTGAGGACTCTCGTACGGTGAGAGGGAGAGCATTCCAAAAGTGAGGAGCGGCATACACAAAAGCCTGCTCTCCTCATTTTTGGAATGCAGAGTAGTAAGCGGTCAGCTGATCTCAGGGACCACGCCGGCACGTAGGGTGTAAGGAGCTCTGACAGATAAGGTGGTGCTAGGCCATTTAATGCCTTGTAGGCAAATAATAAAATCTTAAAACAAATCCTGAAAGTCACTGGCAGCCAGTGTAGACGTGCCAAAACCGGGGTAATGTGACAGCGTCTATTTGTGTTGGTTAGGAACCTAGCTGCTGCATTTTGCAGTCTGCAGCCGGTTCAGCGCTGAAACAGGAGCACCAATGAGTAGTGAGTTTGCATAGTCCAGGCGAGAAGTAATAAAAGCGTGTATCACAGTTTCCAAATGAGGACGTTTCAGTACAGTTTTTAGACGCATGAGGCGGCGCAGTTGGAAAAAACATGATTTAACAACTGCATTTACCTGCGGTACCATTGAAAATCCTGCATCTAATTTTACACCGAGGCTAGTGACACACTTCTGGAGTTCACTACACAGAAGACTAAGGGTAGATGTTACACGAGAGGGGGTTGTTGGCTCAAAGAGTATTGACTCTGTCTTTCCAGCATTTAAGCATAAGAAGTTTGCAGCCAACCACTCTTTCACCTCTGAAAGACATTTTAAAACCAAAGAGCCTGCGTCTTGTTCTCAGCAGTTAGATTAAGGTGTTAAAAAGACAAACGCACAGCGAGGGGATACATTTTACTTTTGTTTTCACCAACTGACCACTAGGGGGTGCTAAAAGCAAGCCAAAACTGCATAGTATCCCCTTAAAGAAGATTTCAGACATTTTAAAGCGTGCCAGAATGTCCTCTGTTCAGAGAAATTGAGTTTTTCTCCACCAGGACTGATAAGCTAAAGGCTAGTTTAAGTGCAGCTAATATCAAGGTTCTCATCTTAGAACAGCTCTAATACTCTAAATTTCACAGATATTCCCAGTACATTTTAGAATGTTACGTTTCTCCAACAAAGACGTTGGGCTAGCATTGTTCTGCAGTTAGCATTGCTGTGACCAATGTTTTTATATCTTTATAGTATTGAAGTGAGTTGGGACTTGCCAGTTTAAAGGTGCATCTAAGCCTATGATGTGTCAGTTTTTCTCAAACAAACAGTTTCTCCGCAGCCGCTACAACATTACTAATATATGTAGCAAAGCAGGTCAGACATGGTACAGACTTTTTGGTATGGTACACTTACGAACTCCTAGCTGCCTATATTCAACAACAAGGTAAATGCAGTTTGGAATTCTAGAACCCTTTAAGGAAATATGGAGTTAATGACCTTGTAATGTGAACTTAATTATGGAGTAAAGATTTATAAAACAATGTTTGAGGATTGGCAGCAATCCAGGCGTAGCTTGGTCTAGGTCTCAGCTCGTTGGGACTAGCCGTTAGCTCATTAGTCCCAAAGGACCTTTTTACCTAGAAATACACCAAAAAATGGCCAAAAAACTTTCTTTTAAAGTGTTTCCGTGTCTTTCACAGGTAAAGAACTGGGCTCTGGAGCTTTTGGCACAGTGGTTCAGGCTACGGCTTATGGCATCAACAAGCCTGGAGTCTCACAGCAGGTGGCTGTCAAGATGCTGAAAGGTCAGCGTTTGCTCTCCAAGTTGAATGTGGATCGTCAGAGGTGCTGTTAGAGTTACTGATCTCACGTTTAACTCTGCAGAAAAGCACGAGTCCATGGAGAAGGAGGCTCTGATGGCTGAGCTGAAGATGCTGACTCACATCGGTCATCACAGCAATGTCGTTAACCTCCTCGGTGCTTGTACTGAAACAGGTATGCTAGCTGAGGGTCAGTTCAGCATGTGTGCAGGATGTCATGTCATAAATCTATCAATAACCCCTCCACGTAGGACCCATCTACCTGATTTTCCAGTACTGCTGCTATGGAGACCTGCTGAACTTCCTGAAGGAGAACAGTGACCGTTATCACAAGTCTGTGACCGATGCCTTTAACAAGGATCGTTTCAGCAGCCTGTACCACAACCTGCAGCACAAGAAGAACTCCCGGTAGGAGCACAAGCACCCAAAGGATAGAGGTTTCATAAAAATCGACAACTATTTTACAAAATATAAAACAATAAAGAAGTAATTAATAAACCAAACAGGGTGATGTTTGTTGTTTTGTGTTCTCAGTGAGTTAGAAACATCAGGGGACAGCTACATTCCCATGCACAGCACCACCACCGGGGGACAGGAGGACGGCTCCCTCCTCACCCACATCTATAGTGACATGGAAGGTGATATCTCCAGAAATGGGATCTGTCTGAACGCTGGGTACAGAGCTTTATATCTGAACATGTTTACAAATCCAGGAATCTTTGAGTCCGGAGACGATCCTGATGAAGAGCTGCAGGCCCTGACCTTTGATGACCTCCTCAGTTTCGCCTTCCAAGTGGCCAAAGGCATGGAGTTCCTCTCCTCCAAGAATGTAGGAGCTAAACTGGCTTACTTCCTTTGATAATTACATTTTTTATTCACTATAATATTTATCTCGTGAAAGTAAACACATACTCACTGATGTAAAATTAAGAATAAAATATCCATTTACACCTTTTATGACACCAAACATCTGGTAATACTTTACAATAAGGGTGCCTTTATTAATGTCACTTAATGCATTATTAATGCACTAAGTGACATTAATTAATATTAATGTTAATATTAAGTAAAGCATTACTAAGCAGACACCCCCCCC